>JANAVB010011000.1:7420339-7432839 GCA_029216955.1 Iris pallida | reverse complement strand
GGGGATAGGTATTACCCTGTCTTGAGTAGTTGTTGGAGAGAAGTCACCGAACTGAATTGATACCATGTTTGTCGCCACGGTAACCTCTTTAAAATCTAGCGACAGTGCTTTGGAGTCGATAAGACTCTGGATGTACCGCTTTAATTGAAAGCAGTCATGAGTGGAATGATGAATATAGCGGTAGAAGTGGCAATATTTTGGGTCTTCCATCTCTGCCGCTCGGGGCTCGCGTCTTGGTAGAGGGAGTTGGATCCTGTCCCCTTGTAAGAGCATGTCGAAGATAGGCTTGACATGACTATCTTCAAATGAGTAATTCACCTTGGGCCACTGAGCTTCTGCCTACTTTTGTTCATGCTTCTTGGTCGTACCAGCGACCAGGGACTGTTTGCCTTTATTGTCCCGGTTATTGGAGGTGCCGCCACTGTTGTTGTTATTGGGGGTGGTACCAGGACGTTTGTCTTTGTCCTCTCCATCCGGGATGCGTAATCCCAGCTGGCGAGCCTTTTTTAACTTTGCCTCTGTATTGGTGGTGCTTATGATGAAGGTCGTCCAATCCCTGAACTGATCTTCACCCATCCAGAGGCTGATTGCGGGAAGCAACTTCTTCTGGCAGATTTCAATCAAGGAGCTTTCAGGATTGCCTTGGGGCAATCTTATTGCGGTTTGGCAGTACCGCTCGATATAGTTCCTTGTTAGCTTCCTCTCCCCCTGACGACGTCCATGAGGGACGACATTGTCACATCATGTCCCACTTTGTAGAATCTCTCTAGGAACATGTCATGATCCGCTACCCAAATTGTTGGGCCGGGCCGAGTCATGTCCAGCCTACGCTTGAGATAAAGCGTAGTGAGCTATTCTAAAGACAAACAAGATAAGATCAAAGTGTGCTAACAGTTCTATATGTCATATTGAGTCAAAAAATATCCCAAACACAAAATCATCTCGTATATAAATATGTTCCAAATACATAGTCAAGACATAAAACTGGATACAGGTCCAGTATCAAAATACATAGTCTAAACATGACTACTCTCAAAAGTTTCGATCAAATAAATAAACTAAACGAGTTTCCCCGCAGGTACATCCTCGTAAGGTAAAGTCTGATCCTCGACGATAACTCCATAATAGGAATCACATAGCAACTCCTCATCGGTAAGTATACCTACAACATTATCCTGTCAGGATGGAAGCAAGTACTGATTCTAACAAACTAAATATACGAAGCATGAAATGAACTGAAGTGTAATAAACAGGAATCATGGCATATCATAATCTATCATGGCAAAGACATATATGTCATAGAGACAGATGTATATGTAGTATTTAAAATTATAGCAGGTACATGATCGTCAATAGGTGTACAATGTGCGGGGGCACATGTAAATGAAATGTACTTTCGTACAAGTGATACGGCGATAGATGTACATACGCACAAATACTGCTTTGAGAAAAAGGCCTACGGCGCGGAAACATATAAAATAAAACTTTGCTCGAGTACGGTAAAGGGGGCATGATCACGTACTCAACTATCAGTTTTTCCATAACCCAGATTCTAAACATGTGAGAGATACGACAATAGTATATAACATGGTGGATACTGAGAGCAGTATAAAGTATGTGAAACATGGAGAGTTATGACTTACAGTTTAGGTATCGGTATTTAACATGGTTTATACACAATTCATTATATGCAGTAAATAAAGTTTGTAGAGGTACTTGCCTTGTGCAAATCAAGTGTATGTATATAAAGCTATAGATATCCTGTGTCCCGTCACTGTAAAAATGATACATAAACTTAGTTTTATACTAAGCTAAATACTAGGATGCTAGTGGGGTGACACGACTTTCTGACTGGACACCTATCCAAATGATGACTTTAGCATAGGAGATCAATATGGGGTGACACAATACCTAAACCAACTTTCTAGGGCCTGTACACTATGGTAGGGTGAGGTCCAATACTACAATATCCCAAAATAACACAATACATCGCAAGTCGTAATTATTCAATAAATAAATCAGACTGTACATTATGTTCCAACAATTTTTAAGATAGGCAAAAAGCTCAAATATACATAAAGTAAAGTAGCATAATGATCCTTGTTAATTATAGAAATTTATACTAATTTTGCTGGAATTTAGAAACCCCCATAGATATTTATTAAAAATCAGTAAACATAAGTACCCTGAAAATGAGTTCTGTTTTCCTATTTTTGTAAAATGCCACAATTACTACATAAATCCTGGAAAAATTATATTAAATTTGATAAATTAACATAGTATTTAAATATAATTTTTTGCAAATTTTTACAGCAATTATATTATATTTAACAATTCAAATACAACACGTTATAATTTTTGGAAAATAAATAAATAATTATTTAATATTTTATCCACGCATACGAAATTGAACCGGAGTCCAGATACGTGACCCAAAGCCATGAGTCAAGTTCGATATGACTCGTACAGGCCTTGAATGTATTTAGGCTCATTTAAGTCCACAGAACCCATGCTAAGTCTGGACTCAAATGGCCGTAATCAATCGAAATACAAAATTACATATATTAATATATATATATAAATGAATATTAAAGCATTATAATAATATATATTAAAATAGTGAAAAATAAATATATATATATAAAAAATATATATATATATATATAAAAAGAATATATATATATATATATATATATATATATATATATATATATATATATATATATATATATATATATATATATATATATATATATATATATATATATATATATATATTACTTCTATGTAAAATATATATACATACATATATATATGTATGTATATATATTTTACATAGAAGTAATATATATATATATATATATATATATATATATATATATATATATATATATTTTTTTTTTATTTTTTTTTTATATATATATATATATATATATACACACTTCTATGTAAATATAATTTTTGAGCTAATGTTATTATGTATAAATTTACAAGTTATTTTATTATTTAATTATATATATATATATATATATATATATATATATATATATATATATATATGACTCAGCCAGCTACGTATTACGGGTAGATGAATACCGTATAATACGATCAATGCTGTCTAAAAGACAAGGGGGTGCATACTACATGAAAGTCTTACTATGGTCACTTCACATCTATTGTCTCAATCATTCGAACAAGAAACAGTAATAGAGAACATGTAAGATAAAGCAGTAAGGCGTCCCAAACGCTCTGTCAAAATGTTCTTGATATCTGGCTTTACAAAATATAGCCAGATTGATGTAGCAAAAGTATACACAATTGTTATCAGCTGCAGCCTGACTTTAGTTACAATTATGTAAAAAGTAAGTACGAGACGATCCGACTAACATGTCGGTGCCAAACGACAAAGTATAAAGTAGATAACAAAACGAGCGGGGAAGTAAGAAATCCACTCGAGTCCTCCTGCGATCATCCCTCTAGTGTTGACCATCTTGGAGGTAGAAGTAAGCTGAGTCCTCGGGAACAGGCTCTAAATCTGGCCATGCAAAACCAGAGAGGTTAGACCTCTAATAGCAAGTACCACAAGGAAGCACGACATGAGAACTAAAACCAGTAATATAAAATATGATAAATAGATCTCTGCTTGCTACTAGGATTCACATAACATCACGACACTTCGAACCAACCTCCCAACCAAACAAGGACAGAAGTTGGCCCGTCATGTCTGACATTCTGATCATCCCAGTTAAGTAATAGAGTAGGTACAGTACACAAACAAATCATCTTGAACGGCCAATCAACTACTACGGCTTGCTATTGTGAGTCCCAAGTTATCCTAGAATTTATACAATAGGGATTCCTCAGTTCTTACTATGTGCAAGCAAGGCTAGTCTATCCAATCAATCAATTGCGCCAATCATGTAATTAGACGAGTCCCAGCGGGACGCCCGCCGTTAATATAGCATGTACAATAATATAAGCAGATACTGTTCCCTGCCCGTGTGACAGATTTACAGTATCTGTGGAAACCAGCCGGCCCGTCGGGAACTTAATAGTCCCAAGGGGGCTGCCATGTAAGAACTCGGGAATCCATTCTCTCCATGCCATCATTATTTTATTTAACTTAATAGTCTCTACGTTGAGTGAAGTTCCATGCCGTGGATCATGGTCATTCAAATGAGTACTTTCGTACGGGGTACGATATGCGCAACTCTACAACGATACCCGTGCGGCTAGGTTGTAGGTTTTACATAGCGTGATGCAACAATCAAATCTGACCACAGAGTAATCATGCCTTGACCATAAAGTATACATGCTGTTTTTGTAAGATAGATAAATAACTAAATAAATAAATAATTTGAAGCCTGCATGTGCCTGTATGCCAATATTCGGGATTGGCTAATCGAGTACAATAGTTCATTACATGAACGTGTCTCATTCATTTCATTCAATAAGACGACTAGCCAGTCTCTTAGTTCCAACTAGGAACGCATGATCAATTTTAGTCAAGATAACCATTATCATCAATGGTTACAAGGCATGAAAGTCAAATAGTATTCAGTGGAGTCGAGTCTACGACTCTCAGGGTTTAATTCCAGTCAATCGGGATATCTATAGCTCAATTCAAGACACATGGTACATCCCACGTAACAATCTATATTTAACAGAAATATCAACATATCATGATTATATCAAGTTTATGCAAAAAGGCGTAAGGATATAAACTGGACGTTAAACATCTAATAAGATATCAATATACAGGGCTATAGAAGATCTAGGGTAAGCAGGCTACTCTCATGTCAGCCTACGCTCATGTCAGCGTACGCTCAGGTCAAGCTACGCTCAAGCCAGCGTACGCTCAGGTCAAGCTAGCGTATGGACTCCATACGACTCATCTCCATCCAAGCCAGCGTACGCAAGTCATACGCTTCCAAAAGGCAGCGTATGAACTCCATACGACTCCTGACCATCCAAGTCAGCGTATGTAAGTCATACGCTCCCAAAAGGTAGCGTATGAACTCCATACGACTCCTGACCATCCAAGTCAGCGTATGCATGTCATACGCTCCCAAAAGGTAGCGTATGAACTCCATACAACTCCTGACCATCCAAGTCAGCGTATGCATGTCATACGCTCCCAAAAGGTAGCGTATATATATATATATATGTATATATATTTTACATAGAAGTAATATATATATATATATAGCCGGGCGCTTGTAGCTCAAGTGGCTAAGCGCACCGGCACTTGGGGCATCGGACGGAGTTCGAGCCCCCACGGGGGCGGCTTGGTGGTTCGCCTACGGCCCCCGGGCCAAGCGGTGGCTGGGTGTCTTTGACAAGGCTGTTTGGTTTTAAAGAAAATATATATATATATATATATATATATATATATATATATATATATATATATATTTTAAAGAAAAAAAAAATATATATATATATATATATATATATATATTTAAAATATATATATATATATATATATATATTTAAAATATATATATATATATATATATATAAATATATATATAAAAAATATATATATATATATATATATAAATATATAAATATATAAATAAATAAATAAATAAATATATATATATATATATATATATATATATATATATATATAAAATATATATATATATATATATTCAAATATATATCAAATATATATATATATATAATATGTATATATATAGAAAATACTTAATATAAAAATATATATATATATACAGTATATATATATGTAATAATATATATAATAGTATATATATATATGATAATATATATATAAAATACATATACATATACATATATACATATACATATATATATAAATACATATATACATATATATATAAAATAAAATCCAGCCCAAAACCCATTGGGCCCAAACCCAAACCCATTAGTAAACAATAAACCCAATAACAAAAATCCATTACTGTGCGTGTTTAAACCCGATAACATAACTCAAACCCATTTACCCATAGTTAGGGACACGAGCATACGAATCCTGTGTCCGTGGCTAGCACGACACGCACGACACGAATTCGCCGTATCCACGCTCACCGCTGGACTCCTCAACACTGGGCGAGTCCACACACGTGTACATGAGATATGACACGACCCACAGAAGAAATGACACGCATGCGTCCGATGGGCGGAGGCTGTCGGGGGTGCTCTGCGGCGGAGGAAGCGTCGTGGTGGCCGGAGAAAAATAGTGGCCGAGTCACCTCGTCGAGACGAGTCGATTGGTGGCGATGGCTTGTCGGAAAGTGGCTTAGGGTGGCTGGAATCCTAGATCTAGGGTTCCGGCGAGGGTGTGGGGAAGGATAGGCTAGAACGACGGCGAGGGTGGTCGGAGAGTGGAATAGGGTTAGGGTTTTGGTCGGGGGGGGAGGTCTATTTATAGGGTTGGGCTAGGTTTAGATTAGGGTTTCGATTTGGGTTTAGGGTTATGGTTTCGACTAATCGCCGGAGATGATGACGGAGGAAGGCGATGATCGGGTGGCAAATTTGTAGAAACCCCCCCCCCCCAAATTAGTATTTACACTAAGCTCCACCGCCATAACAGTTTGCAAATATAAGTTTGCAAACTGATTATAAAACAATTTGATTATTTACAAACTGTTTTAAAATATTTCAAATAATTACAAACAGTTATTAAAATAATTCAATAAATTGCAAAATAATATTTTTAGGTTTTAAAACCATTTAAAAATTATTTAAAAATTCTAGAAAATTTCTAATAATTATAATAATTTATTTTAAGGATATAAATGCTATTTAAAATTAAAATTCTTTATTTAAAAATATTTTAAAATATCTAGGGGCTTACAAATCTTTCCTCCTTGAAAAATTTTGTCCTCGAAATTCACAAGGATAGAAGACTCTACAAACATTTTAATATAGCAAGCAAAGTAAACAACGACTAAGGCTACTATTAAGACTAACCTCTACGGTATCAAGCGGGAACAGATGGTTCACTCGCGGCTGGTGGGTCGAACAAATAAGGATATCTCTCCCTCATGTCCGACTCCCTCTCCCAAGTAGATTCCTTCGGAGAGTGACGACTCCAAGCAACTCGGACCAAGGGTATGACTTTGTTCCTCAGCCTCTTCTTCCTTCAGTCCAATATCTCCACTGGCTGCTCAGTAACCGCAAGACTCGGTTCGATTTCTAACTCTGAATGATCTAGCACATGGCTGGGGTCTGGAATATATCTCCTCAGCTGAGACACATAAAAGATATCGTGAAATCCTGCTAGGTTGGGTGGAAGTGCAATCCTGTAAGCTACCTCTCCGATCCTGTCGAGTATCTCGAATGGTCCAATGTATCTGGGGATCAACTTGCCGTCTCGTCTGAACCGGATCGCCCCTCTAGTAGGTGATATCTTCACCAATACCATATCTCCGTCAGCAAACTCCATCGGTCTGCGACTAGCATCGGCCCAGCGTTTCTGCCTGTCCTAAGCAACTCTGAGTCTGTCTCTGATCATCCTGACCTTCTCTGCTGCATCAGTGATCATCTCTGGTCCAAGCATAACTCTATCCCCAACATCATCCCAAAAGAGCGGTGTACGGCATCGTCGTCCATATAGTACCTCGAAGGGAGACATACCGATGCTGGCTTGGTAGCTGTTGTTATATGAAAACTCTACCAAGTAAAGGTAGCTCTCCCATGATATGCCAAAGTCCAGCACAAAAGTCCTCAACATGTCCTCTAGCGTCTGAATCGTCCTCTCGGACTGTCCATCGGTCTGTGGGTGGTACGCTGTACTGAACTTGAGCCGACTGTACAACTCATCCTGTAAGCTCCACCAGTAATGGGACATGAATCTGCTGTCCTGGTCCGATACGATGCTCACCGGTACTCCATGCAAGCGAACTATCTGCTGCATGTATAGCTCCGCCAACTTTTCAGTGGAGAGCCCCACCTTGAAGGGTATGAAGTGAGCACACTTCGTCAGTCTCTCAACGATGACCCAAATGGCATCCTTTTCTCCTTGGGAACGAGGAAGCCCTGAGACGAAGTCTATCGTAATATGTTTCCACTTCTACTCGGGAATGGATAACGGTTGTAATATACCAGCTGGCCTCTGACGCTCCGCCTTGACCTGCTGGCAAACTAGGCATCTCGAAATGAAGCGTGATACATCCCACATCATCCCGTGCCACCAAAGATGTTCCCGTAAGTCACGGTACATCTTATTGGCACCAGGGTGAATAGAATATCGCGATTGATGTGCCGCCTGCAAGACTGCCTCTATCAGCCTTCCCTTTTATATGTATAACCGGCTGCCATGCCTCAAGGATCCATCCTCTGGTACAGTGAAGTCATTAAGCAATCCAGCTAAAGCCTGGACTCTGAGTCTACGGAGGCTCTCATATGTAGACTGAGTCTCCTTGATCTACTCTATCAGACCTGACTGAATGTCTAGCGCCATCATCTGTATCACTGATCCTGGCCAAACCATCTCAATACCGAGCTTCTCCAGATCTTCCCACAAATGCCGATCTATCATCAGATACCATGCCATCGGATGCCTGCTCAGCACATCCGCTACCATATTTGCCTTCACGGGATGATACTGTAAATCGATGTCGAAGTCCTTCATCAACTCCAACCATCTTCTTTGCCTCATGTTCAGTTCCTTCTGCATGAACACATACTTCAAGCTCTTGTGGTCAGTAAAGATTTTCACTCGCTCTCCATATAAGTAGTGTTTCCACAACTTGAGTGCAAAGATAACCGTAGCTAACTCTAGGTCGTAGGTAGGATAGTTCCGTTCATGAGTCCGTAATTGCCTAGATACATAAGTAACCACTTTTCCATGCTGCTGTAGGACACATCCTAGCCCTTTTCCCGAAGCATCGCTGTAAATGGTGAAACTCCAGATCCTGATGGCAATGTCAGAACTGGAGTGGTCGTCAGCCTCCTCTTCAGCTCCTCAATACTGCCTGGCAGTCCTCTGACCAGAGGTACTCTATATCCTTCCGCATCAGTTTCATCATGGGTTCAGCTATCCTAGCAAAGTCCTGGATGAACTTCCTATAATAGCCTGCTAAACCCAAGAAACTCCTGATCTCTGAAACTGATGTCGGAGCCTTCCATGTCTCGACGACAACAATCTTCCTGGGATCTACTGAGATCCCCTCTCCAGTGATCACATGACCGAGAAACTCCACTCGGTCTAAAAAGAACTCATACTTCGACAATTTGGCATACAACCTCTCCTTCCTCAGAATCTCTAAAACTGTCCGCAAGTGCTCTGCGTGCTCCTCCTGCGTCTTTGAGTATATCAGGATGTCGTCGATAAACACCACGACGAACTTATCCAGATACTGGTGAAATGTCTTATTCACTAAGTTTATAAAGACAGCTGGCGCATTTGTGAGACCAAACGGCATCACCAAAAACTCGTACTGCCCGTACTTCATGTTGAACACAGTCTTCTTGATGTCTTCAGCCTTGACTTTCACCTGGTGGTAACCGGATCTTAAATCTATCCTGGAAAATACCTTCGCCCCACTCAACTGGTCGAAGAAATCATCTATCCTGGGCAGAGGATATTTGTTCTTAATGGTGATGGTATTCAACGCCCGGTAGTCAATGCACAACCAGACTGTACCATCCTTCTTCGGCACAAAGAGTACTGGCGCTCCTCATGAAGAAGCACTAGATCAAATGAAACCCTTTTTCAACAGGTCATCGATCTGCTTCTTCATCTCTACGGCCTCCTTGGGGTTCACTCTATAGCAAGCCCGGGATACTAGTGTTGAATCCGGTACTAAATCTATAGTGAACTCCATATCTCTGTCAGGCGAAAGTCCTAGAAGATCCTTGGGAATACATCTATAAACTCCCTAATGATAGGGTGTGGCGGTGCTAGCTCCCCAACTGTCGCACAATAGTTCAGCTCTAGGCTGATCTCCGGCCCTGTCCTCCTGACACAGAATGGTGTCATGCCTGGGGGACTGAACAGAATACTACCCTCATGACAGTCTATAGCTGCGTGAGCACAGCTAAGCCAATCCATTCCCAATATGATATCATACCCGGGTAGTGGCATCATAAATAATCGTCCCCCAAACTCTCTTCCAGCTATAGTAATAGAGCATCTATAGATAGCCCTAATGGGTACTAGTCCGCCTCCCGTCATTACTCTACTCATCTCCTCGGTAGGTGTAGCTGCTAAGTGGTGTTTATGCAAAAACTCTAATGACAGGAAGCTATGCGATGTACCGGAATCAAATAAGCATAAAGCTAAAAAAATATGCAAATAAATATGACCTGTGATGACGTCGGCCAAATAATCTGGCTTCGAAACCTGCTCCGGCTCCGCCTCAAGAGCCAGACTATAAGCCTTTCCCTAGGGTCCCTTGTGTTGCTGCAGATATTGCCCGAACCTCTGTTGCTGCGTCTGAAGCGGCGGTCCTCTAGATGGTGGTCCCATACCTGGTACCCTTGCTACTGGGCATTCTCAAAGCTGGTGGATGGTAGACCCACAAGCTAAGCACTACCTCAACCTCTTCCTGCAGATTGAGTAATCATGCCCTGGCCTTCTACAGAATACACACACAGCTCCCTTCTGCTGCTGTGGTCCCAAGGCTCTAACTGGTGGGGTTGGATGATGTGGCGTGGGAGGATGGTATATCTGCTGGTGCGACACTGGTGCTCTCGACTGGAAAGCCTGGCACTTGGAAGGTCCCTCGTGGTGTACGGAAGCCGGCCTCTTGCAAGACAAAAGATGCTCCTCTATGCTCCGGGCCAACTCTAGGCTCTGGTAGTAGTCAGTCGTCCCGTTCGCTACTAGGAGAATGCCAATGTCTGGGACTAGACCATGGCAAAACCTACGCATCATCTCCTCTGGGTCTGCAACCAGACTAGGAGCGAAAGGACTCAAATGACTAAACTCCGCTGCGTACTCGTCAACAGAACGGTTCCCCTGCTGGATATTCTAGAATTGTAGCCCCATGGCTACTCTAGCGGTGGTCGAGAAGAATTTTTTCTTGAACTGGATCTTGAACTGATCCCATGTGGCCCTCCCCCTCGTGAATAATAGCTCATTCCTGAACCAAACTCCTGCCAAGTCTATCAGCAGAAATTCTGCTACCTCGACCTAAAGGTCGCCCGGCAACCTAGCTCCGAGGAGCTTCCTCTCTACCGAGTCTAGCCAGTCATCTTCTACTATGATGCCTTCAATCCCCATGAACTCCCTGGGGTTCAAGTCCATGAAGTCCTTGATATTCCCTGCTCTTTTTCGTAGCTCTACCGGTGGTGGGGCCATGGTACGCTCCTCAGAACGCTCCATGCTCTGGCGGAGTAAGGTGGTCTGCTCCTGATGGGTCGTTAGGAACCCCTTGATCAGAGTGAGCAGTTGGTTCCCGTCGAGAGTGACGGAAGCCTTGGTAGGTATACTAATAGGTGGTGGTGGAAGTATCGGGTCCTGCTGGAACTGTGATGTGGAAGGTGGTAGAGGCATCTGGGTTGGTAGATTTGTGGAGTGGGGGAGTATGGTAGGTGGAGGTGGAGGTGCATCGGTCAACTGGTCAACCGGCTGGATAGGAAGTGTACTATTTCAGGTGTGGCATACTGGGACGAGCATGTGAGCACCATCTAATAAATAAAAGGACGTATAATAACTTTTTAAAGTAAACAATCATAAACAAACAAGAAAGTCTAATTTGTAATAACGAGTATATGCTGCGATAAGTTCCTATATTGCAATCCTAGTAATCCTCTAGGTGTTCTAAAGGTTATTCCTAGTGTTATCTAGTTACCTTAAATTCCTAATGGCAAGCATGCTTGGTACAATAATGTAACCAAACAATTTAGTCAGGACCTGCATGGGACACCACTAAAAACATGTCACGATCCGCTATCCAAATTGTTGGGCCGGACCAAGTCATGTCCAGCCTACGCTTGAGATAAAGCGTAGTAAGCTGTTCTAAAGACAAACAAGATAAGATCAAAGTGTGCTAACAGTTCTATATGTCATATTGAGTCAAAAAATATCCCAAACACAAAATCATCTCGTATATAAATATGTTCCAAATACATAGTCAAAACATAAAACTGGATACAGGTCCAGTATCAAAATACATAGTCTAAACATGACTACTCTCAAAAGTCTCGATCAACTAAACAAACTAGACGAGTTTCCTCGCAGGTACATCCTCGTAAGGTAAAGTCTGATCCTCGACGGCAACTCCATAATAGGAATCATATAGCAACTCCTCCTCAGTAAGTATACCTACAACGTTATCCTGTCAAGACGGGAGCAACTCCCAGATTCTAAACATGTGAGAGATACGAGAATAGTATATAACATGGTGGATACTGAGAGCATTATAAAGTATGTAAAACATGGAGAGTTATGACTTACAGTTTAGGTATCAGTATTTAACATGGTTTATACACAATTCATTATATGCAGTAAATAAAGTTTGTAGATGAACTTGCCTTTTGCAAAGCAAGTGTATGTATATGAA
>JANAVB010011000.1:6769798-6772826 GCA_029216955.1 Iris pallida | reverse complement strand
AAATAATAAAAATATTTAAAAAATTTGGGAAGGGGAGCTACAATCTACCCACCTTAAAAATAATTTCGTCCTCGAAATTCTATTCATAACTATTCCTAAAAAAAATTAAAATCGACTATTACCTTAATCTCCTCGAATTAATTTCTTCAAAATATTATAGCCCTCTCTAGCATTTGTAATTATGAAACCTCGAGGACTTCTACCCACCTTTGGTCACGCTACTCCCTCAAGCGTATTACTAAAAACTTTATAACCCTCCATCAAATTGTTAGAGTCATAATCCCTAGATATCTAAGACATATGACATCTATATCATATATCTATCAAACAACCAAATATTCAAAATTAAGCAATATTCTAATATAACTTAAGAATCTCTGATGAATTCTATACAGCACGATCATTCGTCACCCGAAAAGGAAGGGACGAGAGTCAATGGTACGAAAAGCAAGAAAGAATAATCGAGAGAAAATATGGAGTTTCGAGAACGTTAGAGAATTTTCAAGAAAGAGGGGATTGAGATTTCTAATGGTTTAGTTAAGGTCGCATGCTCGTATCAGTACAGTTACATAATCGATACGATATGCTCAGACCTGCATGGGCCACCAAAAAAAACTTGTCAGACCCGCACCCGGTTTTCGGACGCGAGCTCATGAGCAAGCCATCTACGTATCGAACGGACTCCAGTCCAACTCGAATACGTAAACGTTGTCAAGGCTATAGTATACTGCCAAATCATGGCAAACAAATCTATATCTCAATCCACAATAAGAATATGAAACATAAATGAACACTATAGGTCGTGGTCTACAGTCCACTAGCATATATGTCCGATAAGACTCTAAAGAAAGTAACAAGAGTCAAACTGTATCAGAAAACATGATAAAGTAAGAAAGCACGAAAGGATAACAACGTAATAATGATACCTGAATTCCACAAGCGGATCATCACATCCAAAACCCACAAGAATCGTAAATCCTCCGCCACCCAGAACTACTAGCTAACTCCATGCCACCGATAAACCTGAGGAGATCATCAGGTCCTCAGAGGACATAGCAAGATACATAATATACATGCCTATCTAACAGTTTTATCATGTGTGAGAAAATAAACAAGAAGGAACAGGAACACGATAAATGACTACGAACATGAATACGAACAATAGAACAACTACTTATAAATGAACTGCCGGATGAACGATACACGAGATCAATGGAAGAACCAAATCCTCATTCCGAGTGTGGACTCACGGGTTTGAACTAAGCACTAACCCTCGTCCCGAGTGTGGACTCTCTGGTTAGCTCATGGCAAGACACCCTCGTCCCGTGTGTGGACTCTCTGGTGTAATTGGTCAACCCTCATCCCGAGTGTGGACTCTCTGGTGCCAATGATCACGACAAACACCCTCGTTCCGTGTGTGGACTCTCTGGTGCACCAAACAACCATCGTCCCGAGTGTGGACTCTCTGGTTGTGCAAAACGATAATCAAGGGTATGGCAGTGCACTACAGGCACTCGTTCTATGAAACGACTCAAGTAAGATACTGACAAGAAACTCGAAGTGTGATCCATAAGACCAAACATAAACACGGCTATATGCAATAAAATGACTCAAAAGAATATAATATGAAGAGCACATGTCCATAAACAATCAAAACTAAAAATGAATATAATACATGTAAATAAAACTGTAGAGGAAGGCAAGGTGTACTTGCCTGGAGGTTGTACGCAGATCCAATAAAATATTAGTCAACTTCTAAGCCATAAGGTCCAAATCATCACAACTGTCTCCGGAAGCTAAAACAGACAATGCCAACATTCTCAGAATAGTCAAATTAGCTAGGATTGCCTGTCCTTAAGTCCAATTCTGGACACAGGGGTAAAATGGTAATTTTAGGCAAAAACGATGTCCGCTGTTGGGCCCGCTTTGTACCGAAAATTCTGCCAGAGTCAATGGTCTCTAAAGTCATCAAACTACATGTCTACGGATTCGTTTTGATGATACGAACCCAACGGTATGTCCAGTTTTGGATTCCGGTGGGCCGTGCACAAAATTGCCCGTTGAATCGGACCGTAGGGCCCGCAAAATGGCGATCCGATCAACTGTCTCAGAATCAGACCAAAATTGGCATACAGGACCAAAAAAATGATACGGTCCTAATGGCACAAGTTTTGTCTCGATCTGACGAGCATGCATCAAGTAATTATGAAATTTACACAGAGGCCGATACGATGAATTTTGACGGATACGCATCAAATTCGTCGCGCACACGTGACCAATTTAAATTCTGTCAAAGCCCATACGACCACGAAATCGTTACGCACCTTTCGATGCTTTCAGTTCGCGACCACGTCGTCCGGATTGGCGGGACACACGTCGTATCGAAGGTTTTCTTGATTTTCGGAAACTGTTTTCACAGTTTTTTTTCTTATTTTTTAAACTGATTTAGTTTACTGGATACAAGACTATAAATTAAACTAATAATGGGGTTTACATCTCGGTTATATTTTCTAGAAGTTTGTTCAAATAGATTTCGAAAAATCATCATGGATTATCGGATATTTGCCTTCCAATCCGCGTGTCTGGGTCGAATCTGTTCTGTTCTTGGACAGGTTTTTTGCCATGTTTGGATCGATTTATCGAGCAAACTAGGTCTTTATCCTATAAACTATTGGAAGGAATTCAAAGCCGTATAGGTTGTGAGTATACCTGCACAAGTGGCTCGAGAAACGGCATGAATGTGCACGACGATACGTCGTCGCGATGTCGCTACGACCCCTGCCATGGCTGCTGTCGTTTTCGACTCCGTTCGCACGCTCGGCCGTGGTCGGCCTCCGATGGCCCGGGCGGCCGTGCGTGGCAGTCTAGGTTGCGCGTCGGCACCGGGGCTGGGTGGCGCGCGCTAGGATTAGGGTGTCGGAGCTGGTGATCCTTTAGGTTTTAGTCGAAGTCTTTTCCTTCTCTATCGATACTTTGTACGCCTATATTTGCTCTATTTACCCCGAGCGTGGAGAGGCTCGGTTGGGCC
>JANAVB010011000.1:6617298-6767298 GCA_029216955.1 Iris pallida | reverse complement strand
CATTCTACCTTATGGGCCAGAGCTCGGGCATTAGCTGAGCATGATGGAGACATGACTTAGCTAGAGGCTTCAGGTTTAGACTGTTTAGCTTTACTCCTAGATATTATTTTAGAGTTCATAGTACATTTTATTCCTGATGACTCTGGTACATTTATGTTATATGGATTTGTGGATTATGGTGATCGTTCTGGGAATATTTTTAGATGCTATGATTTTATACATCTATGGTTATCTGGTTAGATTTCCCTAGTTTGGTACAGCTTACTTTGTCGTGTCTAACGACGAAGGCTGGGCTTGTCCGACTCGTATCCGATTATTTGGAAGTGGGTCGTGACACCTAGGCTAATAGATCCTACCATTTCTTTAGACTAATATCTACCAATCTATCTTAACATCCTACCAATATCTTATCCTTAGACTATAGGTAAATCTCATTACCTTGTTAATACCTTAGACTTCTCATTTACCCTCCAAGATACTATCTCTCTAAGATAGTAAATTGTCTCTAAAACTCTAACTTACTAGTATCCTAATCTCTAAGATACTAAAATATATATTTAGGACACTAGCTATATACATCTAACTATCTAACATATACATCTAGTATCCTAAATTCTAAGTTACTAACTAGTAGTATCCTACTCAAGGTAATATAACACACTAACCTATGATACCAAGATACCAACTTATATCTCTAGACTACTATCTATCCACTAACTTAGGATACTAATTTCTAATATAGGATACTAACTCTATATCTAAGCTATCCTAGGATACTAACCAAGATACCATATACTTTATCCCTGTTGGTATCCCAATAACCTTACCTTGGTTGGAAGTCCAAAACCTTAGTCAAGGTATAAATACCTTAGTCTCCCAATACCCAAACTATAGTTATCTAGCATCTATTTATCTACCCCAAGCTATTAGATAACCAATACCTTAGTATCTAGCCCTAGTATCTAGGTAACCGTACCTTACATTGAAGGTAAATCTAATACCTTGAAGGTAAATTTCCTATTACCTTGTCTTAACGGTAAACTCACTAACATTGTGATAAGGTAAACACCTTTACCTTAAAGTAAGGTAAATCACAATATCCTAGGATACCAACATCTAGTATCCTAAGATACTACATATCTACAAACTAACCACTATCTAACTTAACTCTAATCTATACAAGATACAACTTATCTAACTATCTAAGATATCTAACTATTGGATACTAACTCATCTAATCTTCAACCACACACACAAAAACCATGGATAACCAAGATATTAATATCTAACTATAATATATATGTATATATATCCATATCTAACTTTAACCAACTAACATATGTCATATCTAACTAACAATAACATAGACTAACACAACTAACTATCTAACTTATCCAAGATACCACTATCTAACTTCTAAGATACCTCTAACCTCTATATAGATTCTAATATAACCACTAACATACTAACATATCCATACATACAATATCTAAATCCCTCTCCACTCCAACACTAATACACACACAAACACATATACCAAATCTACCCCCTCTCTTCTAATACACCCATACACATCTAGATATAAACACACTACCACTCAACCAAAACACAAATCACTCAACAAACCATACTAGTCTCAAGTCAAATAGGATGGCATGATCCTCTCAACTCTCTCACCTTCATAACATACACACTATACTACCATCTATACAACATCAAACACACACTAGCACATATCCTCTATCAATCTCACTTTTCTATACTAGCCACACACATCCTTATCTCATTCAAACACACACACAATACTAACATATTACCTAACAATAATATATATGTAGTATATCATACATATTCTTGACAACCTATGATACCTACATTCACTTGATATCCATACTACATAGGCTCATAGGATACACAAAATGTCCATGTCGTATAGTCAGTTTTTACTTAAAACCAATACTTCACCTATTATACCTATTCACTAAATTCTAGGATTGAAGTATGTCATAGCCCTTCGTATTAGCTTTCCCAAACTTCAAACGGATCGTATTTTCGTGTCCGAAAGCTCCCTGAATCGCGGAAAACATCGAAACGCGTTTGTCTTTCGGACAGCTGACACTCAAACAGTTTTACAGAAAGTTCTAGAACAAATTTGGCCTATTAATATATATATTTGGAAAGATAACTTCGATACGGTTCTTCTAAAAATAGAAGATTAATCAGAGTCTTGAGCTAGGAGTTATGGCATTTCTAAATTGCTCTGGCTACTAAAACGTGGATGAATATTATGACGAATTTGGATTATTTTGGACAAAAGAAGCACAAGTATATACCAAAATCTAACCATGTATATCATGAAGTACCATAGCACAACACCAGGTATCCTATTTAGGACACATACACCCAATCTCGACTCAAAAAGGACACAAAAGTTCCTTTAGAGACACGTATTAAACACTTTGTGGTCACAAATTTGGTTTCCCCCAATTTGTATCAAAATAAAAGGGGAAAACTTCAAATAGAAAGAGAAGAGCCTCAACTCCTCTCTAATGGTACCCTAATACAAATGGGGTCCGAATGTAGTTACACTAATGAAATTGAATGGAAGGGTTTAGAGAGCTCTTACCAAAAGGAAGATGGATTCTCAATGTAAAATTCCTAGATCTATATCTCCACCAAGCTTCAAGGCTCCAAATCCTTTCAATTCCTTCTTGGCTAGTCAATAGAGGCTTTTTCTCTCCAAGGGAAATAGAATGAAATAAATTTGGCTCAATTTGGAAAAAATTTGGGTGTATGAGCAATTTGGGGAAAAAACTCCTAAATTGGGGCTTGAAATAAAAATAAAAAGAGGAAAAAGTTGAAGGGGGGCTTTAATAGGAAGGTGGGTTGCCATATGGGAGCCCTAAATGGGTTTAGGAAATGTCCAAGTTGCCCTCATCAAGTCTCCCTTTAGTTAAC
This sequence comes from Iris pallida, assembly GCA_029216955.1. NCBI lineage: Eukaryota > Viridiplantae > Streptophyta > Magnoliopsida > Asparagales > Iridaceae > Iris > Iris pallida. The sequence goes on along the minus strand of JANAVB010011000.1, from coordinate 6,764,340 downwards.
TAGGAGTATGCAAAGGTTTGGCGTAAAAAAGGTCAAGTTTCTAATCTTTAAATGACTAAACTTGTCATGTGGGTTTAGTCTAAATGCACTAGCCTAATGAGCTAAGTTTATGGGCTATGTCTATCTAATCTTTGGATTCTGACTAGAGTCTAAACTATTCGGGCCACTAACACAAGTTAAAACTAGACGAAACTCCAACCCAACTAAAAAAATCCCCAAAATACAATAATAATAAATAAATATTTACAAAAAATATAGGAATATGAAAAATGACAAATGACAAATTTACCTTCATTTTTGAAAATAGGCAGTTACAATCCTACCCCCTTAGAAAAATTTTGTCCTCGAAATTTAAGCTGGTTGTACTTTCTTTAGGTCAAGCCCCCGACAATCAAATTCTACAAAATTCTATCCAAAGTTATACAACATGCAATTCTATGGAATAGGAACAACATGCATGGTTTAGTCTCTACAGTATCATGTTATTATAGTCTCCATTGAGGTTTTCTATTAATCTAGCATGATCATCATATACGCAAGCTACAGGTACTAAGAAAGCAATCAAACAATCAATGGATGGAAAGAAACAGGAAAATGAAAGAACAAGACATAACCTCCTAGTCCCTCACCTGCAGTGTGGGTCTCCTCGACCATCATCGCAAAAGCCCTGCCCTGGCGGGGTATATCCCGTTGCTGGTACGGGGTATGATGCTATGCCACAGGTGGCCTAGCTCCCACTCTCTTCTCCAAAATACCCAAGTAACATCTCCACTGATACTTACTCCATTATACTAGGGTACCCTCTATAGGGTATCTATTCTGTAATCTGATAACCATACCCGTCTACCCAAAATTATGTTATCAAAATTCTCGTCACGCCAGTAAGTACGGCTGCAATAAACCATAGGGTCTATAACTAAGGTACATACCTCTAAGATCGGGGTATCTAACATTTTTGTATTGCCGCATTTTTGGCTACGAAAACCTTAAATTCTCACAACCTAATAAATACATCCAAAATCGGACCCTATGTCTTTGTTATGCCTGCTAATATGGCTGTAGAAGACTCTAGATTCCATAACCGAGTCAAATTAGTCCAAAAGTTTATCTTGGTAGAAAACTAATGAACAACAAGAATCAAATTCAACTACGGACAAGGAAGAACAGACAGAAACAGTTGGAATCAAATTTCGAGATAGTTTATTATGATATTCTCAATAGTTGTCCCTAGAATCTTCTCAAGAAGTCCTAACTGTGTTTGAGTATCCTTAGCCTATAGCCTATATCTTCTAAACCTATAGCTTGCTGATAGCAGCACTCTAAGTCGAGCACCACTATGATATCGTACTAATTATGACTTCTGACCAGTATGGGCCACCACAAAATGTGTCATGACCCACACCCTAATTAGGGGCACGAGCACGTGGGTACGTCCAGCCTATACCGCAGAATCGACAGTAGAATGTTGTATAGGTCGTCTACAATATACAACATCTAGACACAATATATAAACATGTCATCTCCGTACGGAGGTATATAAAGTCATAACTAAATTACAAGACATCTAAGGAAGATAGCACGAAATATGATAAATATGATAGAAAGATAAACTGAAAATAGATGCAAGATCACAACACAAGTTTAGAGTTCAAAATATAACACCAGATCCCAAAATATAAAGTATACTACAAGTCTCAAGTACTAGCTGGATCGCAGTCCAGTCAAGCCTAACTAGTCTAAGTCTAAGCAGGCGGTGCGTCATCAATGGACATCGGCTCCACAGGGATGTCCATGTAGTACTCACCGTTTATGCCACACCTATAGAAGGTCGAACAATCAGCCTCTATATCATCTGTAAACATCAATGGGGTTATCCTGTCAGGATATGAGCAAGTACAAATGCTAACAGCAGTTCCATATAAATTGACAAATTCTATAAGAGACAATTAAAATGGAATACAAGATAAAATATCAAGACTGGAATATAAACAGGATATGTAAAACTAGATATCATGTCAGGGTATGAAATACTGGAATGTAAAACAGTACAAAAATATCTGATATATAATATAAACATAAACGGTGCCTTGAGATATTCGAGCATTATGTGATCGGCTTGGGTCAGGATCAAGCTGTTCCATTTGATCGGCTATGCACAAGAACAAGCACAGGTAAATCTGTAGATCAGGTCGGCCAAAATGGAAAGCTATGCACAAGTAGTATCAGGTCAGGCTACACCCTACGTGTGGTGAAGGTGGAGCTGTGTACAAGTAGTAACAGGAATACAAGAGGGATATTGATCACATAACTACTAATAACTCCCCATCCCCGAGTAGTACAATAGATCCGGATATGATACGTTATGACACAGGATTCAAAAATAGGGGGCCAACCTACTCCCAATTCAGTGTCTATACAAGTACAAGAAAAAAAGATCAAACAATGTACCAATATACTAGAAAAGTCCAAGAATAATATTTCATGACAAGATCTGACATATATTAGTCCGTGTACCATCGTGTCGGGAATCAAGTAAAATACTACAACTGAATCGGATATAGTAGATGTTAAGATAATAAAAACTATCAGAGAATGTACTCGCCTGTGGTCCTGAGCTGTCAATGAGAATCGATGCTCAGAGTGATGTCGATCACAGACCTAAAGATGAGATATACATGAGTTAATTATAGTTTGCCAGTGTATGGCATGATATTCTAGTGTATGCTATATATGCAAATCTAGGTCAAACTCAGTTATACTAAGTCACACTAGGTCATACAAAGTTATACTAAGTCATACTAGATCATACTAGGCCAAACAAAGTCGAACTAGGTCATACTAAGTCAAACAAAGTCAAACTAGGTCAAGGTAAGTCAAATAAAGTCAAACAAGGTCAAACTATGTCAATCTAGATCATACTAGGTCAAGGGTTGACCTACTGTTGACTTTTGGTCAACTGGTCAACTCTGGTCAACTTCTAATCTAATCTAGGTCAAACTGGGTCAATGGTTGACTCATAGTTGACTTCTGGTCAACTAGTTAACTCCTAGTCCAATCTAGATCTAATGTTGACTTGCAGTTGACTTTGAGTCAAAACAGTTAACCTTGGTCAAACAGAGTCAAATCTAAGTCAAATATCCTATAGGACTAACTATTACCTACCAAGATAATCCACTTTCCTTATCTCTATAAGGATCTTATATCAATACCTTAAATGTCTAGGTAATACCGTAATATCCGATCTACTTTAGACTAGTGGATAACTCACTATCCTAGGCTAATAGATCCTACCATTTCTTTAGACTAGTATCTACCCATCTATCTTAACATCTAACCAATACCTTACCCTTAGACTATAGGTAAATCCCATTACATTGTCAATAGCTTAAACTTCTCACTTACCCACTAAGATACTAACTTGTATCTAACACTCTAACTTACTAGTATCCTAATCTCTAAGATACTAAAATATATATTTAGGACACTGGCTATATACATCTAACTATCTAACATATACTTCTAGTATCCTAAATTCTAAGTTATTAACTAGTAGTATCCTACTCAAGGTAATATGACACATTAACCTATGATACCAAGATACCAACTTATATATCTAAACTACTATCTATCCACTAACATAGGATACTAATTTCTAATATAGGATACTAAATCTATATCTAAGCTATCCTAGGATACTAACCAAGATACCATATACTTTATTCCTATTGGTATCCCAATCCCCTTACCTTGGTTGGAAGTGAAAACCTTAGTCTAGGTATAAATAACTTAGTCTCCTAATACCCAAACTATAGTTATCTAGCATCTATTTATCTACCCCCAAGCCATTAGATAACCAATATTTTAGTATCTAGCCCTAGTATCTCAACCAAAATATAAATCACTCAACAAACCACACTAGCCTCAAGTCAAAGAGGATGGCATGATCCTCCAAACTCTCTCACCTTCATAACACACACACTACACTAACATCTATACAATATCAAATACACACTAGCACATATCCTCTATCAATCTCACTTCTCTCTACTAACCACACACATCCTTATCTCATTCAAACACACACACTATACTAATATATATTACCTAACAATAATATATATATATATATATATATATATATATATATATATATATATATATATATATATATATACTATATCATATATATTCTTGACAAGCTACGATACCTACATTCACTTGATATCCATACTACATAGGCTCATAGGATACACAAAATGTCCATGTCGTATAGTCAATTTTCTACCTAAAACTAATACTGCACCTATTATACATATTCACTAAATTCTAGGATAGAAGTATTTCATAGCCCTTCGTATTAGCTTTCCGAAACTTCAAACGGATCGCATTTTTGTGTCCGGAAGCTTCCGAAATCGCAAAAACACCGAAATGCGTTTGTCTTTCGTACAACTGACACTCAAACAATTTCATAATAAGTTCTAGAATGAATTTGGCCTATATTATATATATATATATATTTGGAAAGCTAGCTTCGATACGGTTCTTTTAAAAAAATGAAAGATTAATCGGAATCTTGAGCTAGGAGTTATGGCATTTCTATGTTGCTCTGGCTACTAAAAACGTGGATGAATATTATGACGAATTTGGATTGTTTTGGACAAAAAACACATGTATATACCCAAATCTAACCATGTATATCATGAAATACCATAGCACAATACCATGTATCCTATTTAGGACACATAAACCCAATCTCGACTCAAAAAGGACACAAAAGTTCATTTGGGGACACGTATCGAACACTTGGTGGTCACAAATTTGATTTCCCCCAATTTGTATCAAAATAAAAGGGAAAAAAACTTCAAATAGGAAGAGGAGAGCCTCAACTCCTCTCTAATGGTACCCTAATATAAATAGGGTCCTAAATGAATGTAGTTATACTAATGAAATAGAATGGAAGGGTTTAGCGAGCTCATACCAAAATGGAGATGGATTCTCAATGTAAAATTTCTAGATCTAGATCTCCACCAAGCTTCAAGGCTCCAAATCCTTCCAATACCTTCTTAGCTTCAAGGGAAAGAGAATGAAATGAATTTGGCTCAATTTGGAGAAAATTTGGGTGTAGGAGCAATTTGGGAAAAAAAAGCTCCTAAATTGGGGCTTGAAATAAAAATGGAAAGAGGAAAAAGATGAAGTCGGGCTTTAATAGGAAGGTGGGCTGCCATATGGAAGCCCTAAATGGATTTAGGAAATGTCTAAGTTGCCCTTATCAAGTCTCCCTTTGGTTAACTAGGAGTATGCAAAGGTTTGGGACCAAAAGGGTCAAGTTTCTAATCTTTAAATGACTAAACTTGTCATGTGGGTATAGTCTAAATGCACTAGCCTAATGAGATGAGTTTGTGGGCCATGCCTATCTAATCTTTGGATCCCGACTAGAGTCTAAACTATTCGGACCACTAACACAAGTCAAAACTAAACGAAACTCCAACCCGACTAAATAAATCTCCAAAATACAATAATAATAAATAAATATTTACAAAAATATAGGACTATAAAAAATGACAAATTTACCCTTATTTTTGAAAATTGGTTGTTACAATCGCACTTGAGCACCATAGGGCTTAGAAAGTTTTGTGGCTAGTAGATTGGAAGAGTAAGGCTTAGAATGTATAAGGCTTAGAAGATTTTAGAGCGAGAGATGATTTGAAATGAGAGAATTCAAGTCCTATTTATACTAGTCATGGGAGGTAGAGTTCGGCCAGAATTATGTCTCAAATATTCGAAAAATTGAACGTGGGACAGCTAGTAGCATGGTGTTCCTAAAAATTAGGTTCCTGAAGTTAAGGGGGCAGAGTTCGGCCTGAGTTCTGCCTAGGGTAAAGTTCGGCACGAATTTTGTCTACCTTGGGCCAGAAAGTATATATGGGCTAGATTGGTTTGGTTTGGCTCAGGGATTGTTTGTTATGTATGGTGGAGTTTGGAGAAGTAAGTCTAGGGATTGAGATGACTCAGTGCGACGCAACGTACATATTCCTAGACTCAATAAATTAAAAGTTTCAGACTGAGTACAAGTTTATTTGTAATGTAACAGCTTGTCAATGACGTCTGTCTTGAACTTGATAGATTATAGATGATGTTCTGTCTTGATCCCGATGTGTCGTATTAGATCATATCCGATATCATTTTGTTAATTCTCTAAATTAGGTTGACTGTGATCCAGTTTGGGTCAACAGTACTTCGCGATGCCACTTTCCTTCTCTGCTCTTCGTTACTATGATATCTCGTACCAATGTGTCAATATCAGTATCTATGATGGCACTCGTATGTAGCTGTAGTTTTCAGCCCCAGTGTCCGCCATATAGACCTAGTTATCGAACAATGGAAGAACAAATGTTTCATAGTCTCATTTTTTTGCACATAACCTACTTATCGTGAATTGACCGGACCTGACTATACGTTGTTTTGCACACAAATTTCTATTAGCGGACTCGTCCCTCACCATATACCCCTTTGTATACACCAATACATCTTCAGTGACCCACTATTATCTATCTTGGATGATGGATGCAACCTCTCATTTCAGTAGGCATGATGAACGACATGTTCCCTACTACCAAAATAAGACACTTTAGCGACGCCTAAAAATATCGCTAAAGTGTATAAAAATGTCGCATTTCAAAATTAACGACAAATTTAGCGACGAAAATCTTTTGTCACGTATTTTGTAGTCGCTAATACAAAAAATGTCACTATTGGTCGCTATTGCAACGTAAAGTAGCGACGTATAGACGTCGCTAATATTCTAGTGGATAGTGACGTTTAGCAAAGAGGAGTAGCTAATCAGCGACATACTTTTTCGTTGCTAAATATCGCCGACATTTTAGTAGTTAGCGACGCTATTTGTCACATTTAGTGACTACGTTGTTGACATGGCAAAATTTGCCATGTCAGCCGTCTAGCGACGTATAGCGATTGTTTGCAACTTCGACGACAGAGACTAGCGACATTCGATACAAGTTAGTGACGTCTGCCCTCGTCCCTAGGTTTCGCTGAACGTCACTAAACGTCGCTAAACTGAAAAAAATAGAATTCGATTTGCTTGTTTTCCATTCAAAATCTACCTGGAGTTTAAATTACAGTTTATTAATAGTAGACCCGTAGACAAACCCTCAACATCGGTAAAAAAATATTGAGATAAATGATGAAAATGTTCCATTAATGAAATAAACAGAATCAAACGATAAGAAAGCCATAAGATAGTCAGGTGGAGACAAATCCACTACCAAATAGCTATAAAAAGAGTTTATATCTAATAATGTTCTAATAATGGGTCAACATAACACATATTGTTACTAAATATATAAAATAAATACATAAAGATCCAAGAAAGGGTGAGCAAAGCACAACACAACACATAACAATATATCCAATGAAGGACTACGGCTGGTCAGTAGGAGGAGGAGAAGTATGGACTTGCATCTGGGACAGCATGAACCTATACTACTTTGGTGTAAGCGTCACCGGTGACGGCTCATCAAGAGGAGAAGAAGGAGGCAGTAGAACCGATACAGTCGGTGTCAATGCCGATGCACGATCAGGAAGCGTCTGTTCCATAGCTAGCAGTTTAGAATTGTATGAATCCAGAACAGCCGTCAGCCTCGAAAGCTGATAGACCATGGCCAGCTGCATCCCCTGCACCACCAGAACGGCACGATCCGTCCTCTCGTTCATCACCCTCATAGTCCCCTGCATCTCCCTTATGGTGCGCTTGAGCATATCAAATTATACGGTAAGCGCTACATCGTCCGTCTGCGGTTGAGACTGGGGCTGCTCCGCAATCCTACTCAACATTTCGTCATGCAGCTAAGAAACCTGGCGACGCAAGCTCTTCTCGACTCGGGATGAATCCTGTAGGGTTGTGTGGAATGTACTGCCAGAGGGGGCTTGGATGACTACATCGTCACAAAGGCGCTGTAGGATCCCTTACCGTAGTACGTACCCCTCTAAAGACCAACAACGGCGGTCATCCAGAGCTCGTCCTCCGACTGAGGCTGAGAGGGCTGTGAGGAAGTACTAGCCCCTTCCTCTGCAGGTGCACTAGCACTCGCACACTCACGTAGCCTAAGAAACTCATCCTAGAAAGGTACGTATCTTGCTAAGCATAATATTTACTATCCAATCGTCGTAGTTTTTATTGTCTAAGGTACTTACTAATAACTATATGGATATATATTGTATATTTTCTAAGTTATATGAAAGTTAACGAAACATAAAGTATTACTTACATAGTTATTCGTGGCCCTATCATCGATGAGCTTTCCGTCCTTTCAATGGCTGACAAGAAAGACGGTCACCATGTTGGCGTCCTCACCTATCTGTATCTGTTAAAATTAATTTTTTTGTTATTAAAATTAAACATTTTAATCCTATTTTCTTTAAAATAATATATATTCAATAAAATATATACCAGGCGACGAAAATGTTTCGACATGGAAATAGAGCTACCACACTTCTTCTTGTCCTCGTCCTAGCCGCATTCGCCTTCTCTGGCCATTTCTTGTACCTAGGATCGTCAAATCTAGCCCTTATCGCAGTCCACTGCTCGAACGTGATCCAACCTTGGATCAGTCTTCCGAAGTGCTCTCGAGCCTTCTGGTCGTCGATCGCATCACGGATCAACTTGACGGCAACGCCATGAAATTGCTTCTCGATCATCTCAGTCTGGTGTGGTGGATAAAAATATATTTTCTACAAGAATTAAAATAGTTAGTTATATCATATGCATAAAAGATGATTGATACTAAAAGTAATATACTTTAGTTACCTTGAAGTAGGCAACCAGAATACCTTCAGGCATCCGAGTAGTTGATCCAAGGGCACCGTAGTTGGACCTCAGAAATAGCCCAGTGCCTTCTGAACTGACGGAGGACGATATCTATATAACGACAATTATATTCATGAATATATAGATATATGTATAAATTAATGTTAACTAATTAACTTACTTTGTAGGGTCGTCAGACCAAATATTTTATCATCGTCTCGTCCGGAGGAGCGCATGGGGGACCGCTCTGATACGGATACGGAGTAGGTTCGACCTACTCCATCTTCTCCTCCATCTCCATAGTGCCGTCAGCAGGAGGAACGCTGGATGGGGTAGTAGTCTCATGCCCAGAACTGCCCCGTGTTCGGAGTACTACCACGTACTGCCGATGCAGTCGAAGATGTGACTGTTTGGTATACTGGAGTACTCGGAGACGATGGTCCGAAACCCTCATCCGATAACGGAGGAGCACTCTGTCCACCGGTAGAACCTTTACCTGGTCGGGGTGCGCCTCTACCTCAAGACTGTCTGAGGTACGATCATCTTCGTCCTACTATACCTGATAATAACATATGATAAAAAATAGATATTTACAAAAAATATAATACATATTCTAAATCAAATTTGCATGCATTTAGCAAATAATAATTTATTAAAAATAGACCTGAAGTAACCCTCCGTTGAATTTTGACATAATAACCGAGTCTAGATAATAACATCCAGAAACATCTAAGTCTAGATAATAACCATAAAGTCTAGTCCAAAAATAAAGCAACCACATCCAAGAAATAAGTCTACCGAATACAAATTCGGGCAGAAGTTTATGCCATAATCAGAAGACTAATTCAAAAATAAGTCTACCGAAGACAAATTCGGTCAAAAGATCATTTCAAATAACTCTACGCTCTACGGTGGGGCAGATACCAATCTCTCAGATACTACACATAAGAAGGGTCCGGTGATCAAGATCCGCTATAGGAGCTGGGTGACTGGAACTCCTGGTGTCACTGCTTCTAGTGCCAATTCCTCCTTTATAGCGATCTCGACTTTAGGAATCACTTCCTCCTTAATAGTAGGAGCTACCACTTCCTTCTTAACAATAGGAGGTATCACTTCCTCCTTAACCACGATCTCGATTTTAGGTATCACCTCCTCAGCAGCCGGAGGTAATACTTCCTCCTCAGCAGCAGGAGGTGCCACTTCCTCCTCATTAGCCATTTGTGCCTCGCTTAAGCGACGTGCTCGGGTCGTGGGTGTCATCTGGTATGATTGATGGAAACATAGAGATTAATTCGTGGTTTAACAAAATGATAGTACGTATATTTTACAAGTCTGAATAGATGTTACATGACATATTTTATATTTTATTTTCAATCATCTTCTGAAAATTCATCTTCTTTGTTTTTCTTGTCCTCATCTTTCTTTTTCTCCTCATCTTCGCTTTCATCTACTGGATGATAGTTCGGCTCCAAATTAAGCTTCGGGTCCGATGCTAAAGGCATAAGTTCTCGGTGTGAGGTCCACTGATAGTAATTTGGCATGAAACCCTCGAGTAAAATGATATGTCACATCCACTTTTGGATGATATTTTAGGTTGCGACATCTCACATATGGATACTTAATTTTGGTACGGTCCATGTACTGAAAGAATGCCTTGGCTAACTGCAAGCTCTAAGAATGCCTTGGCTAACTACAAGCTCTATCCCATATATAAATTCATCCCGTACATTGCACATGTCATCAGAATGATGATTGTACATCTACGAACGATGCCGCATATAGTAATTTATATCCATTTAAAGATAATTCTACAAAGATGGATACACATTATTCGAGTATCTTGTCTAAATGGATGCATAGATGGATACACATGTTCATTAAAGTACTAACATACTTGACACTTGGTACTAACATACTTGACACTTGAGTGTTGTCACGTGTTCTTTGTGAGCAATTCTCTCAAAATAAAATTACTTCTACAAGCCTTTTGAGGTTACTAGAGTTGTACTAGATTTTCAAAAAATTCTATAAAAGACTATGTTCTTCGTCTTTTTGGTAACTCTAGTAGCCTCAAAAGGCTTGCATAAGTAAATTTAGTTTTCAGAGAAGGCCTCACATGGACACTTGATCTAAGGATAACACAGACACTTAACATAAGAGATAATGATATCTCTGTCATCATGTGTTCCTTGTGAGCCCGCAAGAAAAACTTGACCTCGGAATGTCCAAGCTAGCTCTTATCATGAAATGTTTGGCGATACCTAGCTAGCACTTACCTACATACCTAGTATCTTGACACATATCTTAATACTATACCAATCATACCTACACTTGACATCATACCATATCTTATAGGATACTCACTTTATACACTCTAGATACTTTCAATTAAACTCCAAACTTATCTTGACAATTACCCAATTCCTAAAATATCTTATATCCTTCTACGATACAGTCTAGGTACTACGATACTCTTTAGTATCAAAATATAAATATAGATACATATATACTTAGATTGATACATATGTTTCGTATCTTAGATATCAAAATACATCTATGATACAACCTCCCTTAGATAGCCTAAATTTAGGACCCGTCATACACATATAACCTTCCTTAGATTATTACAAAACTAGTTCCAACATATGTGTCAGTTATAACTTATTTCTTTTCGATATACTAACTCATTTATGTATCTATGTTGTGTCTATATAATTATAATCTGAACACAAAAAATTCTTCATTATGTATCAAAACGAAATATAATCTCTATACATATTCCAAAAATTAACTAAATATAAAAAATTAAACTGAAATTGAAATTAACTAAATGTCAGTGTCAGTATGTCATTGTGTGTCTTGTGTCTTGTGATATTGTGTGTCCTGTGTATGCGTCATGTCAATGTGTGTGTGTCGTATCTGTGTCATGTTAGTGTGCGTGTATCATGTCGATGTCTATGCTACAAGAGAGACAGCATGGTTAGGGTTTACCGAGACCAGAGGCAAAGGCGGAGGGGAAGAGGGAGGGGAAGCAGTGCCTGCGGAGGGGGAGGGTAAGGAGAGCCTGTGCCGAGGGGGTGTTGTGCCCCGTCCCTACAACGTGTCCCGTTTCCCGTCTACGGGGTGCACAATAAAGGAACACTATCGCTATTGATTTGGTCAGAACCGATTGGTCGTGTAACTCCATTGTTCCTAAATTCTTGAGATTTAAAATTTGTTTCTAATATTTTATTATTTTTCTAGTCATTTTTGGAACAATTTATTCAGAATTTATTAATAATAATAATTTGAATATTTTATCTGAAAGTATGATTTTTATTTTGGAATTTAATTTTTAACAATTAATTAAGATTTGTACTAAATTATTTGAAATGTTATTTCTTGATTAATTGTTTATATTTTGCTAGAAGACTATTTTAAATTTAATTAATTATATTGTTCCTAATATAACAATGGGAGATTTGTAAATATCTCTATTTAGGTTGGCTATTTAGGAAGTCCATTGTGGAATGTCTAGTCACCTAAACTTAGTGGGAACATTCTGTAATTACTAGACTAATCGGGATTAGTCTAAAATATTTCAGGAATATTTTCTCAGCACATGTGCCTCGAGATTCTAGGACTTTTCTAATCGGGCTATAAATAGCCATCATTATTGCTCATTAAATATTGTAAATCATTCCTAGATCTAGTGGCTAACTATTGTGTCCACGTGTCAGTATCCACTATATTATTTTTATTTTGTATATTTACATTTTAGCCCTGACACAGACACATCATGTGTCCATCCCACCCGTGTCCTATGTCCCCTGACACAGGATGTACACCCCCGTGTCCAGATACTCCTGGACACCGTTACAAATCCCGAGACCATAAACCCTAACCCTAGATCTGAATGATGTTGCCACGTTCGCCTTGCCTTCGTCGTGTCCGGCCTGCCCTAACCGAAGAGTCCCCGCTCGCTGCCCCCCTCAGATCTACATCCTCGTCAGAATGTCTTCGTCGTACCACTATGTCTTCCGGAAGCCGTCGGCCGCCACCACCTCACCAAATCCGGTGGTTCTTGACCGAAACCTTAGCCGCACGATCAGATCTGACGTTGTAAAACCCCTAAATTTTTATTTTTTTAATATAAATTTGGTACTAATTTTTTTCTTCTTATTATTATTTTGTATTTATGCGTCGCGTGGTTGCATTGTACGTCGTGAACGAAATTTCATTTTTCATAATTGCTCGACGAGTACGAATATGTACAAGCATACATATTTTTTTTGAAAAATATTTTTCTATTTTTATAGTTTAAAAATAATATATAAATAATAATTATTTGTATTTGTATTTTACTTAAAGTTGTGAAAAGTATCGTATCAAGATGGCCAAAACTTATTTTTTATTTATTTATAAAAGGCTATCTTATTTAATAGTGGTAATTTAGAAAATAATTTTTAAGCAAATATTCCTTGCATATGAGGTACATGAATTTGAATTTATATACATAATTCCATTTTCAAAATTATTAATATTAATATTTTATTATTCAAAAAGATATTTAAAAATATTTATTATTTTCGAAATTATTATTATTAGTATTTTTGGAAAAAATATTTTGAAATTATTGTGGTAATTTAAATCTCGATTTAATTTCATGGATTGATTTAAATAGTAAATTAATATCTATATTTGAAATTTGATTTATCTTATTTGACTTAAAACTAAAGGATGGAATTTAATTATATTTAAATTGATTTTGATTTGGATTTGAAATATTTGAATTGGTTTAAATTAATAGATGAATTGTCTAAGGGGATTTAAATATTCCTAATCCTTATCTACTATGATTTACTCAACCCTATAAATGGGGGAGCCTTCACATTATTTCTCCACAAATTATTCTTTCACAGAATTCTACCGTAAAAGTGTGTGCATCGTGTCGGTGTCCAATCCTTTCCGTGTCAGCCGTGATTGGCCTCGGGTCCGACCCCGGGTGTCTTTCCAATATATCTATTTTTACATATACATTGTTTCTCCTTCCCGTGTCCACACCCCGGACACGGCAACTCGGCCCCTCAACAGCACCTTCCACCATTCCCCGGCCGTCTCCACGTCGACCGACCCCCAGCTCGTCACCATCGCCAAACCCCTCTCCCTGTCCTCCCCATCAACTTCCTCTACAACCCCAACACCCTGACACCAGGACCAACCCGTCACCCCAGCCTCGTCCAAACCCAACCACAACCATCACTACCCGCTCACCTAGATCCCCGCTCACCCGAGCGCAGCCCCAAGTCTACCACCCGGACCATGGCCACCCGCCGCCACAACAGCCACCCGCTGCCACCACCACCTCCGTCATCATCATCACACCCCTGTCACCACCGCACACCCGACCGCGGCGAGTGCCACTGCCCGATCCCAGATCCCGACTAGCCATCGCCATACTCCTCCTCCCGGACACCACCGTCGCAGCACCACCCCACAACCGATACCAACCCAAACCCTGGCGCCACCACTGCACACCCAAACTCCGGCCACCTTGACCGAGCGCCACCACCACAACACCAGAAACCCCACCACCGTCAGCCACCAAAATCCCAGAGAAAAAAATAAAATAAAAATAAAAATAAAAACACACACCCCTCACCTCCGGCTCGTCGGCAACCCTCACTGCGCCGCTCCGCCGCTGCGCCCACACTTGGATACAACACCGCAGCCTGGCCATCCCGATCTCTGCGCTGACCGCCCCTTCGTGCCCTAGCCGCCTGAGCATCCTCCCGCGGTCCGTGCTCCCCGGCCACAACCTCCACCCACTCCTCCTTGTTCCTGGCCGCACACCCTCACCACCGTCGGAGCTGTGAGCTCGAACAGCTGTCGCGCTAAACCCGTACCAGATCCCGAGATTTGACCGTCGACCTCCGACTCGAGTCTGCCGCCCCATCCTTCTCAAGCCTCGCTCCTTTTCCTGGACGCACGACCATTGCGACCGTCGCCCATCGTCGCCCACGGCGACCGCCTCCACCAATGTCCTCCCGCGTCGCCTCCTCGCGGCTGGTCGCTCTTTGCCGCACCCGTCCGCCGCACTCCGTCCCACCTTGCCAGCCTCCGCAGCCGCTGGACCACCGATCCCCTCCGGTACCGCCGCCTCTCACTCCCGACCACTTATCTCTCCTCCGCTTCTCACCGCTCGTCCTCTCTCTCACTCAGCCCTCTGTTCCCACTCTCCCCTTCCTTTTAGTTTTGATATTTTTTACTTTCTTTTAATTTTTTTCTATTCTTTTCTTTTCTCTAAAAGTAAATGCAGCAGTAGCTGCTTTGAAGTGTTCCCTTTAATTTCGTTTATTTGCGTAATATTATTATTTTTTTTTACTTTTGTTTATTATTATGACTAATGATAGCTAAGTATAAATAAATACAGTTTTAGTTATTATTATAGTTATTTTCTACTATAATAATTGCTATTAAAATATTTATAGGTAAATTATATATTTTCTAAAAAGGTTATATCATGAGGCTTGGACTACACCTATATTGTAAAATATAATAATTTGCTAGATTATTCAGTATTTAGTTTAAAATATTTTGACCCATAAAGGGTAGTTTCCAAATTTAAGAAATAATTTACTACTCTTTTCAAATATTTATTATTACTATTATTTTTACTAATAAGGTATAGTATTTTTACCTAGAAATCCTATTTGGACAAACTGGAGTTTGGCCTAAAACCGATTTTATTATTTTTCAAACATTTATCTAAAAACTATTTTTAAGCTAATAAAAATTATTTTCAAGCATTATAAATTTTTTATATATTATTTATTCAATTTTCCTTGATTATCCTCTTCTCCATAACTAATTCCACTATTCCAGTCACATTGCCAATCATGTACTACCATATGTCCACCCTAACTAATTTGACCCCTCTGGACCCAATGGAACTGTCTGTGCCACCATTAGAGGTCACCTTGCATAGTTGTTACACCGAAGTCTCAGTTCATGCTACCTTGATCATCGCAGCACACCTGTCATCCTACCAGGCAAGACACCTTACCATTTGCTGTTTATTTATTTAGCTCATATTTTATGCATTATTTATTAATTTCTTTATGTAAAATAAACTGTGATACATGGCATAACTTCTTAGAACTTATTGTTCAGCTATATTTCCTGCTATGTATTATTTTCTTACACATTAAACCTAGATTTAAGGGACCACTTTGTGTGTTGCATTCATTGGCTTTGACACGTCGTACCACGAAGTTGTATGTCGTATGTAGAATACGGACGTACGTGATTGGCTGGCCACCAGTACGTACAAGCCATGCGATAGGATTAACCGCTAATCGAATTGCATGCTAGTTTGCCTTAGCGGTTATAGAGGTTTTCTATTGTGGATACAACATAGTAGGCATTGGGCGGGGAGGACAATTCCTTAGCGTATGGGCTTCGATGCACTTTTCCTTGTGAACCGGAATCTCCGCTGGAGATACGGGGTTGATGACCCATGATTACTGACGGCCACTGGCGTTCTGCAGAACTCTATGCTCTTATTGATTGGGCCTCTGGTGCACCAAGGAGGAACAATGCTGATCCTATTTTAGCCAAGACCCATGCGTAGGAAGGATTGTTATTAACTACATTTCACTTAGAACGATTAGGCACCTTTATCTGTTAGGTATGAGTACTTTTGGTTTGGGTACTTGTATCTGACCGTAGCTTGGAACAATAACTTGTCGCAGATTAGTTCGCCACATCTTGTCTTTGTTTGGTTGTAGGTGTGGCTCCGATGAGAAGGTATTGAACCTTGTTGGGGTCCGGATACCATATTGGATTCATAGCATGGAAAGATACGTCATCGTGAATGAGTTTACCATCTCTTATCCTTGTTTGGTTGGGGGATTGTACGCTAGTTCAATGGTGTGTATTGGACCATGTTATAATTCAATTAACTTATTTATTTGAGCAATTTATATTCAGTTATATTGTCATAATATTATGTGTCTTGTTACGTCCCTCTGAGGACCTGGTTATCTCTCCAAGTGTGTGCTCTTGTCTTTCGCAGGTGTTCTAGCTTTAGCCGAGACCATCTCCATTTCTTCGAGGATGATTGCGCTTGCATTGTCTCCGCTTCGCTCGCCAAAATCATTTCATTTTCCATATATTTTTCCTTTACTTGTAGGTAGTGGATTTGTCTCCGCCCAACATATTATAACAAGATAATTCATTATTATTATATGATATCTTTTATTTATTTATTTTGTGTGGATAAGATTATTCATGGTTCTACTATATTTTACAGCTTACGTATATTTATTATATGGCTGGCATGTCTACGTTCCTAGTCCTACGTATTTTGGGACTGAGACGTTACATATTTTTGTGGTGGCCCATGCAGGTCAAGATTAATTATTTGGTTACTTTACCGTACCAAGCAAGCCTGCATATAAGATTAGAGTCTAGGATCTCATCCACATACTTGACCTCTTTACTAAATTTTATCTACCATTTGACTCATTGATTTGCATCTTGCTTGATTCCTTCTATCATTATTCTTATCTCTCCTTCGTGCTTGCTAGAGGTTAGGAAGGTGACCCCTTCTAGTTAGACATGTTTCTTTTGTCCCAAAATACCATTAGTTTAATTCTTTAAGTTGGGTAGAACGCCTTGTGACCTAGCAATCCTTTTGTCCTTGTGACCTATATTCACAAGTTTACTTAGATTCTAGAATTTAGAGGACCCTAACCCATCTAGTCAATCAAGGACTTGGACAAGAAGACTGTAGGACGACTGTATAGAGACCAACATAGGATATGACTTAGAGTCTTAAGAAGTTCAAACTAATTCTATTTTCTTTCAATCTTAAACGCACGTGCCTATATTTTTACTATCTAGCCTAGTTTTTGCAAGCTTAATTCTTTACCAAGCTTGTTTATGACATATGCTATTGAGTGCTCACTAACATATTGTCTAATCAGAACCGGTGCATGATGGTCTTATCAATCGAGTGCACCTTGGTTCGCTTTTTATATATCGTTCTACGTGGATGGAGACATAGTTAGACTTGGCCTCTAAAGTCTCCTCCACGACTGCCTTGGAAATTCTTTTGAAATTATACGATCGCCTTTGAACCATGTATTCGTATTCAAAAATATCGTCATTGAACTCCTTATTGCTTTCACCTCCTCCTATTTTAGAAGGATGAAGGCGTTGTGCTAGAAATTCCTCTAGCTATCCTATCACCTACGACCATTATCACTCGATGTTGCTATATCTTCGTCTTAAACTACTCATCCTTTTTCTCGGCCCTATATTTGCTATCATGACCTTCTAAACGCTTAACTTAGGCATGCACATAATCACTCTCTTAATCGTGCCCCTAACCTACTCTCAAGGAACCATGTCTTTAAGTTCTCAAAATTATTTCTCTTGATACCATACTATTCCTTACCGCGTGTTAACTTGATTAAACGTTAACCATAATCATTCTCCTTCTGGCGTTAGTTAGCCATTTCCATGAATTATTTTTGTCATTATTTGAAATCGCGATTTTCTAATGCATGTTTGCATTGAACGTCGTTTCTTTGCCTCGTCCAGTGACTTGATCGTATTCATTACCGATATACCCATGTGACCTTCTCACCCCCTACAAATTTTTAATTTTGAGGACAAAATTTTTTTAAGTTGAGTAGGATGTAAAATCCCTAAATTTTTACTATTTTTTTATAAATTTGGTACTGATTTTTTTCTTCTTATTATTATTTTGTATTTATGCGTCGCGTGGTTGTATTGTACGTCGTGCACAAAATTTTGTTTTTCATAATTGCTCGACGAGTGCAAATATGTGCGAGAGTACATATTTTTTTTGAAAAAATATTTTTCTATTTTTATAGTTTCAAAATAATATATATATATAATAATTATTAGTATTTGTATTTTACTTAAAGTTTTGAAAAGTACCGTATCAAGATGGCTAAAACTTATTACTTTTATTTATTTATAAAAGGCTATCTAATTTAATAGTGGTGATTTAGAAAACTATTTTTATGCAAATATTCCTTGCATATGAGGTAAATGAATTTGAATTTATATATATAATTTCATTTTTGAAATTGTTAATATTAATATTTTATTATTCAAAAAGATATTTAAAAATATTTATAATTTTTGAAATGATTATTATTAGTATTTTTGGAAAATATATTTTGAAATTATTGTGGCAATTTAAATCTCGATTTAATTTCATGGATTGATTTAAATAGTAAATTAATATCTATAATTGAAATTTGATTTATCTTATTTGATTTAAAACTAAAGGATGGAATTTTATCTCGCCAAACCCCTCTTCTTGTCCTCCCCATCGACTTCCTCTACAACCCAAATACCCCGACACCAGGACCAACCCGTCCCCCTGGCCTCGTCCTAACCCAACCACGACCACCACCACCCGCTCACCTCGATCCCCGCTCACCCGAGCGCAGCCCCAAATCTACCACCCGGACCACGGCCACCCGCCACCACAACAGCCACCCGCTGCCACCACCACCTCCGTCATCATCATCACACCCCTGTCACCACCGTACACCCGACCGCGACCAGTGCCACTGCCCGATTCCACATCCCGACCAGCCATCGCCATACTCCTCCTCCCCGACACCACCGTCGTCAGTATCACCCTACAACCGACACCAACCTAAACCCTCGTGCCACCACCGCACACCCAAACTCTTGCCACCTTGGCCGAGCGCCACCACCACAACACCAGAACCCCTACTACCGTCAGCCACCAAAATCCCAGAGAAAAAAAATAAAATAAAAATAAAAAACACACACCCCTCAACTTCGGCTCGTCGGCCACCCTCACCGCACCGCTTCGCCCTCCGCCGCTGCGCCCCCACCTGGACACAGCGCTACAGCCTGGCCATCCCAATCTCTGCGCCGACAGCCCTTCGTGTCCTAACCGCCTGAGCATCCTCTCGCGGTCCGTACGACCCGGCCACAACCTCCACCCACTCCTCCTTCTCCCTGGCAGCACGCCCTCACCACTGCCGGAGCTGCGAGCTCGAACAGCGCTGCTGCCCCAAACCCGCACCAGATCCCGAGATTTGACCTCCGACTCGAGTCCGCCGTCCCGTCCTTCTCTAGCCTCGCACCTTTTTCTGGACGCACGACCATCGCGACCACCGCCCATTGTCGCCCACGGTGACCGCCTCCACCTATGTCCTCCCGCGTCGTCTTCTCGCGGCTAGCCGCTCTTTGCCTTACCCGCCCGCCGTACTCCGCCCCACCTTGCCAGCCTCCGCAGCCGCCGGACCACCGATCCCCTCCGGTGCCGCCTCCTCTCACTCCCGACTGCTCCTCTCTCCTTCGCTTCTCACCGCTCGTCCTCTCTCTCACTCAGCCCTCTGTTCCCTCTCTCTCCTTTCTTTTTAGTTTTGATATTTTTTACTTTTTTTTATTTTTTCTCTTTTTTTCTTTTCTCTAAAAGTAAATACAGCAGTAGCTGCTTTGAAGTAAGTGTTCCCTTTAATTTTGTTTATTTGCGTATTATTATTATTATTATTATTATTATTGTTATTATTATTATTATTATTACTTTCGTTTGTTATTATGACTAGTGACAGCTAAGTATAAATGAATACAATTTTAGTTATTATTATAGTTATTTTCTACTATAATAATTTTTATTAAAATATTTATAGGTAAATTATATATTTTCTAAAAAGGTTATACCATGAGGCTTGGACTACACCTATATTGTAAATATAATAACTTTCTAGATTATTCAGTATTTAGTTAAAAATATTTTGACCCATAAAGGGTAGTTTCCAAATTTAAGAAATAATTTACTAGTCTTTTCAAATATTTATTATGACTATTATTTTTACTAATAAGGTATAGTATTTTTACCTAGAAATCCTATTTGGACAAACTGGAGTTTTGCCTAAAAACTGTTTTATTATTTTTCAAACATTTATCTAAAAAGTATTTTTAAGCTAATAAGAAATATTTTCAAGCATTATACATTTTTTATATATATTATTTATTCAATTTTCCTTGATTATCCTCTTGTCCATAACTAATCCCACTATTCCTATCACATTGCCAATCATGTACTACCTTATGTCCACCCTAACTAATTTGACCCCTCTGGACCCAATGGAACTGTCCGTGCCACTATCAAAGGTCACCTTACATAGTTGTTACACCGAAGTCGTAGTTCGTGTCACTTTAATCATCGCAGCACACCAGGCAGCTTACCAGGCAGGACAGCTTGTCATTTATTGTTTATTTATTTAGCTCATATCTCATGCATTATTCATTAATTTCTTTATGCAAAATAAACTTTGATGCATGGCATAACTTGTTAGAACTTACTGTTCAGTTATATTTCCTGCTATGTATTATTTTCTTACACATTAAACCTAGATTTAGGAGACCACCTTGTGTGTTGCATTCATTGGCCTTGACACGTCGTACCACAAAGTTGTGTGTCGCATATAGAACACGGACGTACGTGATTGGCTGGCCACCAGTACGTACAAGCCGTACGATAGGATTAACCGCTAATAGAATTGCATACTAGTTTGTCTTAGCGGTTATAGAGGTTTTCTGTTGTGGATACAACATAGTAGGCATTGGGCGGGGAGGACAATTCCTTAGCGTATGGACTTCGATGCACTTTCCCTTGTGACCCGGAAGCTCCGCTGGAGATACGGGGTTGATGACCGACGATTACTGACGGCCACTGACGTTCTGCGGAACGTTATGCTCTTATTGATTGGGCCTCTGGTGCTCCACGGAGGAACCATGCCGATCCTATTTTAGCCAGGGCCCATGCTTAGGAAGGATTGTTCTTAACTACATTTCACTTAGAACGGTTAGGCAACTTTATCCATTAGGTATGAGTACTTTTGGATTGGGTACTTGTATCTGACCGTGGCTTAGAACAATAACTTGTCGCAGATTAGTTCGCCACACCTTGTCCTTGTTTGGTTGTAGGTGTGGCTTACTACTCTGATGAGAAGGTATTGAACCTTGTTGGGGTCCGGATACCATATTGGATTCGTAGCATGGAAAGATACGTTATCGTGAATTAGTTTACCATCTCCTGTCCTTGTTTGGTTGGGGGGATGGTACGCTAGTTCAATGGTGTGTATTGGACCATGTTATAATTCAATTGACTTATTTATTTGAGCAATTTATATTCAGTTATATTGGCATGATATTATGTGTTTTCTTACGTTCCTCTGAGGACCTGGTTATCTCTCCAGGTGTGTGCTCTTATCTTTCGCAGGTGTTCTAGCTCTAGCTGAGACCATCTCCATTTCTTCGAGGATAATTGCACTTGGATTGTCCTTGCTTCGCTTGCCAAAATCATTTCATTTCTCATGTATTTTTCCTTTACTTGTTGGTAGTGGATTTGTCTCCGCCCAATATATTGTATCAAGATAATTCATTATCATTATATGATATCTTTTATTCATTTATTTTGTGTAGATGAGATTAGTCATGGTTCTACTGTATTTTATAGCTTACGTATATTTATTATATGGTTGGCATGTCTACATTCCTAGTCCTACGTATTTTGGGACTGGGGCATTACAGACGTTACCGCTGGGTATTTCTCGTCGGAGGAGCCACTCTGTCGTCGCCTTATCCGAATTCGGAGTCACCGAACCAATCTTGAGACTCGTCAACCAGATTTTTTATCAAGAACTGTCGCTTAGTCCAGATCACCAAAGTTATCTCGAGAGCCACGCCAACAGGATCTAGCCGAACGTAACCAAGATCCATCACCTCCGTCGCTGGACACTTGCCCTAGCCATCGCCTCGTCGTAGATTCTTCCTTCAGCTGTAGCCGTCATCGCCTTGGTTTTTACTACCGAAGAGCCACCATCTGCTGGATCCTTACCGTTGAAGCTGTCAACCTCCATTGATGTCGGATCTGTCATGTGTCAGAGTCAACCGAGCGCCTAGTCGAGCGGATCTCGAGTCCCCATCGCTCGCCGTCACGTTCGTCGCAACCCACCGGAGTCTCCTCGACCCACCGTCATCACCACGCATAGCCAAGCTCGAGGTGAGCTTTTACTTGGCCTTTTCCTTCTTCTTCTTCTTCTTGCTCCTCATTTTCTTCTTCTTCTTCTTCTTCTTCTTCTTCTTCTTCTTCTTCTTGATAGATTCTGGGGTTTTGGGGAAGTGAAGAGGCTGCTGTGGAAGTGAGAGAGAAAGGGAAGGCTAGGAAAGAGAGTGTTAGGGTTTAGTCGATGGCTGTGTACTGAAAGAGATGGAGAATAAGAGAATGTTTAGGCTTCTCTTTAAAGAGTTGGTTGGGCCAGGTTTGGCCTATTGCCAAACAGGCCAAGAAAGGAAACAGGAAAAAAAAGCAAAAAGGAATGGAAAAGAATATATAAGCAGCAATAGTAGTGTAGTGGTGGGCTAGGCCAGCCAAGGCTGGGCTGGAAGGCCAAGGAGAAAAAAAAGAAAAATGGGCTGGATGTTTGGGTTTTCGGCTGGCTAGTGGTAATTTGAGGTGGTTTGGTTTATTATTATTATTTTTATTATTATTATTATTATTATTATTATTATTATTATTATTATTATTGTTATTGATATTGATATTAAAAATGTGTTTTGCCTTGATTTTTATTTTAGTTAAAACTATTTTTGCTAAATATTTAGCTAATATCTTATATAGCTAATATTATAGTATTCTGCTAGTATATCATCTTATTTGCTAGTAACTATATTATAAATAACCATTAGTAATATATTTTGTAGCATGTATTTAATATGGCTATTGTTTTACTCTAAAATGTTTTACTAAAATCTATTTTTCTTATGATTATTATTCTAGTACTTACGGATATTTTGCTAGTTATTTTGTTATGTTTTTTTTAATAAGTTATTTTCTTGCTGGCTAGTATATACGTATATAGTTAGCTAGTTAGCAATTAGCTAGATAATTTCATTATTATATTCTAATCTATTCATGTCCTATTCTAGGTGGACATATAGACATATTTGATCTTCCAGGAAATGACAAGTACTTCAATGACTTTGTTGCATTTACTTCATTTGGTGTCATGTTTCATGTTAGACACATTGTTACACGATTGGTTATGTGCTTCTGGTTATTATGCTCTTGTTCATTACTAGTACTTGGGGGATGGAAAATACTACGGGTATGTGACCAAAGCCCAACTTAGGAATTCATGATGATAGCTTAATCGCACACCTGTGCATGTATTGTTGGCCCATTGGTATGGTCGAACTGAATTTTAATAATTGATCTAACCATGTCTCGATATAAGGGATACTTGGACGAACTACTAGAACTGCTACTTCTACCGTTTAAGACTTGGAGTCGTGTTTGATATTGGGTCTGTATTTTCAATTTTCAATTATCAATTATCAATTATCAATATATTTTTTACATTTTATTGAGTCGAGGAATACAATACAAAATCAAGCTGTACTAGCAAATAGACTACCTAAAATCGTTTTTAAAATACTTATTTGTTTTGAAAAATAACCCAAACTACTTCCTAATTGCTTGAACATTCGAAAGTCCAAAACCTGAGTTTCAAAACCTAAAAATCATCCATTCTCAACCAGCACAACTCTGGAAAAATTTGACCCAAATTTGGCCCGAGTACGGTTGGTGGAACGTTGCTTTTTAAACTCGGTCTTCCAGCAGTTACGGAAGCAATGGCTATATGCCGAGATCCTTTCGTAGAATTCTGTTCGAATTTTGTCCGAATTTTGGCTGAATTCTCCCTTTGGAAATCGTATAAATAGAGATAAAATTCTACCATTTCAATACACTAATTCACTTTCTTATCTCTTTTCTAAGCTTACTACGTTCTTCTAAAGCCTCCTAAGCTTTCATTTTCAAATTCCAAGCCAGTTACAATCCTCTAGTCGATTTTTCAGTACGGTACGGTCTAGAAGTTTAGAGTGATTATAATCAAGAGGCTTGACAAGAAGTAAGATACTTCACATTTGAAGTTGGTCGAGTGCTTCAGATCAAAGCTCGCTTCTGTAGAAGTTGCAAGGACTTCGTATGAAAACTTGTAGTTTTCTATAGTCGATTTCAATAGGGAGCTAGAGTTCTCTCTACTGGATTAGTCCTCACAAGAGGGAGACCAGTATACAACATTGTGTTTACGTTTGCTCCTTGCACTTTACTTTTATATTTTCATATATGTGATATATTTTTGTGATCTCGCTACAAACATTTTTTGATAGTTAATATTTTGCTGTCTACTCTATTTCACCCCCTCTAGAGTATATCGCTTTACATTTCGATCCTACAATTGGTATCAGAGCGGGTTATACATTTAAAGCGAGGTAACATTGCTATTATTTTTTTATATATAACCGTTGTTACATAAGATCACTATATCATATATGGCAACTGTAAAATTCACAAGTGAAGGCCAAGCCACAAATAAACTCCGACTATTTGATGGTACCAACTACACTTACTGAAAAATACGTATGCGTTTTTTTTCTTCTAAAATCTCTAGATTTTGACCTATGGTCTATTGTAGTTGATGGCTATAAAAAGCCTCCCCATGTTCTTATTGATGGAAATTTGGTTAAAAAAGTACACGACAAGTATACTGACACTAAAAAGAAAGAAGCCAGTCTTGACGCACATGTTATTAATGCTTTATTTTGTGCTTTAGACTGGACTGAATTCAACATGGTGTCTACATGCACAACATCCAATGAAGTACAGAAACTTCTCGAAGTTACTCATGAAGGCACGATGCAAGTCAAGGAGTCTAAGATCAGTAGACTTACTCAAGAAGATGAAGCATTCAAGATAAAACCAAACGAATGAGTTACACAAATGTTCACAAGATTTCTGGATATTGTAAATCCTTTGTCCTTCCTAGGTAAGGAATACAATAACCATGAGAAGATTCGCATGTTGCTACGAGCTCTCACAAAGAACTGGATTCTGAAGGCAATAATAATTATTGAAGGAAATGACCTAACTACCATGTCACTTGAAACGCTCGAGCATGAACTTCAAGAGTTTGAAGATGTTGAACTAAAGAAGAAGTCAATCACCCTCAAAGCTCAATACCGAAGGACTGTCGAAGACGATTCTGACGATAGTGATTTCGATACTGAGGATCAGGCACTTATAGTGAAAAAGTTCAAGAGGTTCATGAGATTCAACCGAAGAACAAAGGAACATAATAGAAACAATAGCAACAATAAAAATGATTCAGTCTGCTATGGTTGCAAGAAGAAATGATACATCAAGAAGGACTGTCTGATAGCATCATCATCAATTAGGAAGGGCAATAAATATGAAAATATTTACTTGAAGAAATCTACTTCTAGACGATATGCCAACACCAGCATCTGGCATGAAAGTGAAGCTAGTGACTCAGAAGATGAACCATCGAACGATGTTGCAAATGTATGCTTGATGGCGTATGATCAAGTAAACTCAAACCCTCTGTTTGATACAGTGATGATTTTACCTTTGAACAGTTAGGTAAAGCTTTAAGTGACCTCTTAGATGACCACAGAAAGCTGCTTAGCAAGTATCAAAACTCTAAGAAGGTACTCAAAGAGTACAAAGGTAAAATAGGAAGACTTATCGACTTACTAGCTGAGGTTAGAAGTATTGTAAACCCTAGTAAGAATGTTAAGCTTTTTTCTGTCAAGTTGCAACTACACGAGACTACACATTTATTCAAAGAAAAAGACAAGACCAATGCTAAACTTGAGGAAGATTTACTCAAAGAGAAAAAGATCCATCAATGTGTACTAGTCAGAAATGATGCACTCACAGCTGACTACAACACACTTTATGACACCTCCAAAAAGTTGAAAAATTAGATTCAAAAAATAGCATAAAGTTGCTGCTTCCTACCCTAACACGTGTCAATTACCGAAACGTCGCAACACAGTCAAACCCAATACTGTCAGACCAAACACGGCCAAACCTTTGTCTAAGAAGACTAACTGATATACATTCTACTATGAGTATCCAACTAGAACATCAAGACCTACCAATCATGCACAACACACTGCGCCTAACACTCAACATGCTAGATGTCACTATTGTGGCATCATTGGTCATATCTCTTCTACATGTAGAGTAAAAAAGTTAGTTGATTTGAATATATGTGCATGGATATCAAAGACTAACATATCCGGACCCTACAAGAAATGGGTACTAAAAGTTTTATCTACAAACTTTTTTATAGGTGGAACACCCTACTCATGCTAAAAGCAAGTGAATCCTCGACAATGGTTGCTCACGGCACATGACTGGTGAAGCTTCTCTATTCGTAATACTGTCGAAGAAGAAAGAAGGATACGTCTCCTTCATTAATAATTTTAAAATCTATATAGTAGGTATCGACAACATTGGTAAGGCTCCCTACCCCGTGATTAAATATATCTCTCTAGTAACTGAGTTAAAACATAACCAACTCAGCATAAGCCATTTCTCTGACCATGGTTATGGTATTAACTTTGTTAAAGATAAATATACTATAGTTGATAGCTCAACTGGTAGTACTATCTTTGAAGGTATTAGGGAAAACAATATATATGTTTTCTACTGGTTAGAAGATGCTAACAAAGCAGGTATATGCTTATTAGCCAAGAACGATGAGAGTCAACTATAGCATAAGACACTCGGTTGTAAGAGCGTAAAAAGTACTTCATGGAATGGGTCAAAGAGATAGAACATTTCACTCAAAATGATCTGTTTTACGCCAAGGATAGATTAACCATTTTACGCCAAGGACAGATTAACCGTTTTACGCCAGAGACAGGCCAGTTACTTTACGCTAAAGACAAGTTGTCAAGTTATGCATTTAATGCAGAAGTATAATGGGTCTGACATAAAGATCCACTGACGGCGTATAACACAGGATTCGAAGGGATTTATTTTACACAGAATTCAATATTGTCGTTTAGTATGTGGACTGAGCTATTTTACGGTCACAAGATGGCTTTTTTTACGCATGAATACTATATGAGCTGTTTACGCTCAAAGTTGACGTGCGCATAAAGTTTATTTAGGCTACTTTTACGCTCAAGATTGTTTATCAACCACTTTACGCGGGAAGTCCATGTCAGGGCTATTTTACGCCTAGTCTACTACTTTACGCTCAGAGTATATTTGGGTTGTTGTTTACGCCCTATCCTTCCTGACTACTTTGGAACGTGGTTTGCTTACATGGCTTTCATACCACACATCTCGAAGAACGTGTGTACGTGCATCCTATTTTTATTGAAATAATGGAACACGTGTCAACGTATGCAGAGGATGACTTCAGTCATGGGTGGCAGTTATTAGCGTAAAGACAGAACTTTTGCTGAGTTTTACGCATAGAAGGCCAAGTCTATAAATAGACTGAGTTTTTTTCATATAAAAGACACAGAAAAAGACAGAGAGAGGGACAAGAAGAGAAGACATAGAGATCAGAACTCAGAGATTTTGATTCTCCGAAGCATTCTTCTTCAACTTTTCTTCCAGAACAGAGTGAAGCAAAGCAGGAAAGCATTCGGCCTCGCCATCAGTGCCCAAGTGCGTCGATACCTTTCTGGTGACTTAGTTCTTCCGGTTGTTCATCTTCTAGCAGTGATCTTCATCATCATCGTATGGTCCAAGGAACAAAGTGATCGCCTTTAGATCAGACTTCCATAGCAATACTTCCCAGAACAATTTGTACTATTTGTACTTTTTCTCATTTTATTTTCAAAATCCAATTTCAGACCTTTTGTTAAGTGAAACATCGGTCATGTAAACATGGACACAATTTCAATATTATCCATGAAGAAATAGGTACGAGGCTTACTGGACATTATTTTCAAGAAGGATATGGTATGTAGAAAATATCAAAAGAACAAAGCTATCTGATCCACTTTTAAGTCCAAAAATATTGTAAGTCTAAAATGAGCAAGAATTCATGATCACTCGTATTCGAAGCGATCATGGCAGTAAATTTGAGAATACATAATTTGAGCAATTTTGTGACACACATGGACTTTTGTACGAGTTCTCCTGCCCTAAGACTCCATAACAAAACAAAGTTGTGGAATGTAAGAACAGAACTCTATCTAAAATGGCTATAATAATGCTAAACCAGTTTAGTTGAGCTAAATATTTTTGGGCAGGAGCTATCAATACAGCTTATTATATTCTCAATAGGGTTCTAATTTGACCTAAATCGAAGAAGACTCCTTATGAGTTATGGTTTGATAGAACACCCACAGTTTCTTATTTTAAAATCTTTAATAGTAAACATTTTATTCATAATACTAAAGATAATCTGGGTCAATATAACGAAAAGGTCGATTAAGATATCTTTTTAGGTTATATGGGCAAAAACAAAGGGTACCGAGTCTTCAAAAATAGGATAATGATCATTAAAGAATCAATGAACGTCCCCTTCGATGAAGTAAAACAACAGATGATCGATGATGATGATAAAGACATCAGTACACCAAGTAAGACGCCTACAGAACCGGAAACGGAAACCAGCTACCTTGAGAGTCTACCAAAAAAGATGAAGTTTATAACTGACCACCACAAGGACTTGGTAATAGGTAAGATCATTAAGGGCATAAGTACTTATTCCTCTACCAGATATATAGCTTCTTGTGTTGCATTTATTTTATAGCTAGAACCTAAGACTATTGAAGAAGCATGTAGTGATAACTATTATTTAGATTCTATACAAGAGGAATTAATCAGTTCGAACCGAATCAAGTTTGGAAACTTGTTTCGAAGCCCATTGATCGTCCGGTCATTGGCACCCGCTGGGTATTCCAAAATAAATTAAATGAGAATGGTTTAGTCACTCGTAACAAGGCTCGACTCGTAGCTCAAGGATACAACCAAGAGGAAGGTATCGACTACGACGAGACCTATGTCCCAGTTGCGAGATTAGAATCCATTCGCATGTTATGTGCATTTACATGTTTTCATAATTTCAAACTTTTTTAAATGGATGTAAATAACGCATTTCTTAATAGTTTTATAAAAGAAGAAGTTTATGTAGCTCAACCTCCAGGTTTCACTAATTTCAAATATTCTGATTATGTATTCAAGTTGAAGAAAGCCTTATACGGTTTGAAACAAGCCCCTCATGCTTGGTACAATCGTCTAAGCTCTTTTCTACTTGATAATGGTTTTTCAAATATGAAGGTTGATACTACACTTTTTATAATATTTTTTAATGGAAGTCTACTTTAAATTCAAATTTATGTTGATGATATTATCTTTAGATCTACTGATGAATCTCTCTATCAAGAATTCTCTAAGTGTATGCAGAATGAGTTCGAGATGAGCATGATGGAAGAACTCAAATTCTTTCTTGGATTGCAAATCAAACAAACCAACAATGAGACGTTCATCAATCAAGCTAAGTACATAAAAGATTTGCTAAAGAAGTTTGATCTGGAATCCGTCAAACCTCTTGGCACTTCAATGAAAACTTCAACCAATGGCACTAAAATGTAAAATATGTTATGTAACATCTATTTAGGCTTGTGAAATGTATTATCATTTTTTAGACCCTAATTAATATCTATGTTTTTATCAATCTTACCAGATGACTCCCATGACCCGAGCACGTCACTAAAGAGAGGCACAAATGGCTGCTGCGGAGGAAGTGGTACCTCCTGCTGTTGAGAAGAAAGCAGTACCTCCTGCCGCTGAGGATGTGATACCTAACGCAGAGGTCAAGGTTAAGGAAGAAGTGCTACCTCCTACTATTAAGGAGGAAGTGATTCCTAAAGCCGAGATCGTTATGAAAAAAGATTGGCACCGGGAGTTTCAGTCACCCAGCTCCTATAGCTGATCTTGATCACCTGGACCTTTCTCATGCGCAGTAGCCGAGGGACTGGTATTTGCCAGCATAGAGCGTAGAGTTATATATATGATATGACTTTTGATCGAATTTGTCTCCGGTAGACTTATTTCTGGATTAGACTTGGATGTTTTTGTAATGGATGTTTCTGGTTATTTTTTAGACTTGGATGTTTCTGGATAACTTTATTATTATTTTCTAGAGTTTATTATTATGTAGACTTTGATGTTTCTGGATGTTATTATCTGGACTTAGTTATCTAAAAATTCAACGGAGCGTTGCTTTGGGAATATTTTTTATAAACTGTGATTTGTTAAATGTATGCAGATTTGATTTAGAATATGTATTATATTTCTTGTATATATCATTTTTTTCATCATATGCTATTATCAGGTATGGCAGGATGAATAGGATCGTACTTCAGTCAGTCCCGAGGTAGGGGTGCACCCCGTCCAGGTAGAGGTTCCACCGGTGGACGGAGTGCTCCTCCGTTATCGGATGATGGTTCTGGAGCCTCGTCTCCGAGTACTCCAGTGTAACAACCAATCATGTCTTCGACTGCAGCAATGGTATATGGCAGTACTCCTAGAACGGGCAGTTCCAGGCCTGAGACTACTACCTCGTCCAATATTCCTCCTGCTGACGGCCCTTTAGAGACGAAGGAGCAGAAAGCGGAGGTCAAACCTACTCCATCTCCGTATTAGCACGATCCTCCACACGCCCCTCCGGACGAGATGATGATAAATATTTGGTCCGACAGGCCTACAAAGTAAGTTAACTAGTTTAACCCCTCTTTTCGAATTTCCAAAATTTTTATCAAATACCATGATTAGAAATAATCTCTCTCTTTGAAACCTGTAAAACATTATTTTGCTATTATTTTTGTATTACAAAAACTAGTTAAAAATCTTATGGCTTAAAAATCATAAATAGTTTTAATAAAAACTATTTTCTTGAAATTTTATTATTAGAATTATAAAATACACTTCATTATTATTTTTCTTGGCTTTCAAATGATTGTGGTTTTAAGAATCATAAATATTTTGTAACAAAAAAAAAGATTTTGTAGTTTATTTTAATAGAAATAAGATTTTGAGATTAGTGGAAATATCTTTTAAATTATTTTGATAATATCGAATATTATTTTAAGTTATTAAGATGATCAAATATTGGATCATGATTTGATTCATGTAATTTTAAAATTATTTGATTATCTATTTGATAGACTAAATGTTTTAAAACAAATATCCTAATATTTAACCTAATCTTGGTTTCTTTTAAATCCAAATCCTGATAGAATTCTTCCTAAAGCCAATCCTATAAATGTAGGCGCTCAAAATATCTGTCACTCTTAGGCGCCTAATACTCTTAGGGGCCCCATGTCGCTTAGGCGCCCTTTGTTTCTTAAGAGTTCTGTTCTCCTAGGCTTCTTATGCATTCAGGCGCCCATCTCTCTGAGGCGCCCTGACCCATTTAGGCGCCTACTGCTACTAAGCACTCAACATTTCTAGGCGCATACTTCCTTGGGTGCCTTTCTCAAAGTATTCAGTTCCCTGTTGACGTATTAATCTGTTATGCATACTGAACGTGGTATAATACTTCAAATTTCTTGAAGAACGTGCCTATCACTTGGCCACGACCACGTGCCTGTTCCTCATAGGCACCATATGTCAAAGACGCCCCTGCTTAAAAATGGCGCCCAGTAGCTTAGGCGCCTATCCAGAAAAAAGGTGCCTACTTTGGATAACTGTCAGATGGTTATCTCTTGGCTCTATAAATAGAGCTCTGATCCCCCAACATACAGACAGAGAGGAGGGTTATAGTTTGAGCACTCATCACACTTCCATCTTCTGTAATCATCAATTCTCAAGAGCAAGTTCTTCAACCGTTAATCGAAGCTGAATTCTGTCGATACTTCTACATGGCCGAGCCAAACAGAAGATTCCTCGTCAACAGAAGCTTCGAGACAGAGTGATAAGCTTGCTTCCATCCATAATCACCTCGTCAAAGGGACAAAGCGGTCGTCAATCAGACCAGATTCCTACAGTTGTACTTCCCTATAATTTATTGTACTCGTATACGATTCTTTAAAGTTTGTAATAAATACTTTTTATTTTTTGCAAACAAAATGGCAACACTGCTGGGGACGACCTTCTCCTCCAACGAGAAGGTGACAACTTAAGGCGATTCATCCTCGATTGGCTCTAAGAAAGGATCGTTGGTCTTAAATCCGACCAAACAGCATTCGAAAAGATGCTAAGTACTCCCGGTGCTAAGTGCGCCCCCGTTTCTGTGAACAGGGCACGCACAGATACTGTGACCAAATCTGGACGCACTGTACAATTGCAGAACTACTCTCTAAAGAGGCACCTCGAATGGGTGCCTAAGCCTTCTGGTGCACCACAAGGATATAGGCGCCCACTTGAGGGCACCCATTCTCTCAAGACCACTGATTCCACCTCTACTGTGATGCCCAAATCTTTGGGCGAATCATCTAGAGATAGGCGCTCACTTAAGGGCGCCCATTCTCTCATATCTGCCTCAGCAATGATACCCAAATGTTTGGACGCATCATCTAGAGATAGGCGCCCGCTTGAGGGCGTCCATTCTCTCAAATCTACCATCCCTAGTTCTTCTATGGGAGATGTGCCACAGAGAGATAGGCGACCACTTGAGGGCGCCCATTCGCTTCCATCTATTTTACCAAATCTTGAATCTTTCAGCAAAGGCACTACGGCTGCTCAAAGGCGTCGTATCAGACGCACTGAGAGATTGCGTGCATAACAAAAGGGGATAATTCCTACCCCTCACATATACATAAATCGTAGTACATATGGAAAACTCCAAGTACAATAGACTGACATGATGGTTGATACTAATATGTGCACCCTTCTTAATAGGCGCCAAGCCTATTTTAACCAGAAAGTGTGCCCCATTACTGAACAAGCAATGGCGCCTATAAGTTCTGGGCACCCAAAATTCTCCTCTGTCAGTGTGAATCATGTTCAAAGGGTGACACCTACTACTTCAAAGCACCCAAGGATGAGTGCTAAAAATCCTTTCACTTATGCTACTGAATTAGGCGCTTCCTTATACCTTCAAGGAACCAACAAGGCCAGGAACAAGCCACATCTTTCCTCTTCTTCTACTAAGAAAATTGACCTCCGTGATCTAATTTCTCAAAAATGGAAGGCCGTATCCCCATCTCCACCAATAGTGCATCATTGCAGCTCAAATAAGATTACAATCAGGTGCTGTTGCAAAGTAGCCAAATGGTCAGTTTTTTATTGTCTTACTTTGACCCATCCTGTTGAGGTATCTTCAGAAGATGAGTCAGTATATGCCTCTGTTAACATGACAACTCATCGCTCTCACGTGGCTGGGGGTAGCCTAAGACGAACTTTGTCTCAGACCCATACTCATAGACCCCCGGCTCGTA
The DNA here is from genome assembly GCA_029216955.1 of Iris pallida. NCBI lineage: Eukaryota > Viridiplantae > Streptophyta > Magnoliopsida > Asparagales > Iridaceae > Iris > Iris pallida. The sequence continues at coordinate 6,730,226 of JANAVB010011000.1, read as the reverse complement.
CTCATCGCACATTTGATGGGGTCTATCGACACACCAGATCATGGAGTCGAGCTATAATCGGTCAAAGGAATCTTTCTATTTCTTATCCTAGGGGTAGCTTTTTAAACGATTTTGACGTTGCCAGAGAGAGTTCTAAGCAGACTATCTTTTCTTTAATAGCCAGAGAGGTGACTGCGTACGCCATCACAAAAGATCAGGATGCTTCCAATTTTGCTAGCCGGGAGCAACGAATCGTCGTACTAGAAGACAAATTGAAAACGATGGCCAAAATAGTTGCAAGCATGCACACCATAATTGTGGCTCAATACACGGTTCCACCGATTATGAATACACCCCAAGAACCTATATTGGCATCTGCTCTTGTCAATGTTAGTTTAGGGGTACAGTCTCCTCATATCGCCTGCATACCAGTGAAGGTTACTCCAAGTCAATATGGGGCTGGGGGTGGTACTTATCATGCAGTCCCTCCTCCTAACCCATCCAATCAATCCACTACTCTGCAACTGTCGAGAGACACTAACGAGGCTATAAAACTCTTGTGTTCTTAATTCGAAGCCTTCAAGCAAAAAAGACGGCCTACAAAAGCTTAGTATCAAACAACCATACCCTATTGAGTGAAAAGAGGTATAGTTTCCACCTAAGTATAAGCCTCCTACTATTATATTGTTTGATGGCAGCACATCTCTGAATCAATATCTCGATCACTTTGAGATAATGACCGACCAGCTTCAACCTAATGATGCTATCTTCACAAGAGTCTTTGTTGGTTGTTTGAAAGGAGTAGCCTACGACTAGTATCGCAGCCTGCAGATGGGTGCATTACTTCTTTTGCAGTTCTGAAACATATGTTCTTGGAGCGCTTCTACGAAGGAACAAATGACATGACTATGTCGGCTTTGTTCAAGATCAAGCAAAGGCCCAACGAAACCGTAGATCATTTCATTGAGCGTTACTGTCGTGAAGCACTCAAAATACCTTTGGGAACTCCGGATGCATTAACTATAGATACATGCAAATCAAACTTATTACCTATAGTTAGCATGTGGACGGGTTCCACTCAATTTCAAGATTGGTCTTCCTTCATAATAAGCGCCAGAGCAGCTGAGGAAACTGCTGACAAATTCAAACAGATAGACATCCGAATGCCTAATCTCGACAAAGATGAACAACAAACAACCAGCAGTGGAGGCTGCCAGAACAACCGCAAAGGCAAAGAGACTTTAGCTATCAATCTCAAAGGCAAAGAAGCTCTGGCCGTCAACATAAGTCAGCCAACGCCTACCCCAATAATACCACCACCGAGGGCACCATGTCCGAAAGAAGAATATTCCTTCGACAAGGATGATTTCATGAGCATCTTCGATTGCTTAATCCAAAGCAATAAACTTTAGTTGCCGGATGCAAAACGGCTAGAAGGAGTCGGTAAGACTGACCATCCTAAATATTGTGTCTATCACATGTTTATTGGACATCCGACTCGAGCATGCTACGTGCTCAAAAGAAATATCCAAGAAATGGTCAAGTCTGGTGTAATCACTCTCCAGCAGGACGAAAAGATTGTGACGGCTAACGTCGTCTTTCTGCAATTTGGCAATTTCCTTGCTTAATTTGTACAGGATGGTGTGGTCCCTATTCTAAGAACTACTATGGAGATTGTAAATCTCTCACTTGCACGAACTGATGGCCTAGTTCCTCTTTCTACTGAAAAAGGGGAAATCATGTGGATCCATCCAGACTTTATGTCAGACTTTGAACACCATCTTCTGCCCCAAAGTCCAAGAAAGCAACCAAGCACAAGTCATGTCATGTGATTCCATTGGATGAACATTGCCTTCCACCCTTAACTACTACCTTCATCTCGACGACAGATTCTTCTTCTCCTTTCTCCCCTTCTGAGATAGCACTGTCAAAGCTAGAAGCCAAACATCAACCAGCTTTCCATCTGTATAGTCCATAATCTCGTAAACTAATGACAAAGATGGGATATGACTTGCAAAAGGCCCCCGACTTGAATAATGGAAAGAGATCTCCAGTACCCGTTTCTCTATGTCTTCCACATAACCAATCTCATGTCGGCTTAGGTTTTTGGATGAACTCTTCATCCTCCCAGAAGAAATATTCTAAAACCAAATTCGTACGAAGAATTGTAACATGGTGTCCTTTGAACCTGTCTCCGAAGAAGAAGCTTTAACCGGTACCAGGTCTGGGAGAATCTACTTACGGGATTATTCAGAAGGTCAAGAGAACTCTGCTCCAATTTCGGAGGTTATTCCAGCATCATCTTCTTCCCCTGTCATGAATATTCCGTCTGCTTTATCACCTTTAGTAGAACAAACTCTTCCCAAACCAACAACAGACATGGAAAAATAGCAAGTTCTCTTCGATAAGATACTGAAGAAGACTTCATCTATTGGGCTGGAGAAGACATACAACTTTGAAATATTAGCTTAACTAGCTAATACTCCAGCAAGACTGTCAATATTTGAACTCTTACATCGCTGAAAAGAAACACAAAAAATATTGAGTGAAGCTTTGATACAAGCTGATACTTGTCTGGCACTCCTTAAAAAGCCGGAAGAAGAACCTGCCATATGTTTGCATTGTCATAATATATTAGAGCTGAAGCCCAACATCACCTTTATGCGAGATGATATGCAATTAGAAGACAATCATCATGATCATCCTCTCTATTTCACAGGATATGTTGATACTGTGAAGGTTGATCGCATCTTGATCGACCGAGGGTCTCCACTCGGCATCATACCAAAGACTCTACTGTATGCTCTGAAGATCTCTGTACACAATCTGGCCACAACTATCACAATAATCTTGGAATTTAATTTTGCCAAAGACAAACCCTTGGAAAAGATTCGCCTGAAACTTCAAATAGGTAATCTTCGCACAAAGGTGACTTTCTACGTGATTGATAATCATGGCTCCTACAATGCTCTTCTCGAAAGACCATTCCTGCACGAGCATAATATTGTACCATCCACTCTCCACCAATGCTTTAAGTACGTGGATGTCAATGGTGAAGTCCAGAAGAAAGTGGCAGATCTAAACCATTTCAGAGGCATCGAAGCGTACTATAATGATTCTCAGATGTATAAGGAAGAATTTATAAAAGAGGTGCTAGCCGTGGACACCGATAAAAATCAAAAGGACACCTCAAAAGATGTCCTGGTGATTCCAGTTAAAGGACGTACTTATCGTCCTCATTCTTCCTAGACGTTAACCATTCATCTTCTCTTTTATAAAAAGCAGCCTCCTGTTGGAAAGACGGAACAAAGGGAGCTTACCTCTTCTGAGCCACTTGTTATTGACCTTTGTCGTAACAAACCTCCTCCTCCTCTTGTTATCAATTTGACTAAGCCTTCTAAGGATAAAAGTCATATTGTAAATGATGATGTACAGATCAATAAAGTAGTATCTTCTTTGCAGTATACTTTGTCGATGTTATTTGGATATGCTAGATAATTTTAAACCACTTACAATAGGAGCAATTCAACCTCTTCAAAGTGAAGTATTGCTTGAACTGGTGCAAGATTCCTTCTTCCTAATTCCTTCCAGAAAGAGGCAGAAATTCATATACTTTTTAGTAAAGGAACAGAACAAGAAACCATGCTCGACGGTGAGGATGAAAAAAATAATAATGGACGACTACCACTACATCATTATAGTCGACAATCTAAAAAAATCATTCGAAAGATGGGCTATAATTTTAAAACTAGTCTTAATGGCAGTAGAGGAAGACGAACTCCCATTCGTACCCTTGCTTCGAAAGGAAAATCATTGCCATATTATAGCAGGATAAAGCGTGGGTTGGATTATACATCATCTGTTGTAACTCAAGAGGCCTTTAAGTCTGACAGTGAAGAACGGTCTAATTCTTCTGACTCGATATCGTAGGACTCTGACACTAGTGTCGGACATGTCCATCGAGTGACACTATCGTCTAATATGGTGTCTGCCAAGTTCTCAGAAGATGACGAGGATAACTTTGAGGAAGCTCCTGAAGTAGATCATTGGACACAAAGGATGGACACTCAGTGGGAACTTTGTTTCGAACAACGAGAACCACCTACAAAAGATCAATTAATTTAGGTCGATATTGGAGAAGAAGGATCACCCAGTCCAATCTTTATCAGCAAAAGCTTCCCAGAGTTGGATAATCAAGAACTAATTCAGCTTATTCGAGAATATATTGATGTCTTCGCTTAGAGTTATGAGGATATGCTAGGACTAGACCCTCATATTGCTACCTACAGGCTCAACATCTTGCCCAATGCAAAGTCGATCAAACAACAACAACGTCGATTCCGACATGACTTGATGGATGCCATAGAAACTGAAGTCAAGAAGCTTATCTCTTATGGTTTTGTCAGAGAAAAACAATATTCCGACTAGGTCGCCAATATTGTCCCAGTTATAAAGAAAACGGGGAAGGTCAGAGTCTACATTGACTTTAGAGACCTCAACGATGCTTGTCCTAAGGATGAGTTTTCTCTTCCAATCATTGATGTCATGATCGACAATACTTGCGGATTTGAACGAATGTTTTTTATGGATGGATTTCTAGATACAATCAAATCAAGATACATCTAGAAGATGAGAAACATACATCTTTCTGTACTCCTTTGGGAGTCTATCGCTATATTGCCATGCCATTCGGTCTTAAAAATGCTGGTGCAACTTATCAGCGGGCTATGAGTACTATATTCTGTGAACATTTATGGAAGACAGTTGAATGTTATGTCGATGATATTGCTGTCAAAAGTCGTCTAAAGGAAGACCACATTCAAGACTTGAGAACTATCTTCGACCTAATGCGCCAGCATCAACTCAAGATGAATCCCACTAAGTCATTCCTGGGAGTCTCTAGTGACAAATTTCTCAAATTTGTTATAACCTCTAAAGGTATACACGTTGACCCAAAGAAAATCAAAGCCATTCAAGAGATGCGTCCTCCACGCAACTTAAAAGAGCTACGAGAATTTTCGGAATGGCTTGCGTACATCAGAAGATTCATCTCAAATATCTCTGGATGTTGTAGACCGTTCACTCAACTCATGAAGAAAGATGTGTCTTTCATTTGGACTAAAGAATGTCAGCAAGCATTTGAAGACATAAAGTAGTACTTGATGAACCCTCCAGTTCTAGTGCCTCTAGTTTCAATACCCTTCATGATGTATGTTCGAGCAATGGATCATTCATTGGGTGCATTACTAGCCCAGAAGAATAAAGAGGGTCATGAGCAGGATATCTATTACCTCAGCCGTACGATGATCGAAGCTGAACATCATTATAGTCCGGTAGAAAAAGAATGTTTAGCCTTGATGTTCGCTGTTCAAAAGTCATGACATTATATCATAGGCCAAACCATTCACGTTATCTCCCGAGTCAACCCTCTCCAAGTTTGGATGAGGAATCCCAGTACGCTTAATTCCAACCTCGCTATATGGGCAATTAGCACAGTACGATATGGTGTATGTTCCCCAAAAGTCTGTTAAGGTTCAAGCCCTCGCTGACTTCCTGATAGCTTATCCAATTCCTGAGACGTCTAAACTCTATGATAAAATTCTTGACAAAACCCTAGAATCTAACATGATTTCTGAAGAATTTTTTACTTAGCGTCTATTCTTTGATGGAGCATCCAGAATCAGACCCAAAGGCACCATCGTCACCGGAGTCGGAATTGTCCTCGTATCACCCAATGGATTGTCTATTCAAATAGCTTATTCTCTAGACGAATCATGCTCCAACAATATGGCAGAGTACAATGCTTCGCTCATTGGTCTCCAACTTGCTAAACAACTGGATATTGAATATCTTGAGGTTTATGGAGACTCTAAATGGATCGTCAATCAGGTAAGAGGAACGTATGAAGTTTGACATCAGGATCTTGTCCCATATCACAAGGCAGCAGTTAGAATGGCTACACCATTCAAAGGCTTCTTCATTGAGCATGTACGACAAGCATACAATACAGAACCTAATGTACTAGGTAATTTTGTTGCAGTATTAGCAATTCCAGTCGGAAGACAGCAAATGGTTGTTGCCACTAACAAAGAATTATTTTGTATCAAAAATAATTCCAACATTGAATTAAGCAATTCAACCGAAATCAATGCCATTAGTGAAGACTGGTGTCACCTCTGTTTTTCGTTAAACGTACTTTCAGTATACGTGTACGGAATTCCAACCCGTAATCAGACTTGTCTAGCTTAATCTTGCTTGACTTGGTTTATTTTGGTTTATTTTGACTTGGGTTCGGCTTGGGTTGGTTTGTTTGGTTTAGGGTGGTGCATCATGAACCCAACCCCCTACCTACCACTATTACCATTTAAAGCCCAACCCTTTCTCTCTCGTCATTACTTTCTTACTTTCTCATTTACTCCTTCTTCTTCCTCATAACTCTCTCCACCTACCAAGAGCTTAGGCAAGTGCACCTTGCTTCCTCATGAGAACCTATTTTTATGGTTCATTTATCTTCCTCTCATGATTCTAAGATAGTTTAGAACTTGGCATTTTGTATTTTAAAGTTTTATTTTTTGTAGATCTAGAAATTTGCCATTCTCGGATTTTGGTGATTTTGATCTATCAAACTTCCTTATTTTCAAGTTTTGATCCGTTCCAGATTGTTGAGATTTGTGTTATACCCCATTTTGATCTATGGAAGTCCCATTTTTGTCTCAGATTGAAAGTTTTATGGAATTTAGAGTTCTGCAGGTTTCTTACGTCCACGTTTATTCGTGCCAGTGTAGTATCAAACTCTACGCCCACGTTTATTCGTGTCAGCGTGAATCTACATTACGCAAGTCAAGACTGTTTTGTGCGTAAAACAAAATCTACCCTGCCTTGGCGTAAAGCAAGTTTCACGCGTAGACTTTATCCCATTACGCGTACTTCCCTTACGCATAGACTTTATTCCTTTACGCGTTCTTCCCTTACGCGTAGACTTTATTCCTTTACGCGTGCTTCCTTTACGCGTAGACTTTATTCCTTTGTGCGTACTTCCCTTACGCGTAGACTTTATTCCTTTACGCGTGCTTCCCTTACGCGTAGACTTTATTCCTTTGCGCGTACTTCCTTTATACGTACTTCCCTTGTCGTACTCCTCTGGCGTGGCGTACCCCTTTGGCGTACTTCCCTTGGCGTACTCCTCTGGCTTGGTATACTTTTCTTGGCATACTCCTTGGCGTACTTCCCTGCCCGGAGGCTTCTTAGCACTAGCGTATCTTACCCCTTGCCCGGTGCAGTATGGCCCTGGCATCTATTACCCTAGATTTACCTATATTGGGCACATGGCACCCCTTATTATATCCTTATGCCTTTTGACATGAACTCGATATAATCATGATAGGTTAATATTATAATGATGATCTGTACACGGTATGATTTTGTGACAACTCATGATAGTGGCCCGTCGTAGCGCGCTCCTAACAAGTAACAAGTGCAAGTAACATGATAGGATGGTGACCCGCTGTGGTGCACCCCTGACAAGTAACCCTGATATGAACTCATGAACACCGTTGCGACGGTTATCTTGACCTGCTAAGTAATATTGACATGTAACCTTGAACGCCGTTACGACGGCTACCACGACTTACTAAGTAAATTCTCGCCTTGACACAGTGGGTGCTTGCTTGAAACTTGTTTGTACAAGCTACTAGTCTAGTCTCGTCTTGCATCATGTATAGGACTTGAGTCCCTGGTTACTACGGTCAGGGATTTATTCTGAATCTGACTAAGGTTAATGACTAGATTGATTATGTAGTTCATTCTAAGGGAGATTTTCCAAGTTAAAGACGATCCCGTTATCCCGGCCACACCTGATGGACTTGTAGCCTGCCGTCGAGTAGGGCACATTTCCAGTCCACTGTCATGTGGGACACACTCATGAAACAAGTACAAGGCACACTGTTATGTGATGCACTCTAAGCCATCTAATAATTTTGAATAGCTTTGATAATCAACCTTGCCTGGAAAACCTTGATAGCTGCAGGGCCTGTGACTGCTGGAACATCTCATTACATCTTGCTAGTAATTAGGCTTGTAATAATCCTAGCTAGTTAAAGTATCAAGCCGTACTCATTGCTTGGTCGTGATTGATTAGATGGAGTCCAGCCCAGCCCAGTCTAGTCTTGTCCTGATCCTTTACAAGATCGTTGTATGACCCGATTGCTTGTGCTTTACTTTATCGATAAATGGTGGAAAACCAAGTTTCGTTCAGATGAAGGGTTACAACCTCGGTCCTTGTTTGGTTTAAGGGTTGTAACTTAGATATCTGAATAGTCCCATGGTTATCTTATCGTATATCATCCTAATTTTCTATATCTCCAATCTTTTATTATATAATTGTGTTTTTGTGCCAATCGCTAGTTTTAGTTCTAAAGTGAAGTCTCTCTTGTGGCACTTGCTCTTTTTGGGGTCTGACCCAGCTGGTTTTGTATGGCCAGATTTTGGAGTAGGACCTGAGAATCTTCCAGCCTTCCAGCCAGATGGTGAACACTAGACGCAACCCTGACAACGAGTAAGTTTTATTTTGTTCTCCCATTCTATTGTAATTTATTCTTTTGAGGCGTTTAGCCACCGAGTAAGTGTTAGCTCGTGTTAAATTTACATTTCTGTTTGCCTAAGGGTCGTAATATGGTTGACAAATCCTAGGGTTGATCATGTACGACTTAAACTCTTGTTAGTCTTCGCATTTTGTATGACTAGCTTCATGATCATCTGAATATATAATATATGAAACGTCTTACTTTGTATGTCTGATGATCTACCATCTTGTTATATTTACATGTTTGCTTGAGATTGAGACACTAGGCTTGTTCTTTACCTTAAAAGACTATTGGCTTGTAGTCAAACCCTCATGTATCTAGATAGCCGTGACCGTATATCGAAGTAGAATTCACTTTAATATACGTAGCTGGTTGTGTCTGTCCCTCGTTCTCCAGTATTCTGGTTCTGGGATGTGACACAGTTTAAGTGGTGGCCCATGTAGGTCTTGTAAATCAAGATATGTGAGGGTTTCACGAATTAGATGTCTCAATCAGCACTCGCCTTTGATCTCTACTCGTATCTTCTAATCTTCTCGAAATCTTGATCTGATCACATGTTTAGCTCCTTGATCTATCATGGTCCTTCCTTATTGTTCCCCATGTCGTTTATTCAGTGGCATTGTTCTTGGTCCTACCGATCGACAAGGCGGAGCACCTCCAGTGAACCAACAGCAACCTGGAGACCAAGCCCAGCACTCAGGGGTAGCCTCCAAAGTCATGCCTACTGGGGGTCAAGAGCCACCAGTTCAGCCAGTCCAGCCTACAAAAACTGACGATGGAACCCTGGTGGGACTCATCAGGGAATTGCTTGCATCTCAAGATCGTCGAGGCGATGCCCTGCACCAGACAGTACACGATGCCATGGGCAGAGTTGGTTACCAAGGGAACAACGCAGCCAACAGCTTCAAGCATCTGAACCTCCCTTCTTTGACGGCAATAAAGATGCTATCACTACTTATGCGTGGCTTCAGGATATAGAAGTTATCCTGGAGGCAGCTAGGATTCCTGAGGGAGAGAAGGTGGCCATTGTGCGCCTGCAGTTATTAGACTTAGCCCGCAGCTGGTGGACGATGTAAACAGTTGGATTGGCAATGCCTGTCCCATGGGCGGTATTCAGTGACAAGTTTTAGATCAAGTACTTTGATGTTGTAGCTCGGTACGACCTACAGACGAGGTTCACCAATTTGAGGCAGTTGAGCAGGATGGTCGACGGTTATATGGCCGAGTTTTCAAGACTAAGTCAGTTTGCTCCTACCGTGGTGGCGACTGAATTAGACCGAGCCCAGCGGTTCCTGCAGGGACTCCACCTAGAGATTATTCTAGCTGTAGAGCAGTTCGAGCACCAAATATTTGATGCCGTCTTGCGAGCAGCGAAGAGGCATGAGCATACTTCTCAGAGGATAGTGGACCGATCCTGAGGTCGGAAGAGGTCCCATGGATAAATGTCCCATTCATCAACTCTAGCTCCAGCAGCTAGGGCTTTGAATATAGGAACTCCGAGGTGGGCAGCCTCAGTTACGTCGGTTCACCATTCAACTCCGACGTACCCTCAGCAGCAGAAGCAGAAGCAGTCTTCCGCAATGGGCTGCTCTCATTGTGGGATGCCCGGTCACGTTGTTTCAGAGTGTCAGGGAGCATAGGGATTGTGCTTGGCTTATGGGGTATCGGATCATATGGTAGGGTCTTGTACGCACAGGGCCAGTTCATCAACAACCCTAACCAGTCCATCGGTTAGGGGACCAGCTCTAGTTCAGCAGCAGCAGCACCAGTTACCGAGGCCCTTGTCGCCTCAGGCCCAAGCTTTCCAGCAGCAAGGGCCACAACAGTATGCCCAGGCCTAAGATCAGAACCAGAACAGGTAGAAAGGTCACCAGCAGAGGGGACCAGCACCGAGAGGACAAGGTCAAGCGATGGTTTTGACCGTGGAGGAGGAACTGGCATCAGGTGAGGTGGTGGCAGGTACCATTCTCGTCAACTCTTTTCCTGCATCAGTATTATTTGATTCGGGAGCCATCACATTCATTCTTGTCTGCACGATTCGCAAAACGGATAGGACTGGAGCCCGAGTCATTATCAGTAAGGCTCAATATACATACAGGTAACGGTCTTGTGGAAATAGATAGAGTCTTTTTTTTGTGTCGGATCGTAGTCAACGGAAGAGAGTTTTCTGCTAGATTGAAAGAATTTCTGATGGCTGACTATGATGTGGTACTAGGAATGGATTAGTTGAGGGACCAGTATGCTGGAATAGATTGCCATATCGGCAAGATTTTTTTTAGTATTCTTGGTGAGCCAGAGTTTTTATTTTTCCGAGGCAGAGTAGAACCTTCTCCACCAGTATTGCGGATGGCAGTAGCAGCGGCAGATCAGTTTCCCAGAGTAGTAGAGGAGTTTCCTAATGTATTTCCCGAAGAACTTCCAGGCATACCCCCAGAGAGAGAAATAGATTTCACCATTGATTTGCTTCCGGAGACAGCACCAGTGTCAGAAGGAGTCTATAGGATGGCACCTTCCGAGTTGGAGATCTTGTATAAGATGATTGAAGAACTTAGAACCAAGAGATTCATTCGTGCTAGTGGATCTCCTTGGGGAGCACCGATACTTCTTGTGAAGAAGAAGGATGGTACGTCAAGATTATGTGTTGATATCGTACCTTGAATTCTGTAACAATTAAGAACAGATATCCTCTACCAAGGTAATAATTTATTTGATCAGCTCAGGAGAGCGGCAATATTCTCGAAGATTGACTTACGGTCAGGGTACCATCAGATCAGAGTTAGAGAGCAAGACGTCTCGAAGACAGCATTCAGATCTAGATATGGACATTGGAAGTTCCTTGTTATGCCATTTGGAGCGACCAATGCGCCAGCCGTATTCATGGACCTCATGAATCGTATCTTTATGCCCTATTTGGATCAGTTTGTGATAGTGTTTATAGATGATATCTTGGTCTATAGCAAGAATGAGGCAGAGCATGAGCAACATCTTCGTGTAGTTCTTCAGATTCTCATAGAGCACCAGTTATACGTGAAGTTCAGTAAGTACGAGTTTTGGCTGGATCGTATCTCGTACTTGGGTCACATCATTACTAAGGGTGGAGTGGAAGTGGACCCATAAAAAATAGTTTCCATAGAGACATGGTCAGTTCCCTGTACCATCACAGAAGTTCGGAGTTTCCTAGGATTGGCCGGCTATTACCGACGATTTGTGTCAGACTTCGTACGGATTTCAGCACCACTGACGCAATTGACTCGCAAGAATATACAATTTGCTTGGACACCAGAGTGTCAGAGTTCATTTGAGAAGTTAAGCAAGGATTGATGACGGTACCCATTCTCACGCTTCCAGATGGGACAGGAGGATTTTCAGTCTATTGTGATGCTTCCGGTAAGGGATTGGGATGCGTCTTGATGCAGCATGGTAAGGTAGTAGCTTATGCATCACGTCAGCTTCGTGATCATGAGAGGAATTACCCAACTCATGACTTGGAGTTAGCAGCGGTAGTTTTTGCGCTTAAGTTGTGGAGGCATTATTTGTATGGAGATCGGGTGGAGATTTTTACCGACCACAAGAGTCTTAAGTACGTGTTTACCCAGAAGGATCTTAACATGCGTCAGAGGAGATGGCTAGAGCTACTTATGGATTATGACATCAACTTGAGTATCATCTTGGGAAGGCCAACGTAGTAGCAGATGCATTGAGCAAGAGAGCCAGAGTTTATTTTCTAACAGCACAGCCAGAGTTGTTAGCAGATCTTCAGAAGATGGGTATTGAAATTATTCTTCCTTTCAGTATAGAATTGATGGTCAATATGCAAGTTCAGTCCAGTATAGTTGAGAGGATCAAGTTAGCTCAGTCAACAGATTCTAAGCTTCAGCGACTCAGGGCAGAATGTATAGCAGGACGAAGACCAGAGTTACGTATTCAAGAAGATGGTACACTTTCACATGGAAGGTGTCTTTGTGTATCCAGTGGTGATATCAGACAGGAGATCATGGCAAAGGCTCGTAGTTCGCAGTATTCGATTCATCCCGACGGTACGAAGATGTATCATGATATCTGTCAGCATTTTTGGTGGAATGGCATGAAGAGGAAGATAGCCCGATTTGTCTCTCGTTGTTTAGTTTGCCAACATGTTAAGACTGAACATCAGAGACCAGCTGGACTTCTTTAACCTTTACCGATCCCAGAATAGAAATGGAAGCACATTACCATGGATTTTGTAACTGGATTACCTAGATCCCCAGCTGGAAGAGATGCTATCTGGGTTGTAGTTGACAGACTCACCAAGGTAGCTCATTTTATCCCTTTCAGAATTAGCCAGTCAACGGATCAGCTTGCAGAGATGTACCTCAGGCAGATAGTCAGATTGCATGGAGTGCCAGTTAGTATTATATCAGACAGAGATTCAAGATTTATATCGTATTTTTGGCGGAGTCTTCAAGAGAGTTTGGGGACTCATCTCAAGTTCAGTTCAACGTATCATCCGCAGACCGATGGTCAGTCAGAACGCACAATTCAAACTCTTGAAGATATGTTAAGATCATGTACACTTGACTTTGGTGGTTCGTAGGAAGATCACTTGCACCCAGTAGAGTTTTCGTACAATAACAGTTTTCAGGCCAGCATTCAGATGGATCCTTTCGAGGCATTGTATGACAGGAAGTACAGATCTCCTTTAGCCTGGGATGATGTAGGCGAAAGACAGATTCTTGGTCTTGAAATAATTTCACAGACTATTGAGGTGGTCAAACAAGTCAGAGATCATCTTCGAGTTGTACAAGATCGCCAGCGTCATTAGGAATATTCTTATCGACGTTTCCTTAAATTTTCTATCGGCGACCATGTATTCCTTAGGATCTCGTCTACCCGTGGCGTCATTCGTTTCGGCGTACGGATAAAGCTTAGTCCTAGGTATATAGGGTCGTTCGACATTCTAGAGCGGGTAGGTGATGTGTCATATCGTCTCGCTCTTCTGCCATCGTTACGTGAGGTACATGATGTCTTCCATGTATCTCAATTACGACGGTATATTCCGGATCCGAGTCATGTTCTTGATCATTCAGAATTGTTGTTGGTACCAACCTTTCGTATGAGGAGAGACCCGTATCCATATTGGACCGAAGAGAGAAGATACTCAAGAACAATACTATCAAGTTAGTCCGTGTTGCTTGGGGTCATCACTCTTTGGATGAGTCAATGTGGGAGCGTGAGGATGATATCCAATCGTGATATCCCGACCTGCTTGACTCGTAAGGTATAATGTCTTCTTATGCCTTATGCCTTCAACTTTATTGCTTGCATGAACGATTGCTTGATTGATTGCTTAGTTATAACTTGCCTGTGATTAGTATAGCTTGCTCGACATCTCTAGCCTCTTGATTAAATTTCGAGGATGGAATTCTTTTAAGGTGGGTGGAGTTGTTATCTCTATTTTTTGTTATATGTATTTTAGTATACGTGTACAGAATTCTGACCCGTAATCAGACTTGTCTAGCTTAATCTTGTATGACTTGGTTTATTTTGGTTTATTTTGACTTGGGTTCGGCTTGGGTTGGTTTGTTTGTTTTAAGGTGGTTCATCATGAACCCAACCCCCTACCGACCACCATCTCTATTTAAAGCCCAACCCTTTCTCTCTCTTCATTACTTTCTTACTTTTTTATTTACTCCTTCTTCTTCCTTATAACTCTCTCCACCTACCAAAAGCTTAGGCAAGTGCACCTTGCTTCCATATGAGAACCCATTTTTATGGTTCATTTAGTTTCCTCTCGTGATTCTAAGATAGTTTAGAACTTGGCATTTTGTATTTTGCATTTTGAAGTTTTATTTTTTGTAGATCTAAAAATTTGCCATTCTCAGATTTTGGAGGTTTTGATCTATCAAACTTCCTTATTTTCAAGTTTTGATCCGTTCCAGACTGTTGAGATTTGTGCTATACCCTATTCTGATCTATGGAAGTCCCATTTTTGAATTAGATTAAAGGTTTCATGGAACTTAGAGTTCTGGAGGTTCCTTACGCCCACGTTTATTCGTGCCAGAATAATATCAAACTCTACGCCCACGTTTATTCGTGTCAGCATGAATCTGGATTACGCAAGTCAAGACTGTTTTACGCATAAAAAAAAGTCTACCCTGCCTTGGCGTAAAATAAGTTTCACGCGTAGACTTTATCCCTTTACGCGTACTTCCCTTACGCGTAGACTTTATTCCTTTATGCGTGCTTCCCTTACGCGTAGACTTTATTCCTTTACGCGTGCTTCCCTTACGCGTAGACTTTATTCCTTTGCGCATACTTCCCTTACACGTAGACTTTATTCCTTTACGCGTGCTTCCCTTACGAGTAAACTTTATTCCTTTGCGCGTACTTCCTTTATGCATACTTTCCTTGGCGTACTCCTCTGGCTTGGCGTACTTCCCTTGGCATACTCCTCTGGCTTGGCGTACTCCTTTGGCATACTTTCCTTGGCATACTCCCCTGCCCGGAAGCTTCTTAGCACTAGCGTATCTTACTCCCTTGTCTGGCGCAGTATGGCCCTGGCATCCATTGCCCTAGATTCATCTTTATTGGGCGCATGGCACCCCTTATTATATCCTTACGTCTTTTGACATAAACTCGATATAATCATGATAGGTTAATATTGTAATGATGATCTGTACACGGCATGATTTTGTGACAACTCATGATAGTGGCCCGTCGTGGCACGCCCCTAACAAGTAACAAGTGCAAGTAACATGACAGGATGGTGACCCGCTGTGGTGCACCCCTGACAAGCAACCCTGACATGAACTCATGAGCACCGTTGCGACGGTTATCTTGACCTGCTAAGTAATCTTGACATGTAACCTTGAACGCCGTTGCGACGACTACCTCGACTTGCTAAGTAAATTCTCGTCTTGACACCGTGGGTGCTTGCTTGAAACTTGTTTGTACAAGTTACTAGTCTAGTCTTATCTTGCATCATGTATAAGACATGAGTCCCTGGTTACCACGGTCAGGGATTCATACTAAATCTGACTAAGGTTAATGACTAGATTGATCAAGTAGTTCATTCTAAGGGAGATTTCCCCAGTTACAGGCGATCCCGTTATCCTGGCCACACCTGATGGACTTGTAGCCGGCCGTCGAGTAGGGTATATTTCTAGTCTACTGTCATGTGGGACACACTCATGAAACAAGTACAAGGCACACTGTTATGTGTTGCACTCTAAGCCATCTAATAATTCTGAATAGCTTTGTTAATCAACCTCGCCTGGATAACCTGGATAGCTATAGGGCTTGTGACTGCTGGAACATCTCATTGCATCTTGCTAGTAATTAGGCTTGTGATAACCCTAGCTAGTTAAAGTATCAAGCCGTACTCATTGCTTGGCCATGATTGATTGGATGGAGTCTGGCCCTGTCTAATCTTGTTCTGATCCTGTACAAGATCGTTGCATGACCCGATTGCTTGTGCTTTACTTTATCGATAAATGGTGGAAAACCAAGTTTTGTTCAGATGAAGGGTTACAACCTCGGTCCTTGTTTGGTTTAAGGATTGTAACTTGGATATCTGAATAGTTCCACGGTTATCTTATCGTATATCATCATGATTTCCATATCTCCAGTCTTTTATTATATAATTGTGTTTTTGTGCCAATCGTTAGTTCTTAAGTGAAGCCTCCCTTGTGGCACTTGTTCTTTCTGGGGTCTGACCCAGCTGGTTTTGTATTGCCAGATTTTGGCGTAGGAGCCGAGGATCTCCGAGCCTTCCAGCCAGATGGTGAACACTAGGCGTAACCCTAGCAACGAGTGTGTTTTATTTTGCTCATCCACTCTATTGTAATTTATTCTTTTGAGGCGTTTAGCCGCCGAGCAAGTGTTAGCTCATGTTAAATTTATATTCCTGTCTGCCTAAGGGCCGTAACATGGTTGACAAATCCTAGGGTTGATCATGTATGACTTAAACTCCTAGGGTTGATCATGTATGACTTAAACTCCTAGGGTTGATCATGTATGACTTAAACTCTTGCTAGTCTTCGCATTTTGTATGACTAGCTTCATGATAATCTGAATATGTAATGTATGGGACGCCTTACTTTGTATGTCTGATGATTTAGCATCTTGTTAAAATTACTTGCTTATTTGCTTATCAATTGATCGAGATGGATGGTCGAGTGGTAAGCAAAGTTTTTTCAAACATAGCTTATCAATTGATCGAGATGGATGGTCGAGTGGCTATGATGCCTATCAATGGCAAATTTTTGAAGAAATACTATGTTTGAAAAATGTATGAGATATCAATATTGTACATGATTCAAATCTTTGAATTATTATCATTATTTACTCTTCTGTAAATAAAACCATAGATAATAATTTCTTAAAATTGGTGTTTGTCATGTCCCTGTCATCTCTAAACAGACCTGGATTCTTGTAATATGTCATGTCCACTTACCTCTGAACATATTCTCATATCTTGTTCTTGAGCCTCAATAGATCAAGAATCATTTGTGAATGAAGAATCACGTTCTCTGAATTCTATCATTTATCCATATATATTTGTTACGTATATATATATATATATATATATATATTTTTCTTGCAATATTTTTTTTACGTATATATATATATATATATATATATATATATATATATATATATATATATATATATATATATATATATATATATATATATACCTCTGTAAAAATGTATTCTCGGAACAAAACAAAAGCAGTGTTTATTCACAAATTCATGGAATTTATAAGTTCATTATATTTCGTGGGATAAACAAAAAGGGAAAAAAAAGTAAAAGACAAATACAAGGCATCATGGGGGGGTATTAAGGGCCAGGATGTGTGCCTTCAGTGCTGGAATGTATTTCTCTCGATTATCCTTGCCACCAACAATGTCCTCTGTCGCCGCAGTCCTTCTTTTCTGTTCTGACATAAGCCTCAGAATAGGGGCACAATAATACACCTCATCTTCTCAGGATATGTTCAAAGCTTGCAATCATTGCTCCAGTTCCCTCAGCTTATGACGTTTCTCTTCCAAATGCGTCTCACAACCAGCTCGTTTGGCTATAAGAGACTCCAGCTCTGCACGAAGCCCATTTTCATCTTTCTTCAGAGCAATCACTAGGTCATCGTCAAAGATAATTGATGTCTCATTTTGCTCCTTTAACTGAGTCAATTGACTCTCTTCTGCAGCATATCCTCTAGTTTTTGTTGGAAAAAGGCATTGGTTTGAATAACTTCATGGGTTAGGTGTCGATACTCGACTGACACGAGGGAGTCAAAATCACCCTTCATCAAAGCTTAGAGAGTAGTGATGTCTCTTGTAAGCTAGCAACTAACTGATCTAAGGCGTCTGCTCTTGCATTGTCACATGTCTCGCAGATGACGATTATCAAAGCTGAAGTTGTGTTCCGCATAGCAATAAAAGATAAATCTGTGGCTAGGGCTACTCTTATTAAGCTCTGCAGGCAAGTATAAAAAGATGCTACAAGCCCATCTGCCAACCCACATACCAGGTCACGGCCATCTGGAGTTGCAGCTATATCTTTAAAGCCAACTCCTACAGGAGATGCAACGCTCGGAACTCTAAGAGCGACGATTGAAGGAGATAGAACTAGAGGTTGCAGGAGCATTCTCATTGAGGGCAAAACAAGATCAGTAGAGGCAGCTGAAGTAGGTCTACTCTTGCTGCTTCCCGCATCTGAGCCACCAGAGATGAAGTGAATCTCTCCAGCATCTCCAGTCTCAGCTTGTCCACTATGTTGTTCTGAGACGACAATCTCTTGAACGGGTTTATCGACCACGGGAGGTTCTTCCTCATCAGAAACCTCGATGTCGACTTCATCCTCTGATTCTTCAGAGGCTTGGTCGTCCTCGTTAGAGCTTTCCTCATCTTCGACCTCAGGGTTATCATATCCCTCGATCTCGAGAATAGGATCCTTAGATCCTCCAACTTCATCACTTCCTGGTATTGGTAGGAACTCTTCTTCCCCTCCATGAACGGGACTCGTGATACCATCAAGCATGGGTGAGTCTCGATCTGGGTATTCGAATATGATGGGCATTTCAAGTTCCTCAGCTTCGGGCCCAAAATTCTTGAAAGATCCAAAATCAAGTGGTCGATATGCTATGATCTGTCTTTCAGGGTTGATTTCACCCTCAAATGCGAGCTCAAGATGCCCCTCATTTGTTTGTTGTTTATCGAGGATGATTGCACCCTCATCTTCAATATTGAGGGTTTGATCCCCCTTTGCTCTAGTTTTTGGTCATCAATGTTCTCCATCGCAGCCAAGATTACAGTAGAAGGTCAAAAACATTAATGTCTAATAAATCGTCTAATGTTCGGTCATCCTCAAAGACAAGTGACTGTTTACGGCGTTCAAATCCTCGTCATCTCGAGGTGACTTCGCCATAGCCTAAGAAAAAATGGCATGCATGCCAAAAGGTCCAGCTGTTGTTATCTTCTAATTCATTATGGGTTTTATACGCCCAAAAGGAACATGAGCGGGAGCAGGTGGACTGATAGATAATCCCATCGGCAGTGAACGTGGAAAGGATATCACTAAGGGAAAAAAGATGAGTCAGTATATCCTATTAAAAAAATTAATTAGAAAGGATGAGGCAACAATAAGCATTACCTGGATTGGGGGAGTCATCTACCGTTAACACCTGCTCTCATGGAGTCGGTGAAGACAGCAACTCTGGCTCGACTCTAGCTGAGCCTGACCCTTTTTTTCTAGCAGCCTTCCTGGCTGAAGATGCTGCTCCTTGACTAGATTCTTCTGCAGAAGCTATCCTCTTCTTGCTGACAGAGGGTGCAGGACCATTCTGGGATGACAATTCCTCGTTCGAGTGAAGACGAGTTTGTGATTTCGTCACCCTAGCATCAGGGGAGGTAGCCATCTCCTGGTGTGTTGTGGCTTTACTTTTTCTTCTTCTTCTTCTTCTTCTTCTTCTTCTTCTTCTTCCTCTGGGGAAGGTCTCGAGAGAAGGAAGTCTGAGTTCCTTGCTGAGGTGGTATGATCGAAATATATATGGCAGATAATATCGGATCATGATCTAAATCAACCATTTGTAAAGGTGTTTCACCAGGTGCATTATCCTCTGCCACTGCTAGGTTGATTTGAGCAGACGCTAATCCCCTCGAATTTCCCAAACCGCTTGTGAATCTTGTCCTCGGATCATAACCCTCGAAGAAGGTATTGGCAGAAGTGTAAAATAGCACATATGTTTTCAACATATGCAACGGCAGGTTGATCTCAGGCAGGTTGAATTGAGCTCGTGTCCCTCAAGAGTTATAGTATCGCCAAGCGCGGGCTCCATCTACTAAACCACCAAATCCTTCTAGTACCGTGGTTGCATTGCCCACGTGCAATTGATTGTATCCAAATTGTCGAGAAAATCTACTCGACAGATAGGGTTCTAGATAACACCCGTCATCAACGCGATAAACCAAGTGTGATGGATTAATCGCCACCAACCAAAGGAATAGTTCTGTGTCTATTTGGTCCGAACGTCTGGGATTTTGTAATAGAATACCCAGTTATTTCCTCGATTCAATACCCTACGGTAATCCTCGATCTTGGTTACATTCCACTTCGACCTCTTATATTTACAAAGAAGAAGTCCTGATAAATTCTCATCTGGAGTCTGTCCGGGATTCATCAGAGAAGGATGTTAATAGAGCAACCATCCAAACAAATACGTGAAGGACAATTCTATACGAGGAAATTCACCCTGCTGAGGGTTTGATAGCAGTGCAGTAGAGAGTTCACGATGGCCGGCACATAATCTGCATGTCATGGCTGCTAACAAATCCGTTGGTTGCCCAAATACCAGACGAACAGCTGCGAAAAGGGTTCCTGTGTGGATCCTGTCTACCGTACAATTACCTGGAATCACAAAATGTCTTAGCTAGATGGATTAGAATCCGGCTAACAAATCTTCTCGTGACATAGGCCTGCCACTTTATCGAGTATAACTTTTAGCGATAGTTCCAGTCGGGAAGCCGTTCCATTCTTCAGTCAGCTTGTGATCGATGATCTTTGATTCTGTCATAAAAGCCTCATGTTCTGAAGGGCTCAATGGTTGAAAGACCCGAGGCCGGCAATGCAACGTGTCATTGCATTTGTCCTTCTTATCATGGCCCAGGAAAAGATATACTATCCATTTTGAGGTATAACATTTCCTTGTAACCTTGTTGTCCATGTAATAGGAACAAGCAAAATAGTGGCAAAGAAGCTCTTCAAAGACTTCAATCATCTTTGGATTGGTCTTTTTCAATCATTCTATTTCTTCTTCTATCAGGAAATACTCCTCGTAGGGATATCCCCTGGTGGGTAGAAAAGAGATTTGACACATCTCATAAAGTGCAAACCCTATTTCTCTATAAGGTGTAGAGAAAGTGTTTGTTCTCCAGATGAATCTCTCCAGCAAAGCGAGGAAGAGATTTTGGTTTACTGCCACACCATAAGCAGTTGACTGAATAGCATAATACAAGCCCAGTTCTGTGAGTTCAAAGGGAAAGTGCAATAGAGCCCACTGAGAGATGTCTCCCCAACGGTCGTTATTATTGTTAATCAAGCCCGTCATCCTAGGCATCTTCGGAGGATAAGATCCTTCCTTCTGATCAAATAGATTGGCAAAAGTTTGCACTCGAGATGGCATGATCGAAGATGACTTCTTAAAATGCAACTTAGACGTAAAGCTCGCATATGCAGACTATGCTGACGTGCAGACGAACTGTAGAATATATCCCATCGCTGTGTACCATAACAGACCGTCGCTGTTTACCCAGGAGTTAGATGCCAGTCCATTTTGCGAGGATAGCTGGCATGAGCATACGTTTCCAGATATAGGCCCCTCAGCAAGCCTGGAAGAAAGACCACCGTATCGTCTCGCAGAAAGAGACGATATCTTCTTTTTGCTTGCGGCTGAGAAAGTGGGTGGACAGCATCACCGAAAAGGAAGAACGACTTCGGATATAAAACTTACTCGCAGACGACATAGGTTGCCCATTTATCATACTCAGAAGAGTATTAAAATGTTGCTCTCTGATCAAGTCCTGTCTGTCTTTGGGTTCATTTTCAGATGATTGAGAAAACTGCACGTGAGAAAGATCTTCACGATACAGGGGAGTGTTAAATGCACTTGATATTTCTTCGACATGCAGGTCCTCTCGGATATCGACTGTAAGAAAAAAAGAAATTTTTGAAACAAAGAGTTAGATAAATTATCATCTTTTTTGCCTTAAAAGACAGAGGGGCGCCTAAACCACAAAGTGGCGCTTAGTTCCAAGAAGGCGCTTCATCAGTAGCGCTTAAACCTAATAAGGCGCCTCGTTAGTGACGTCGAGTTCAAAAAAAGGTACCTCCTCAGTGGCATCTCGTTTAAAGGAGGCGCCTAGCTCAAATGGAGCCTAAACAGAGTTAGGCGCCATTCTATGGTCAAGTCAATTTGTATCTAGAATATGGCACAAATGACGTTTGGGGCGCCACTTGGGCAAAGTCAATTTGAACCCAGAAGATGATGCAAATGACAGAGGTTCTTCATTAAAGGTGCCTATTTTTTTGACACGTACCATTTATCGTTGGAGTAGGATGTACAGCAGCGTACGGTAGTGGCAGAGGCGCCGGTGCAACACTCAAAGGAGGAGCGGAGGTTCACGACGGTAGAACAACGTTTGGATCGTTAATCTGCAGCGTCCTAAGATGGCGACGTGATGGTTGAGCTGTGGCGGGCAGAGCGTCGATGGAGGGAGATTTTACCTTAGCGGCAGTAGTCTTGCGAGGGGCCATTGCTGCAGTTGGCTTAAGAACGAAGAAGAAAAGGAGATGAAGAGCTAGGGAAGAAATGAGAGAGTAAAGAAAAGAGAAAACTATCTCTTGGCCTATTTATAGACGCTTGAAAAGTTTTAGGTGCCACTTCAGTTCTCGAGGCAATCTCACAGTAACAGAAAAGAAAAAATCTCTTAGGATTCTGGGCAGATTTTATTGCATTTATCATTCAAAGTATCTCAAACGTTTGGGTGGCTAAGTTTGAAAACTTTGAAGGGGGTCTTGTAGGCGCTCAAAATATCTGTCTTTCTTAGGCGCCCCATGTCTCTTAGCCTAACTCTCTTAGGCGCCTATTATTGCTTAAGAGTTTTGTTCTTCTAGGATCCTTATACATTCAGGCGCCCATCTATCTGAGGTGCCCTAACCCATTTAGGCACCTATTGTTACTAGGAACTCAACTTTTCTAGGCACCTACTTCCTTGGGCACCTTTCTCAAAGTATTCAATTCCCTGCTGACGTATTAATCTGTCATGCATACTGAACGTGGTGCACCAGTCCGAATTTCCTGAAGAACGTGCCCATCACTTAGCCACAACCACGCACCTATTCCGTATAGGCACCACATGTCAAAAGTGCCCCTGCTTAAAAATGGCACCTAGTGGCTTAGGCGTCTATCCAGAAAAAATGTGCCTACTTTGGATAACTGTCATATGATTATCTCTTGTCTCTATAAATAGAGCTCTACTCCTCCAATGTACAAACACATAGAGGAGGGGCATAGTTTGAGCACTCATCACACTTCTATCTTCTGTAGTCATTAATTCTCAAGAGAAAGTTCTTCAACCATTAATCGAAGCCGAAGTTCTGTCGATACTTCTGCACAGCCGAGCCATACAGAAGATTCCTCGTCAACAGAAGCTCCGAGACACAGTGACAAACTTGCTTCCATCTACAATCACCTCGTCAAAGGGACAAAGCGGTTGTAATCAGACCGGACTCCTACAGTTGTACTTTTCCAGAATTTATTGTACTCGTGTATGATTCTTTAAAGTTTGTAATAAAAACACTTTTTGTTTTTTGCAAACAATATATATTATATCTCTCTCTCCCTCTCTTTCGCCTATACAATTACTCTCGTCCCTGACATACGCCTCTTTGACATTCAATCGAACTCGTCCCCGACCACCCAAACCTCTGCTCTCCTCCTTACGACACCACCATTACCAACCTCATCAAAATATTGCCACATCGTCAAGCGGTCGAGACCACCACCAAAGTCATCGTCAACATCGCCTCCATAACCACCAACACCACTGCTATCGCCACCATCGCCGCTCTGTCCCCCCCGAACGTCACCGCCCACCGACGGACACACCAACTCCCTAACTCCTTGCTAGCATCGCCTGTGGCTAGAGTCAAGCTCGATCCTCCGTCGACCCCTAAACAACCACGACCACCTCACCCTACAGCTTCCCTATCGTCGTCACCAGCCCCGTGCCCGACTCTGACTAAATCTACCACAACCTCCCCACTCTCCTCCTTCCTGTCCGCTCATCACCACCACCTACGGCCGGAGCCGTCCGCCGTACTGTCTCCTCGCAAACATCCAACCACCAGAATCATTACATCCGCTACCAAGCCACAACCAACATCATCCCGGCCACGCCCTTCCCCTGCGCTGGAGTCACACACCCTGTTGCGCTTCTGGGCTTCTTTCCTTGACTGTTTACCTCCTTCGGTGCATTTCCTCAAGATTCGCTCGCCCATACCACTAAACCCCTCACCGTGAGACATCCATCGCCATGGCCGTATCCTTCCAGTACCACCATCGAGAGCAGCTAGCACCAGCACCTTTGGCTACGCTCGACCCTCCAGCAGCGACCTCACCAGGCGTCGAGCATCGTCGGCGCCCGACCCTGGAGCTGCCTTCCAGCGGTAAGCAGCACAACTCCACTGTTGGCCCATTGGTCATGGTCAAACTTGATTTTAATAATTGATCAAACTCTGTCTCGATATAAGGGCTACTCAAGTTCAATTGGACTCTTGGACACTGCCAAAGAACAGCAACCCATTCTGTTCAAGACCGAAGCTGTATTTGCCACTCGAGTCTGTATTTCTTTTATATAATATAATTTTCACATTTATTGAGTCTAGGAATACAATGTACACCGAGTCGTACTAGCAAATAGGCTACCCTAAAAATGTTTCAAAATATCCCATCTTTTGAAAATAGTTTCCTATTTACAAAAGCTCCTAACTACTTAAAACAATTTCAAAAATCCCAAAAATCATTTTTTGCAAAAACCTAACAAAACCCTGACAGAACTCGGCCCGAGTTCGGCCAGAGTTCGGTTAGTGAACATTGCTTTTAAACTTGGTCCTCCTGCAGTTACGGATCTTGCCGAGATTTTTTCATAGAGTTCTGCCCGAATTCTGACAGAGTTCTGTCTTTGAAAAAGCTATAAATAGAGAAGGATTTCGATCATTTTAACTCACTCATTCAATTTCATCTCTTCTCTCTAAAGCCTACTTCTCTCTTCTAAAGTGTTCTAAGCTTTAATTTTCATATCCCAAGCCAGTTATAATTCTTTAGTCGATTTACTAGTGTGATACGGTCTAGAAGCTTCAAAACGATTGTAATCAGAGTCTTGATTGAAGAAAGACACTTCACAACTAAAGTTGGTTGAGTACTTCGGATCAAAGCTTGCATTTGTAGAAGGTGCAAGGACTTCGTATGAAAACTTGCGATATTTTTCAATAGTGGATTCCACTAGAAGCTAGAGTTCTTCTGACTGGAATAGTCATCACAAGTGGGAAACCAGTATACATCGTCGTCTTTGCATTTGCTTTCTGATCGCTGCTTTTAAATTTATTTACTTGTGATATTTTTTTGTGATCTTGCTGCTAACTTTTTAAATTAGCAATATTTTGCTGCCTACTCTATTCACCCCTCTAAAGTATTGTGCTTTACGATTCGTTCCTACAATTGGTATCAGAACGGATTATACAGGTAAAGCAAGGTAACATTGCAGTTATATTTTTTTATTCTTAACTGTTACATAGATCACAGCACAACACATGGCAACTGTAAAATTCACAAGTGAAGGCCGAGCCACAAACAGACATCCACTGTTTGAAGGTACAAATTACACCTATGGGAAAATACGGATGAGATTTTTGTTGAAATCTCTAGATTTTGACTTATGGTCTATAGTTATTGATGGCTACAAAAAGTTTTCTCGTATTCTTGTTGAAGATGTTTTGGTTGAAAAAATCTCATGATAAATATACTGAAGATGGAAAGAAAAAGGCCAGTCTTGACGCACATGCTATTAACGCTTTATTTTATGATTTAGATAGGACTGAATTTAACAAGGTGTCTACATACACAACATCAAATAAAGTATGAAAACTTTTCGAAGTAACCCACGAGGGAACAACACAAGTCAAGGAGTCAAAGATCAGCAGACTTACTCAGGAGTATGAGACATTCAAGATAAAGGCAAACGAATCTGTCACCCAGATGTTTACGAGATTTCTAGATATTATAAATCCTCTGTCATCATTAGGCAAGGAGTAGTACAGTAAACATGAGAAGATTTGTAAACTGCTGCGAGCTCTCACAAAGAACTAGATTCCAAGGGCTACAACAATCACTGAAGGGAATGACCTAACAACCATGTCTATTAAAACACTCATGGGTAAGCTACTCACTCACGAGTTGGAACTTCAAGACTTTGAAGATGCGACACCAAAGGAGAAGTCAGAGAAGTCGATCGCTTTCAAAGCTCAACATAGAAGAACTGTCGAAGACAATTCCGACGACAGTACCTCTGACACTGAGGATCAAGCTATTATGGTGAGAAAATTTAAGAAGTTTATGAGATTCAATAGAAGAACGAAGGAATACAATAGCAACAGCAACAGCAACAGCAACAGAAATAACAACAAAGAAGACCATATCTGATATGGCTGTAAAAAGAAAGGACACATAAAGAAGGACTGTCCAACAGTATCATCATCAACCAGGAAGAGCAGCAAATATGACAAAGGCTACCTGAAGAAAACAACATCCCGAAGATATGCCAATAAAAACATATGGCATAAAAGTGAAGCCAGTGACTCAGAAGACGAGCAAACAAATGATGCTGCAAATGTATGTTTGATAGCTTACGATCAGGTAAACACTAACCCCCTGTTTGATACTTATGATGATTTTACCTTTGAGCAACTAGGAGAAGCCTTTACTGACCTCTAAGGAGATTATAGAAGACTACATAGTAAATACCAGACCTCTAAAAAGGTACTCAATGAGTACAAAGGTGAAATAGGAAGACTTATCGATCTACTATATGAGGTTAGCAGTAGTAGTAGTTCTAGTAAGGTAGGTGAGCTTTCTTCTGTTAAGTTGTTATTATACGAGACCCAAAGACTATCCGAAGAGAAGGACAAGACCATTACCCAATTAGAGAAAGACTAACTTAAAGAGAAGAAAAGTCTCCAACAAGCTATTGTTAGAAATGATGCACTTACTGCTAAATATAGCTTGTTACATGACACCTCTAAAAAGTTGAAAATTAGGTTAGAAAAGCAGCATGAAGTTGCTGCTTCCTACCCTAACACGTGTCATTTACCGAATCATCGAAATACGGTAAAACCCACCACTATCAGACCTAACCAAACCAAACCAAACCTTCGTCTAAAAAGACAAATAGGCATGCATTCTTTTACACTAGAAAATCGAGACCTATCAACAATGCACTACACACTGCATTCAACACTTAACATGTTAGATGTCAATATTATGGCACCATTGGTCATATTTCTTCTGCATGTAGAGTTATAAAGCTTGTTGATTTGAAGATTTGTGCATAGATACCAAAAACTAATATTCCATGACCCTACAAGAAATGGGTACCAAAGTTTTTATCTGCAAATTCTTTTGTAGGTGAAACATCCTTCACATGCTAGAAACAAATGGATCCTCGACGGCGGTTGCTCACGACACATTACTGGTGACACTTCATTAATTGCAACACTGTCGAAGAAGAAAGAATGATACGTATCCTTCGGTAATAATTTAAAAGGGTACATAATTGGTATCGAAAATATTAGTAAGGCTCATACCCTGTGATTAAAGATGTCTGTCTAGTTATCGAGTTAAAATATAAGGCTGACCATTGTTATGGTATTAACTTCGTCAAAGACAAATGTACTATAGTTGATAGCTCAACTGGTAGTACTATCTTTGAAGGTATCAGAGAAGACAATACATATGTATCAGAGAAGACAATATATATGTTTTCTATTTGTTAGAAGTTGCTAACAAAGCAGGTAGATGCTTGATTGCCAAAAGTGATGAGAGTCAACTATGGCACATGAGACTCGGTCATGCAAACATGGACACAATTTCAAGATTATCTACAAAGAAGCTGGTACGAGGCTTATCGGACATTTCTTTCAAGAAGGATACGGTATATAGTAAATGTGAAAAGAACAAAGCTACCCGATCTGCTTTTAAGTCCAAGAAAATACTACTAGACCTCTACAATTAATGCATATGGATTGATTTGGACCTAGTAGAATTGCTAGCCTAGGTGGTAAGTTATATGCTTTTGTAATAGTGTATGATTTCTCTAGATACACGTGGGTATATTTTCTTGTACGCAAGAACGATGTATTATCAGAATTCGTCACCTTTTGTAAGAAAGATCAAAATAAAAAAGGTTTCATGATTACTTATATTCGAAGTGATCATGGCAGCAAATTTGAAAATGCAGAGTTCAAGCAATTTTATGACACACACGGTTATCTGCATGAGTTCTCTTATACTAGGACTTCGCAACAAAATAGAGTTGTAGAACGTAAGAACATGACTCTATCCGAAATGGCTAGAGTTATGTTAAACCAGTTTAGTCTACCTAAATACCTATGGGCTAAAGCTGTCAATACAGCGTGCTATGTTCTCAATAGGGTTCTAATTCGACCTATATCGAAGAAGGCTTCCTTTGAGCTATAGTTTGATAGAATACCCACTATTTCATATTTTAAAGTATTTGGTTGTAAATGCTTTATTCTAAATACTAAAGATAATCTGAGAAAATTTGACGAAAAGGCCGATGAAGGTATCTTTTTAGGTTATGCAGCAAAAAGTAAAGGTTACACAGTCTTCAACAAGAGAACCATGATCATTGAAGAATTATTAATTGTTATATTTGATAAACAAAATCAACATTTAGTCGATGATGATGATGAAGACATAAGTACACCAAGTACAGCTTCTATAGAACCTTCACACAAAGCACCAGCTGATTCTTTAAGCAAATTACGCATAGAACCAGAAATCAGAACCAGCAATCCAAAGGATATGCCAAAACAAATGCAGACCATCCAAAGGACTTGGTAATTGGTGAGATTACCAGGGGTGTAAGTACTCGTTCCTCTAGTAAAGATATAGCTTCTTGTTTTGCTTCTATTTCACAGCTTGAACCCAAAATTATTGAAAAATTATATAGTGATATATTTTAATTAGATGCTATGCAAGAGGAATTGAACCAATTTGAACGGAATCAAGTTTTGGAACTTGTTTCCAAGCCCATTGATCATCCGATCATTGGCACACGCTGGATATTCCGAAATAAACTGAATAAGAATGCCTTAGTGACTCGTAACAAGGCTCGACTTGTAGTTCAAGGATACAATCAAGAAGAAGGTATCGACTACGATGAGACTTATGCCCCAGTTGCGAGATTATAATCCATTTGCATGTTATGTGCATTTGCATGTATTCATAACTTTAAATTATTTCAAATGGATGTCAAAAGTGCATTTTTGAACGACTTTATAAAAAAGAAGTTTATGTAGCTCAACCTCCAGTTTTACTGATTTTAAAAATCATGATTATGTTTTCAAGTTGAAGAAAGCCTTATACGGTTTGAAACAAGCCCCTCGTCTAAGCTCTTTTCTACTTGACAACGATTTTATAAAAAGTAAGGTTGATACTATACTGTTATAAAATTCTTTAATGGCAATCTTCTTTAATTCAAATTTATGTAGATGATATCATTTTTGGATCTACTGATGAATCTCTCTGTCAAGAATTTTTAAAGTATATGCAGAATGAGTTTAAGATGAGCATGATGGAAGAACTGAAATTCTCTTTCGGACTACAAATCAAATAAACCAACAATAGGATATTCATTAATCAAGCCAAGTACACAAAAGACCTATTAAACAAGTTCGATCTGGAAGCAGTCAAACCACTTGGCACTCTGATGGTAACTTCAACTAAACTTGATATTGATGAACAAGGCAAACCTGTCGACATACGTAAGTATCGAGGTATGATTGGTAGTTTACTTTATTTAACTGCTAGTCGACCTGATGTAATATTTAGTATTTGCTTGTGTGCACGTTTTCAGGCTAACCCTAAGGAATCACAACTGTGCACGGTTAAGCGTATCTTTCGATACCTTAAAGACACTTCTTCTGTCGGCTTATGGTATCCCAAAATTACGTTGTTTGACCTAACTGATTATTCGGATGCTAATTTTGCTGGATGTAAAGTAGATTAAAAAAGTACCAGTGGCACATGTCATTTCCTAAGCAAAGTCCTAGTCTCTTGGTTTAGCAAGAAATAAAATTCTTTCGCAATATCAACGACTAAGGCTGAGTATATCACCGTAGGACGTTGTTGTGCACAAATGTTATGGATGAAGCAAACCTTAGAAGACTTTGGGTTAATGTACACACTGAAAACACGTGTAGGCAACTCTAGAGGGGGGTGAATAGAGTTTGTGTCAATAATCACCAAATAAAAATTAACTCTATATCACCTCCACAAAAACAACTATCAAGATAGTAAATAAATCAGAAATAAATGCGGAAGTAAATAAAGATCAGAAGAGCATTCGCAGACACAGCAGTTTTAACCTGGTTTCCCTCGTGGAGGACTAGTCCAGGCCTGAGAACTCTAGCTCAGGATTCAAATCCACTACTTATGAAATAGTAGTTTACAACCCGTGTCTTTTCTTCAGAAGAGCACGTCAACTTCTTACAGAGGATCGCAGTGGCGATTTGCTTGGATTTTTCCAAGCGACTTGGAATTGTCCAAGTGACTTTTCTTTTCAACTCTTGCACAAAAACTTCTAGCTGAATCGCACTTGAGCACCTTGGAGCTTAGGAAGTTTTGTGGCTAGTAGATTGGAAGAGTAAGGCTCTTGACTATATAGGCTATGTAAGAGAAGAAGAATAGAAGAGTGGATGGTTTCAAATGAGAGAAACCAAGGCCTATTTATAGGGTTCGGGACAAGCAGAATTCGGCCAGAATTCGGTATGGATAATTCAAATTTTTGGCCGTTGGACAGCTGGTAGCAAGCAGGCCCTAAAAATCAGGGTGCTGGAAATCAGGGGACAGAGTTCGGCCCGAACTCTGTGTGGAGGCAGAGTTCGGCCCGAACTCTATCTCCAGCAGACAGAATTGATCCATTGGGCTTTTGGACTTTGTGGAGCTTGGGCTTGGTTCAGGAATTGGTCTGTTGTATGGTAGAGCTTTGGAGAGATATGTCTAGGGGTTGAGATGACTCAGTACGACTCAACGTACACATTCTCCTAGACTCAATAAATTGAAGATTACAGACTTAGAACAATTAGGAAAACCAAGAGCCCTCTGATGACGCCTTTCTTCTGATATCTGAGCAGAACTGAAGACGCCTTTTTCTTTGACAGCGAGGCCCCGGATAGGTCGCTAGGCGGTTCGGAGAAATCTTTTTGTATGACACCGTCTTCGCTCCATCATTAATTCTTCATTGCCTATGTCCTGTTTGATCATGTTTGATCATGCTTACTGCATGTCTACAAATATATGTTAGGCCAGCAAAATATGTTGCAGTACGATAGAAGCATAGCAATATAATACAAGACAATTAGGACAATGCTAAGTTTAAGTAACAACATGATAGCATGTTAGGCCAACAAAATATGTTGCAGTACGATACAAGCATAGCAATATAATATAGGACAATTAGGACAATGCTAAGTTTAAGTAAGAACATGATAGCATGTTAGGCCAACAAAATATGTTGCAGTACGATACAAGCATAGCAGTATAATATAGGACAATTAGGACAATGCTAAGTTTAAGTAGCAACATGATAGTGAGTATATGAATATTAGTGACATCATTATGTTAAACTTAACTGATTAGCCATATTCAAAAACACAATGTAATCATTGGGCCAACACACACACATACCCATTTTCTATGACAATACTAGTACTATTAATTTGACTAAGAATCCTGTATGTCACTCTCACACTAAGTATATTGAGATTCGACATCATTTTCTTAGAAATTATCAACAAAAATGGAGATATAAACCTTGTATACATAGACACAGATAATCAATTAGCTGATATCTTTACAAAACCTTTAGCGAAAGATCGCTTCAATTATTTATGTCGAGAATTAGAAATTTTATATATCAATAATATTAATTAATTTTGTTCTATCAATTATTTTTTAATACTCAAAAACTAATTTTGAGACAAGCTTACAAAGGGTCTGTCTGTCACCACGACTACGGTCGAAGCAAAGCGGTATTTAATTGTTCCATGCTGAACTTCCGTTAGCTGGGACAGTACCACTATAGCTAATCTGAAACAGTCATTGTGCAACAAAATTTAATTTATAAAATAATATTAATTATATTAATTAAAATTTAAAATTACTGAACCTGGTATTAAATAATTGAAATGGGATGATGAAAAGAATATGGCCTATAAATTTTTTTCCAAAATTCATCAAAAGAACCCTAGGCGAACTTGGCCCGAGTTCGGCCCAATTTTAGCCCGAGTTCGGCCAGAGTTATGTTGGGGGTATATACTTTTAAGTCAGAACCCGAGGCCCCCTTCTCTTCATCTCTTCCAAACTCCTCTTTCAAACAGCAGCTGGCACCCGAGCCCTCTCCAAACCCTGGAAACTCTCCAACCCATTACTTACATTCTACTTGGAGATTTCAATCCAAAATTTGGATTCGTGTGGAGAATCTCGATCTCTACCACATACTCAATTCTCAGAAGGTATAACATTCTCCTTCTATCTCCTTCAATTCATTAATTTCAATTCAATTTTGGAAGAAAATGCCTAAGGGATTCACTTCATCCAAGAGGAAGAAGACAAATGCCAGTGAAGATGCATCGTCTACGAATCCATCAGAGGATTCCCTCTTTTCCCTGGTCTAATCGGTCGACGGTGCGTTCAATGAGTTTTTTTTGAAACTCATGATCACTCATTGTTATGGTATGCTAACTTTGCCATGCGTAACATATGCACTGGAGCCCCAATTAAGTGGACTCTGTTTCCTGACCATCGTCCATTGTTTGAGGCATTAGGGCTACACCGACTTGTTACCCTCATATACCCTATAGCTACTAATGCCCTTAGACTGTTCTACTGTAACTTTGTTTTAGACACTTTTTTTTTATAACTCGTGTCAGCGGTATCAATATCGAGTTCGATGATACCATCTTAGCAAAAATCTTTGGTGTTCCTAACGAATGTGTCCCGCTTGATGATATCACTGAGTTCAATTTTCTCGATGGTACGACTCTTATCAGTTTTAAGAACGACCTTTGTGTACTTGCCAGTGTTCGTTCTAGAAAGTTCAAGGGTGCAAACTTGAACTTATTTAACTATGAGTTACATCGCATCATCTATTCCACTATTCTTCCTAAATCGACTTCAAAAGATGATGTTACAAATCTTGAATTGTCTGCCCTCTATCATATCATCAAGGGAATTCTATTTTTGGTTCCCAAAACTATCATTCAGATGATGGGACATTATCGTAGAAGAGATCGATATCTCTCTTATACGATGTTCATCCCACGCATCTTTCAGTGTTTTGATGTTGATCTTTTCACTTATGCTCTAGACCCTGAGCCCAAGTATCTCCAGTTGTCATGTCGTAGCGCAGTCGCTCCTTATGCACCTCCTACTTCTCCTGCTCCACCTCCTCAGGCTTACCCTATGTCTTTTGAGGGTATTCATCAGCATCTCTCTAACCTACGGACATTCATCACTAACACATCCAGGGAACGTTAGTTTCGGGATGTGAGTCTGTTCCAAGCACTCACCAACTCTTTTGTCGATCTCCATTTTGCCCAGACTGGACATTCTGCTAGCTATCTTCCCAGATATCCAGCTGTCTTCGGCTACCTCTATGAGGATGAGGTGGTACACACTCTCTTTCAGCCCGATAATGCATATGACTGGTACCGTAGTTCTGGTGCTACTCCACACCATTCTGGAGCTGGCAGTTCTGGAGCTGGTCCATCGGACATGGTGGCCGTGCTGGCACTGATGATGATGATGATGATTCAGAGGATTTGTGATCTA
The DNA here is from genome assembly GCA_029216955.1 of Iris pallida. Lineage (NCBI taxonomy): Eukaryota > Viridiplantae > Streptophyta > Magnoliopsida > Asparagales > Iridaceae > Iris > Iris pallida. The sequence continues at coordinate 6,696,496 of JANAVB010011000.1, read as the reverse complement.
GACGCATTGTATTTTGTCTAGATGTCACTTTTTGAGATTTTGTTATATTTATGTTTACTTGGAAATGCTCCGACATTCCAAGATATCATTAGTACTCTATCTTTTAGTTTATTTTGCTTAGCTTAGCACATTTTATTTCAGTTTAGCTTTATATTCTTATTATAGCACTATCTCTTTATGCTTCAAAACTGCCTGTGAAATGCTTATTTTTTAATATTATATTTGTATTTCTTCACTGATTGTTCCTTATACATAAATTACGGGGGAGCTTTCTCTTTTCGCAATTATTTTGCTAAGTGACAACAGGGAAGAAATATGATCTAACATCTTATGCAGGATACAGGAACATTTTTTTCAGGATACACTACAATTTTGATTATCTTTCAAATCTTATTGATCAAGATGTTATATCGGTCAAGGTTTGTCAATTATCAAAATGGGAGAGATTGTTGGCCCATTGGTCATGGTCAAACCTAATTTTAATAATTGATCAAACTATGTCTCGATATAAGGACTACTCAAGTTCATTTGGACTCTTGGACACTGTCAGAGAACTGCTACCTATTCTGTTCAAGATCGAAGCTGTGTTTGCCACTCGAGTCTGTATTTCCTTTTATGCAATGTAATTTTCACATTTCTTGAGTCTAGAAATACATTGTATACCAAGTCGTACTGGCAAATAGGCTATCCTAAAAATATTTTCAAAATATCCCATGTTTTAAAAAATAGCCCCTATTTACAAAAAGCTCCTAACTTCTTAAAACAATTTCAAAAATTCCAAAATCATTTTTGCAAAAATCTAACAAAACCCTGACAGAACTCGGCCTAAGTTTGGCCAGAGTTCGGTTACTTTTTGAACTTGGTCCTTCTGCAGTTACGGATCTTGTCGAGATTTTTTTATAGAGTTCTGTCCGAATTTTGCCTGAATTCTGACAGAGTTCTGCCTTTAGAAAAGCTACAAATAGAGAAGAATTTCGATCATTTCAACTCATTCATTCACTTTTATCTCTTATCTCTAAAGCCTACTGCTCTATCCCAAAGTGTTCTAAGCTTTAGTTTTTAAATTTCAAGCCAGTTACAATTCTCTAGTCGATTTGTCAGTATGGTACAGTCTAGAAGCTTCAAAGCGATTGTAATCAGAGGCTTGATTGAAGAAAGATACTTCACAACTGATGGTCGAGTACTTCGGATCAAAGCTCGCGTTTGTAAAAGTTGCAAGGACTTCGTATGAAAATTTATGGTATTTTTTAATAGTGGATTCAACTGGAAGCTAGAGTTCTTCCGACTGGAATAGTCCTCACAAGAGAAAAACCAGTATACATCGCCGTCTTTGCGTTTGCTTTATGATCTCTTCTTTTACAATTATTTACTTGTGATATTTCTCTGTGATCTTACTGTTAACTTTTTAAATTAGCAATATTATGCTGCCTACTCTATTCCCCCTCCTCTAGAGTATTGCGCTTTACGATTCGTTCCAACATCCACCTCGTCGGGACCAGAACGACGTCGAGCTCGGTAATGAAGCTCTCACCCTCTCCTTTATTTTTTTCTTTTTTCTAATCTTTTCTCAATCTCTCTAACTCTCTCCTTCCTCTTTCTTAAGTTCTTTCTGAATAAAGAGAGAGAGGCTTTATGGGTTTTAGGTTGAGGTTTAAATGATCATTGGGCTTCAGGCCCAGTAGCTGTTAGTTTTTTATTTAGTTATGAAGTTATTATAATTGGGCCTTAATATATATATTGGGCCCTGGTTTTGGGTTTTATATTTCTATGTTAAATATTTACTGTTGGGCTATATATATATATATATATATATATATATATATATATATATATATATATATATATATATATATATATATATATATATTATTAAATGATTTTCTCTTAGATTAATCTTGATCATGACAACCTAATTGTATTCTTACTTTTCTTGCAAAATCCGAAATACTCCACATTGACCCTAGCCAAACAGACCATCTTGGACCTTACAGGATTATTGTTTTCACCATCAAAGGACCTCAAGCGAGTATGTTTTCTGATAGTTTTCATATTTGATAACGTCTATGATTCATGTATTTAGTATTGTCTTACATTTATTTTCTGTTTGATTCTCGACACGATGGTTACATGATGTAGTATTTATGGATTCCTTACATACTATGTTCGTGACTAATGTATGACTTTCGTGTTCATGATCTGTTTGAATCCATTAGTACTAGTCGGAAAGAAAAATAGTTTAGTAGACTTGTGAACTACCCAAAAATATTCTATTGGTCTTACATAGAGAATAACAGTCGCACATGACACGTGCGGTTAGCTAGATTTATCTCTTAGTCGTTCACATATCGAAAGTGGTATTTCAACACACTAGTTGGGTGCAGTTTTTTGGTTCCACTTTATACATTCCTGGTTGTATGTTTTATCAGTTTTATTACAGTTTTCACTTGTCATGATTAACATGCATATTGCTTTTACTCTATGTTCAGTTCTATGATTCTATGCTCATCTATTCATCATGTACTTCTTTACTATTTACTGTTTTATAGACTTTATCAATTACTAGAACTGCTGTTAGAAATGTACACATTCCATTCCATACTGGAAACCATTTTTCAGATTAGTTGCGGCTACTCTACACTTTTGATCTTTGGGAAGATATGGGTGTATTTGAAGGCCAAACCCTAGAAGACTATTAGATAGATATGTTGATTGTCATTTCCAATATTTGTGAGATATTGTATTTTTATTCAAATGTAAAACTTGTGAGTTCTGTAAATGATTTAGTTGTTGTGAATGAGCAAATAAAAATATTAATTTATGAGCATTTGTTTATTGCAGACTAGACAACATACTACCGTCGATACTGTGACGTAGGCTGGACTTGCGCACGCACTCATATCCCAAAAAGTGGGTGCAGGTCGTGACAAGTTTTTTTAGTGGCCCATGCAGGTCCGTTTTTGCAAAAGATTGTGAACTCGGGATAGTTCTTAAGTTAGTCGTACAATTACGAGCCTGCGACTAGGAAGTGCTCATTCACAATTAGGATTGAGTTGATATTTTAGGAGAATGACTAGGACTAGGAGCCCCTTACTCAAATTGACTGTTAAGTAGGTCATATTGCCACATAGGTCATGTGATTTAGGTATGGATTTATCGAATTTCAAATCCTATTAGATAATTTGAGAATTTATCCTAGGAGGATTACTATTGTCTTTTAAAATGATGGTATGATCCAAGGTGGGTAGACTAATCATTTGGTAAACTAGGTATTCCTAGAATTTTATTTCTATTCTTGATTGTTTGTGCAATTTTATTTCTCCCCTCTACTCATCTTCGCCATATCATAAAATTCTTATTGCTTATTTATTTCTCTTTGGCCATAAGAATTTTTTAAAAAAAATAAAAAATGAATAAATAATTTATGATTCAATTATCCATCTCAAGTCCTTGATTTAAGGTATATAATTTTTCCTCAATCATTGAATATCCGTGCAATAGGGATTAAAACTGTTAGTGCACCGGCAGAGGGAGGGGCTGGTACTTCGTCGCAGCCCCCTCCACCTCAGTCATTAGACGAGCTATGGATGACCACCATTGGTTATCTTCAGAGGGGTACGTACTACCGTACAGGATCCTACGATGCCTTTGTAGCGACGCAGTCACCCAGGGCCCCTTCTGGCAATGTGCATTCTCTACAACCCTCATAGGAGTTGGCCCGAGTTAAGGTAAGCTAGTTGCGTGACGAGTTATTGCAACGGATTACAGAGTAGCCCCGGTCTCAGTCGCAAACGGACGATGCGACGTGCACTGCATGATTTGATATGGTCGAGCACACCATGAGGAAGACGAACAAGAGGACGGATCATGCCGTTCAGGCAGTACAGGGTACACAGGTGGCCATGGGTGATCAGCTTTTAAGGCTGACGACTGTTATAAATTTCTGCAACTCTAGGCTACTTGCCATGGAGCAGACGCTTCTTGATCGTGCGTCGGCATCAACACCGGCTGTATCGGTTCCGATGTCTCCTACTCCTTCTATTGATGAGTCGTCACTAGTAACGCTGACACCGGAGCAGTATAAGTTCATGTTGTCCCAGATGCAGGGTCGTACTCCTCCTTCTCCTCCTGCTGACCAGCCGTAGTCCTTCATTGGACATATTTTTATGTATTATGTTGTGGATTGCTGACCCATTCTTGAGTCTTTATGTATTTATTTTATACATTTAGTGACAGTATGTGTTATGTTGACCCATTGTTGGAACATTATTGGACAAACTCTTTTTACGGGCGTTTGGTAGTAGATTTGTCTCCATCTGGCTATTTTATGTCTTTTTTATCGTTTGATTCTGATTATTTGATTATTGGTAGTGCATTTTCATCATCTGTCTCTATATTGTTTTATCGGTGTTGAGTGTTCCACCGAAAGGGTCGACAAAATCAGGAAATTCGATGAAAGGTTGCTCCGGGTCTATTATTTGTAAACTGTAATTTAAACTATAGGTAGATTCTGCATGGAAAATAAGCAAACAGAATTGTATTTTTTTTTTCTTTTTGCACTTTAGCGACGTTTAGCGACAGCTAGCGACGAGGACAGATGTCGCTAAACGTGTATCCGAACTTCGCTAGCCTATATCGCAAACGTCGCTAACAGTCACTAATTTGCTGACATGGCAAAATTTGCCACGTCAAAAAAGTAGTCACTAAACGTCGTAAATTACGTCGCTAACTTCTGAACTGTCGGCGATGTTTAGCAACGAAAACATACGTCACTGATTAGCAATGTCTCGTCAGTAAACGTCGCTATCCACTTAAAAAATAACGGCGTGTTGACGTCGCAATAGTGACCAATAGCGATTTTTTTGTGTTAGCGACCACAAAATATGCGACAAAGTATTTTTGTCACTAAAAACATTACTAATTAAGATTAGCGACGTTTTAGGCGTCGCTAAACTGTCTTATTTTGGTAGTGTGGGTTTCAAAAATTAGGGGGCTCGATTGAGTGGGGGGATAAGAAAATCCGATGCCCTATATTAAAAATTTAGCGACAACATATAGAAACGTCGCCACTTATTTAATATACGACGACATATTTATGTTGGAGTCACTAAACGTCGCTAATATAAAAAAATATAGCGACATTTATCAACTATTCCACAACGTTGTCTTTTATGAAAATAAAGCTGGTCGGTAAACGTCGCTGGATGTCGCAAATAGTGTCGTATTGCGACGTCTTTTACAGACGTCACTAATATGCAAAATATTGGCGATGCCTTCCTTCAGAATCGCTAATTACATCGCTGATTTGACTTAGTTTGGTAGTGCCCCTTCCCGTTGCAAGGACCGAAGATCAATCCCCCCTTCATCTCGATGCCGAGATAAATAGCTCCAAGCAATATTATGAATGCCACCCCTCCAAATGAATCAGCACACAACTTCTCCAATCTTCTAATAGTTGCAAGCGGTAACATGATCAATTGAAGCCAAAACCAGTAATAGCCAAAATGACATACCGTACTAATTCAATCCTGCCCCAAAATGACACGCTCTGAGCCTGCCAACCCAACACTCTCCGCTGAGCAACAGTCCACCTCTTTCGCATAGTTAACCGACAAAGAAATTCCAAGATATTTATCCGAAAGCTCACCTCTACCAATCCCAAAGCATCGTTGCCCGCTCCTTCTTGGCATGACACAATTTATTTAAGTAAACCTTACTCTTGTTCCTATTGAGACGAAACCCCGACAGCTTTCCAAACTCCTCCATAACATTAGACACCGCTGCAAGGTCAGAGAATGAAGGCACCAAGAAAACCAACAAATCATCAGCATTGATAAAATAGAAAACATGTAGTTGTACCTGACGAGACAGTAGTACAATACTTCACCTGCACACAACAATATATATATATATGTATATATATATATATATATATATATATATATATATGGGAGCAGATCTTTGAACACAACTTTTACACTCAAAATGACACACAAATTGGTAGCCGTTGGATCAAACAAAACTAATGGATAAGATGAGAATACGAAGATTATAATCTTTCATTTCCTGTTTCCTTTTTGGGTTTAGTAATCTTGTCCGTTAATTTTGTTTGATCCAACGGCTACCTATTTGTGTATTATTTTGAGCGTAAAAGTTGTGTTTAAAGATCCGCCCCATATATATATATATATATATATATATATATATATATATATATATATATATATATATATATATATATAAGTGTGTATTGATGCAAGCAAAATCTGATCAATTGATTGTTGATCCAATGGTTCAGATTATAAGAACTTTTTTGTACTTTCACAACTTTACAATGCAAATATATGGGATATATCGATACATGCTTGTACTTTCTTGTAATATATATATATATATATATATATATATATATATATATATATATATATATATATATATATATATATATATATATAAAATAAAAAATAAAAAATATATATACGGTCCTGCTAAACCTGGACAAGGAGGGGTGGGACTCCGCCAAGCTTCCCTACTAACTTGTGAAAGTTCTCAATGCTGAGTAGTCCTCATGCAATGATTGATAGTATGAGGATGGATACGTTTCATTATTGTCACAGTTGAACTCTTCACAAGAACAAACCACAAAGGGCTGGACTATAGTGGATTATTAAGTCTTGCATAATAATAAGGAAAACAAAACATTTTAAAATGTCCAAGCAAAGCACCAATGGTCTAGTGGTAGTATAGTACCCTGCCACGGTACAGACCCGGGTTCATTTCCCTGCTGGTGCAATAATTATTTTTCAATTTTGAATATTTTATTCATCCGTACAAATATTTAGTGGAGGCTATCGGAGCATAACTGCCCATGTCGCCCTGAATTTTTAGAGGCCCAAAAAAAGAGAGCAAAGTGGTGTCTTTTTTAATGAAATATGGGCCATAACTTTCAAACTCGTGCCCCTTAAAAAAAGAATTAGGGCATGTTTGGACAACGGTTCGGTTCGATTCAAAGCGGACCGAACGTCCAAAAATTCACTAAACCGATTTTACAAAAATCGAAAACCGAATCGAACTCATACAAACCGAATAAAACTGAACCGAAATAAAATATTCGGTTTCGGATCGGTTCGATTTTAACCGAAAAAGTGGCTGTGTTCTTCTAACACAAAATTTTATACATAATTAACAGTAAAAAATCCTACAAACCGGAGAATGGTGGGAAGAAATTAATCCCAAAAAACATAGAATGGGGAGTAAAAAAATCTGAAAAATCTTAGAAGTCGTTCGGGTTCAAGGGATGAGGTATCCAGAATTAATCACAGTAAAACACAAAAACTATTTTGATTAAAAAGTGAAAGAAAACAAAGAAAGTGTAGTAAAAAAATTTACACTAATTTTGAATCCCAGAAAATAAACTAATTTTGATTATGATTTTACCATTAATTCCGGTAAGAAATGAACAAATCAAGAGGAGAAGAATTTTTTACCAGAAGTAGATCTCGACGCCGGCGCACATGAAGAGGGGCGAGGCAGAGGAGAAGAGTGCCTGGCTTGCCGTCCCCACCGACCCCGCCGCCGGCCTCGCCGTCCCGTCGTCCTCAGCCGTGCCCTCAACGTTGACGTTTTTGAGGTTCAACCAAAGAATGGAGAGAGGAAGAGTTGGCTAGGTTCATTTTTCAGATCTATATATATATGCTGTGATCTCTTCAAGAGGTGGTAGGGAGAGTGAATGTGAGGAGAGAGGAAGGCTTAGGCGGCTGGAAGAGTGAATGTAAGGGGAGAGAGGAAGGTTTAGGCGGCTGGGAGAGTGAATGTGAGGAGAGAGAAAGGTTTAGGTTTTCTTTTTTACTTTTATATGAATGGGATGGGTAAAATGGTAAATATCTAATCGGTTTTCGGTTCGGGTCGGATTCGAAGATCCAGATCCGAAATCCGACCCGATAACCGAATGTTTGTATGTGTTAAAACCGATATCCGATCCGATTTTATAAAAATCAACCCGAACCTCTATTTCGAGTCGGTTCGGGTCGGTTTTCGGTTCTCAACCCGATAAATGCTCTCTCCTAATTGACAGCGAAAAGAGTTAAGGAAAAAATTGTTGGTTTGAGGGTAATAATTTAGAGGACAGAGGGTTAAGTGAGGGATATGTTTAACCTTGTGTTACCTTTTTTTTTTCAACTCCCAAAACGGGTTTAACATGAAGAACTGAATGAGGGCTAGTTGTTTGGAAAGTTGTAAATAACACTTGTTTTGACAAGTTTTGACTAAAAATATAACTAAATCTAGGGTTATTTATACTAACTATTCTCAAGTTTTTTTGTTTATAAACAAATGGTACTCCTACTTTTAAACTAATTATACTGACCATCCTATATTTTATGTTTATTATATGGGATATTCCTATTTTAAAATAAATATAAAAAGTTATAACACTAACTATCTCTATTTTTAAATATATTTTTTTCTAAAGGGAGGGGTGGTCAATCACTACACCAAAACATCAATTTAGGAACAGTTTTTTAATGTACCTAATATTTTAGGAACATATAAATACCGTTCCTAAAAATGGCGTTGCAATATTAGGAACAGTTATAATGCGTTTCAAATGTTCGTTTGGAACGGTTAGGAGACGTTCCTAAAGTAGATTTTGGAACACATATAATGTGTTCCTAAAATATATTTGGGACATCTATGAAGTGTTTCTAAAATTCGCTTTTGAAACACATACAATATGTTTCGAAAGTATTTCTTGGGACGTCTTTAAAATGTTTCTAAATGTCATTCTGAAACATTTTGCATTCTTTCTTATATATAATTTGTAACAGTTTTTACATTATTCTTGTGGCTAAATTTGAAAAGCTTTATTAACGTTCCAGTATATTTTTCTTATTTCATTTTTGCAGCCAATTTTTATTTCGAACCACAAATATAATTCATAAACTGAACATAAAAGACGTAACAAATAGTGCAATATTTTTATACATTGTCTCAATCAACGTCCAAAAGAGCCATTAAATTAACCAAAGCTATCAACTTAATATAAATTAAACAACCAATAACATATCCCAAAAGCTAAATCTTATAAAACATCATCAAGAGTATATAATGTAAGTTACAAATACTATATAAAATCTAGCTCGACAAAGATATCAGTTTACATAATTTAAAAAATTCCAAAAGTTTTCTTTTCCAAGTGATAATTGGAGATTTGAACAGCGCTAGCGACAACAGGCAACACCTGCATGCAACATTAAAACAAGTTTATGTTAAAATCAGGATATTGGATAATAAGAGACTAACATGAACCAAAAATTTAAGATGAACCAATATACTAATATTCTAAAAATTGGACAATTAATAGACATGTATAATTCAGTCTCACTGCTAATAAACTCAAAATAATAAACCAAAACATGTTATAGTGACACCCTCATCCTAATCCAAGTAAGCAGACGTTGGTGCCAAAGTGTCTATGTAGACATTAAAGAATATTAAGTGGGCATTGGATGGGGCATTTTTGAACTAATTGATTCAAAGCTTCACATATGACAGCTTCACATATGTTGTGTTCTGGAGACATTTAAATGGTTTCTTGTATTCTACAGGAATTACTGCAAGCCAAAACTACAAGAAAGAAAGAAGTTCATTGTAGCTTATAACCATGCTCACCTTCAATTCATCAGGTTCCAAGACAGAGCCATGGCATATACCCCGATGGATTGGATCTACTACCTCCCTCGCAATTGTAAGACAGTTGCCATCCTAATCAAGCAGCTCACACAATCTTTCAACTTCAGTAGGTTGATTGCATGCCCATATGTTCTGACATTGTGCTTACCAAGAAAACCTTCAGTATTAATAAAAAAATCGATTATTGGTTTACATAACATAATAAAATGATCATATATAGTGTATGAGATATAGTGAGGTCAAGTTCCTATAACCTAATACACAGGCGAACTCAAATTCCCAAAGCTAGTAGAGATTTGTGCTTGCATGACCATTTTATGTTTGGAAAAGGATAGAGGCAATTGGAACTCTTAAACACCAGAAAACAAATTGTACATGAATCCCAGTTTTTAGCTCTTGATTTCAAAAGTTACTAAAAAGTTAGTACGTAAGTTTCCTACACAAGGTAGTACACATATTGACTTACCAGCATGTATGGGGGTCAACAAAACATTTTTTCAGCTCAAACAACATATCCAGACATTAGTTTGCAGAAAGTTCTCAATATTCTGAAATGTACACATAACCAAACAATATGCATGAAATTTAAGGACATGTTAGCAATATTCTGAAATGTGGAAATATGCTTAATCTTAAAAACAATAAACCACATGGATATCTAACTCAATCTTAAATACTATTGGTGCCCTCCTTTTATATCCAGATGTCTACACTTATACTTGAATGCAAAAAAAAATCATGTAATTATTTTTTTATATCCAGATGTCTACACTTACACTTGAATGCAAAAAAAAAAAAATCATGTAATTGACCCCATGTATGTTGACAGTTGCCAAGTCTGACAAGATATTGGGAGACATGACTTTATTTTTTCTGTTACTTTTCTTTTTCATCCTTATTGTGGTCTTCTGGATAGAAAAAAACTGGTTTCTTATAACACTTTGGAAGCTTGATGAACAAAAAAAAAATACTTAAGTAGTTGATGGTAGTTTTGCTTGGTTGTGCCTTAAGATGCACAAGAAGCAAATTGAAAGAGGAACACTTTTGAACAAAAAATACTTAAGTATTAGAAACACTTTTCTGATTAGGAACACTTTTGTTCCGTTCCATAACCTAGGTACAGAAAATAAGTGTTCCAGATGAAAAATTGTCTACTGTTCCTAATTTGTTATTTTGGTGTAGTGAATGTAATTAGTTAAAAGTAGGAGGACCCTTTGTTATAAACTCAAAACTTATGAATAGTTAGTGTAAATAACCCTTAAATCTAATTTTGTGCCACGTGTAATAAGAATTACACTATTTGTCTTCCAAAGAATTTGGGTGATGCAATCTCCAATTATATGGCATCCGATATAGCATCTGACATGACAAATTTTAACCCCAAAAAAATTAATTATCCAAAATTTTCTAATGGTAATGTTAATGTTAGTGTTAGTATTAATTTGTTAACATTAATTTTAATTCAATGTTAATATTAATGTTAAATTTAATTTAATTTTAATGTTAATGTTAATATTAATATTAATATTTTTTATGTTAGTCTTCATGTTAATTTAATGTTAATGATAATTTTAATTTTATATTAGTATAGATTAAATTTTGTCATGTCAGCTGCCATGTCACCACTATATCATATTTCACATAATGGGAGATGACATCACCCAAATTTTTTGGAAGGCAAATAACATTGTTTGTATATATATATATATATATATATATATATATATATATATATATATATATATATATATATATATATATATATATATATATATATATATACAAACAAGATTATATATAAAACCAACTTCTTTATATATAATCTTGTTTGTATATATATATATATATATATATATATATATATATATATATATATATATATATATATATATATATATATATATGGAAGCGGATCAAAAGTCCCCCTTAGAAAACCCCCTAAAAACCTCCTCACTCTAATTCGTAATTTAATATTAATATTAATGTTATTATTAATGTTAATATTAACATTAATACTAAAATTAATATTAAACTTAACATTAAAATTAATATTAACATTAACATTAACATTAACATTAACATTAACATTAACATTAACATTAATATGAAAAAAAATATTAACATTAACATTAATATTAACATTAATATTAACATTAACATTAATATTAACATTAATATTACGAATTAGAGTGAGGGAGGTTTTTAGGGGGTTTTCTAAGGAAAATTTTTGATCCGCTCCCTCTATATATATATATATATATATATATTATATATATAATATATATATATATATAATCCAAACAAGATTATATATAAAACCAACTTCTTTAACTATATATATATATATATATATATATATATATATATATATATATATATATATATATAATATATTATATATATATATGAGGAAAATGTACCTAAGGTTGACCTTAGGTAAGTTACCTAAGGTCGACCTCATTTTCCTCACTTTACAACATTTTTTTATTGAATTTCTTTTTATGGGATTCATCTACACCTTATTGATTGGCAACATACCAAATTTCAAGAAAAAAAATATTGTTTAGCCCCCTATCTATCCCTTGCAAAATCGACGGTGTAGCAGTAAAGTTTGTAGACCGTCGATTTTGCAAGGGATAGATAGGGGGCTAAACAATATTATAATCACTTGAAATTTGGTATGTTGCCAATCAATAAGGGTTAGATGAATCCCATAAAAAAAATTCAAGAAAAAAATGTTGTAAAGTGAGGAAAATGAGGTCGACCTTAGGTAACTTACCTAAGGTCGACCTTAGGTACATTTTCCTCTATATATATATATATATATATATATATATATATATATATATATATATATATATATTTATATTTATATATATATAATATAATATATATATATATATATATATATATATATATATATATATATATATATATATTTGCATATATATAACATTCATATATATAAAAGATGGCGGCGGGATTAGGGTTCCTACGTACGAACGGAGGGGACTCAGGCGAAAAAGCCGCTACAGACGAGCAAATCTCGGACGAAACTGGAGAGGGATCTCAAGAGGATAAAGACATCACGGAGGTAGCTGGGGGATGGACGACGGTAGACCGTCGCCGTCGAACCAAACCGCAGATGGCTCGGGAGATGCAGGGGCGAGCAGAAACCTCGACAACGGACAAAGGAATCAAAGAACAAGATATGGAGGGAATCCTACGCTGTATAGGCGAGGGGAAGCTGAAGGAAAGAGGACGAAAGGGAAGATGCCTATAATTCCAGAGAAGGAGAAAGCTCCCAGAACGATAGTAATGGGCCATGTACCAAAAGAAAGACGAACTTTGCATGCGGGACCAGGCGCTGGAAACAATGAGGGGAGATCGGCAAAACCAATATCGTGGGTGGAGCTTTGCAAACCAATGGCAGTACAATGAGAGGTGGATATGCAATATATCGAACCTAGCATTATAGATGGTAAAAGAGTTGTGGAAATCACCAATGACGATATACAGGAAACTACTGAATACTAGAAAAATACTCTAATTTTGTATGTTATGGGTGATCGTCCATACTATGGGCAGATTCGTGCGTTCGCACACAGAGTCTGGCGACCAAAAGGAGAGATGGATATTTACTCCCGGGAAAATGGTTTGTACTTTATTAAATTCGGCCTGATTGAAGACCTAGAACGCGTTCTGGAAGGGGGTCCATGGACATTTGATGGTAGGTTGGTTGTCCTTAAAAGATGGTTTCCAGAGTTGAACTTCGAAAAGGATAGGCTATCAAACGTGCCTATATAGATTCGGTTGCCGTGGCTATCTCCGCAACTATGGAGTATCCCCTCTATAATGAAGATGGCAAGTATGGTAGGCAAACCGATCCGAACGGATATCCCCACGGCAAGAAGACAAAGATTGTCCTACGCAAGAGTTTTTGTGGAAATAGAAGCGGGTGAGACTCTCCCTCGAAATATTGACCTACTACTGCCAAACGGAGAAAGGAGCGTACAGGAAATTGACTATGAGTGGGTGCCACCGTCGTGTTCGTAGGAGCGTACAAGAAATTGACTATGAGTGGGTGCCACCGTCGTGTTCGTTGTGCAAGTGCTTTGGCCATACCAATGTGCAGTACAAAGAGGAGATGGGGACAACGGCGGACGGAACCAATCACGGGGACACGTCTAGGCAGGAACCAGAAGAGAACGAGGTTAGTGAACTCTAATTAAAACAATAAGAAGGAAACCTCGTAGGGAACTCTTCGATAGAGGTGGAGGACCAAGGGGATCAAATAATGGCAGCTGTGAAGAGCCTTCCGAATTCAGTTCTTGGCAAAAGACAAGTATCGGAGTATCGACAAGATCATCCAGCGGTAGGAGACCTTGCTATGGTCCTTGTAGGTGCTTCAAACGTTGATTACGAAGAAGACAACCAATCAAAGGATGGTGCACACAACGTGGGAGAAGAGGGGAGTATGGAGGCTGAAGATGGACCGAGAATGAGTAAGAAAGCTACCAACATACACAGAGAAGGAGTAGCCTATGCCAGAGGAGATGAGAGTACGGTAAGCAATCCCATGAGCGGCAGCATGGAGCTAACTATAGTTAATCCGGAGTGGCAACGATTGTTGCAGAGATCTACCATTCCCACTACTTCATTGAGAACGAATAGTGAAAGCCAAGTTAATTCTTCTAATGGTCCGAGGGAGAGTAGGAGTCGAACCACGGACACCCATCTCAATTAGTATCCATGTCCATACTAGCATGGAATGTTCGAGGCTGTAACTCGATCGGGAGGTGGAAGGAGATTACTAACGTAATCAGAACTAATAAATGCTCTATTGTAGCATTATTGGAGAGTAAGATTAAGTCTATCAATAGGATTAACAGTCGCACACCATCTCATTGGAAGTCAATTCATAATGGCTTATTATGTGATGTGGCTCGGATTTGGATGATGTAGGATGCGCATATATGGTCGGGTACGGTGCTTTTCCAGTCCGACCAACTCATTGTGACTTAGTACACAAACCGAGGGGGTTTTCATATAATGGTGGGAGCTGTCTATGGGCATAATGACCGCCGAAGATGATTCCAACTTTGGAAGGACTTGATTAAAATTGCCGCTAACATTGACGAGAAAACACCGTTGCTTCTAATGGGTGATTTTAATGCTATGCTTGCAGAGAATGAGAAGATCAGAGGAAGACAGGTCTCCGCCCCCATCCTTGCGGATTTCCAGGACTGCTTGCTATCGTCTGGGCTAGTCTGCATGTCGAGAACAGGTCACACTTGGAGTTGGAGTAACAGCTCTGCTCGAAACCGAGTTGTTTGCCAACTGGATAGGGTGCTTTGTAACAACAAATGGTTAGCGTTCTTCCCGAATGTCAAGGCAGAGGGTCTGCCTAGCGGGACTTGTGACCATACTCCGTTGATAGTCTGAATCCATGCAGATCAGGCTGTGCGTCGACGACCATTCTGTTTTAATAATGCGTGGCCGTTGATGGACGGGTACAACGAAGCGGTTGAAGAAGGGTTCGATCTGCCACTCGCGGGTACTCCCCAATTCTGTCTTATCTAGAGACTAAAACGTATAAAGTTTGCCCTGAAGAAATGGAGTTGGAACCGCCAGGCCACAAGCCTCAAAACTGTGGAGATGGAACTACATAACATCCAAGCACAGGTTCAATTGTGCCCTATGGATGCTGACTTAGTAACTAAAGAGCTGAAGCTTCAAAAGCTTGATCGTAAATTACGATTCGAAGAAGAAATCCACCTACAACAACAAGTAAAATGATCGTGGCTCACAGATGGAGACCGGTGCTCTAAGTTTTTTCATGCTACAGTTAAAGCTCGGCAGCACCGAAATGCATTAGGCCCATTGCTGGACACGCAAGGGAATTTGCTGACCAATGACAGAGTTATGGAGGAGGAGGCCATCAGGTATTTCACTTCCTTATACAATCAATCCGACTATCTAGTCTCTTTTCCAGATATCATATGCAAAAGAATAGTGACCGAAGAAGGAAATAAATTACTCAGAAAAGAAGTGTCTCTTGATGAAATTGATTATATCATCACAAGGGCAGATCCAAACGAATCTCCAGGACCTGATGGATTCAATGCTGCTTTTTATAAAAAAAACATTGGGGTCAGTTGAAGTTCTAAGTATTGCAGGTTGTCCAAGATTTCTTTCAGATTGGCCGGCTTATAAAAGAACTAAACCATACATTCCTGACATTGATTCCCAAGAAGGAGAATGCCACTGAGCTCGGAGATTTTCGACCAATTTTATGTTGCAATTTTTTATATAAAATGATTACTCATATCATGTGTAACAGAATGCAGGAGATTATGCAGGGTCTAATTTCAGACAACCATGCGGCATTCATTAAGGGCAGGTCAATTGCTGAGAACTGTCTGATTGCTCATGAGCTTGTTCGTGAATTCAACAAAAGTGGAGGAAGGAAAGGGTGCATTAAACTCGATCTCTGGAAATCCTATGATATGGTAAATAGGGATTTTGTGTGTCAAATCCTACTCAGTATGGGATTCGAGGATTGGTGGGTGGCAAGGATTAAAGAATGTATAACAACACCTACGTTTTCTAACCTCATTAAAGGCCAACCATGCGGGTTCTTCAGCAGCAATCGAGGTATTAGGCAGCGTGACCCGCTATCTCCATATTTGTTCACGATTGTCATGGAACACTATAGCTGCCTTATGGATATTGCAGTGCACAACAGGTAAATAAACCGCTATACCATCAGGTACAACCGACTATATCATATTTAATATATGCTGACGATTTGCTGGTTTTTATTGAACCATCAGAGAAAAGTATCAACTCTTTTAATGGAGTACTGGAGGAGTTTGCCACAGCTACAGGTTTGAGACTTAACAGAGATAAGAGCAATATTTATTTCAATAGGGATTGTCTAGAAAAAGATAAATGGTCACAACTGCTAAGGATATAGAGCGAGGTCAGCTTCCGGTAAGGTACCTCGGAATCCCCCTCTCGATCAATTACTATGCTCGTTACACTGACTGTCAAGGGTTGATACAACATGTGCAAACTAAATTAGAGGGATGGCTGTCCCAACTTTTGTCGTTTGGAGGCCGTATTGAGCTCATTCGATCTGTGATCCTTGCCATTACCAGTTATTGGATGCAGGCTATTTATGTACCTGACAGGCTCATTCAGAAAATTGAGAAGCTATGCGCAAATTTCCTTTGGAGAGGGGGCGTGCATACTATTAGCTAGGAGGTACTGGCTCGTCCAGTAGAGGAGGGAGGAGTTGGTATTCGCTCGCTACGGACTCTTCGGGATGTAGCTCTATATAAATTGGCTTGGCGACTAATCGATGGTAACTCCTTATGGGCACAATGGACCAGAAATTGGTACCAGAAGAAAAAGAATTTCTGGGTGCAAGCATTGATAATAATTATTCAGTTACGTACAAGAATATTCTCCGGCTCCGGCCGATCTTAAAGAGCAGAGTTACAAGGGTTATAAAAGATGGCACTAACACTAACATTTGGTTTGATCCTAATTGGCTGAATCATATTAGCATGGTGGAGCGTGAAGGATGGCCAGTGTTCGAAATCAGTGGGAGAGATGAGCCTCTCTCAGTTTTGATTCAGAATGGGCAATGGAGAGCGGGCAACCGGCCGATTGGTCAGTGGTACAGAGTAGATATTGAGGCCCTTATAATAACCGATGAAGGAACGACAGATAGATGGACGTGGGCGGGGATCCCAGACGGCAAATTCTCTTATAAGGAAGTATATGAGCTGACGCGGAGGCGAGGACCACAGGTCTCATGGGGGGAGGTGGTGTGGAAGTCGGGAGCAGCCATGAAGATGAAGCTCTTTGTATACAAAGCAGTCCGAGATAGATGTTGGGAAAGAAACGCGGAAACCTTTCCCCAAACCGGAGAGTACCTGCGAGAGGACCGAGCAATACAATACACGAACCCAAAAACAATCACACAAAAATAATCCACGCAGACACAGAGAATTTTTGACTTGGAAACCCTTGCGGGAAAAAACTACGGGACGATCGGAGTCCAACCCTGAGAAGCCTCCACTAATAGAATAGAAGAATTACACCCTCTACAAACTCCTCCCGATCCAAATCGGATCCCCACAACACTCAGAGATAAGAACAATGATTACAAGGCTACGAAGAGCGAGAACGACGAGTAGAGATTACCGGAACACGATCTCCTTCGAACAGCGACCTTCAATCCTCCGTCTTCTTCTCCGAAGTTGTAATGGCACTATTGCCTCCTTCCTCTCTCAAACTTGTGTTACTTGCGATATGTTGCACTCCTGAATTAGGGTTGAGAAAACTCAATATATCTCCCTAATCCCGCAACCAACCTGGACCGTTGGATTAGATCCAATGATGAAAACTCATCCAGAAATCCGCTTCAGCCCCCGACGACACAGAGTTCGGCCAGAACTCTGTGTGGGGCAACCAGCACCTACTGGCCAAACCCTGGAACGGCCAGACCGAGTTCGGCCAGAACTCGGCCTGGGACCGAGTTCGGCCCGAACTCGGATCCCCTGCTTCCAGCAGCTCCAGCAGCAGCAGCAGCAACTCCGTCGCCTACTTCCCGAGCTTCTCCGACATCGGACGGCGCTCGTCGCACTCCGGGGTCTTCTCCACATAGGTTGGGAACCCCACCCACTCTAACAAATCTCCCCCTTCACAACTATGGGAAGGATGTCGTCATCCCGACGATCTGCCTGCAGTACTCAAACTTCCCTCTTGGTAGAATCTTCGTGAACATATCAGCTCCGTTGTCATCTGTATGCACCTTCTCAAGCTCCGCGTCCTTCTTCTCAACCACATCCCGTATCCAATGATACCGGGTCTCGATGTGCTTGGACCGGCTATGAAACGTCTGATTCTTCACAAGGTGGATCGCACTCTGACTGTCGCAAAGCAAAGTATACTGCTCTTGCTTCAGTCCCATTTCCTGCAGCAGCTTCTTCATCCATAACAGCTCCTTGCAAGCCTCCGTCGCCGCAATGTACTCTGCTTCTGTCGTCGATAAGGCAACACACTTCTGCAATCGCGACTGCCACGATACCGCTCCTCCTGCAAACATCATCACGTAGCCCGAAGTCGATCGCCTCGTGTCTACATCTCCAGCCATATCAGCGTCGGTATACCCAACCAGCTTCGGCTCGTCACCACCAAAGGAAAGTCTCCAACCAGCAGTGCCCTGAAGATAACGTAGAATCCACTTGACCGCACTCCAATGTACCCTTCCAGGATTTAAAAGATACCTGCTAACCGCACCAACTGCATGAGCAATATCTGGCCTCGTACACACCATAGCATACATAAGGCTCCCCACAGCTGAAGCATATGGAACCCGCTCCAATCTTCCTTTTCGTCCTCGGTAGATGGACATTGTTCCTCAGTGAGCTTAAAGTGAGCCGCGAGGGGGAAACTCACTTTCTTCGATCCGTCCATCCCGAAACGCTGAAGTACCCGGTGAATGTACTTCTTTTGGGACAAGTGTAGCAGCTTGGACACTCTCTCTCGGCTGATCTCCATCCCAAGAATAGTCTTCGCTGCACCCAAATCCTTCATAGAGAAGGCCGCGCCCAGTTGGCGCTTCAACTCCGCTATCCTAGTGGCATTCCGACCCACTAATAGCATATCATCAACATAGAGCAACAAAATGATGAAATCATCATCGACAAAATACCTCACAAATGCACAATGGTCCGACGTCGTCCGTGCATAACCATGCTCCCCCATAAACGACTCGAACTTCCTGTACCACTGCCTCGGAGCCTGCTTCAGACCATACAAGCTCTTCCTCAATCGGCAGACCAAATGTGACTTGCCCTTCTCACAGAATCCCTCCGGCTGCTCCATGTACAACTCCTCCTCAAGATCACCGTGGAGGAATGACGTCTTCACGTCCATCTGCTCGACCTCCAAGTCGAAACTGGCTGCTAATGCTAGCACCACCCGGATAGACGAATGCTTGACGACAGGCGAAAAGATCTCATCATAATCCACGCCTTTCCGCTGACCGTAGCCTTTGACTACCAGCTTCGCTTTGTATCGAGGGCGAGTAGCATCTTCTGTCTGCTTCACTCTGAACACCCATCGATTCTTCAAAGCCTTCTTGCCCTTTGGCAATCGCACCAGATCATAAGTGGAATTGGTGTGCAAGGAACTCATCTCCTCCTGCATAGCCACCATCCACTCCTGCCTGTGTTCGTCTTCCATAGCCTCTGCGAAACTTTCGGGCTCCCCCCCGTCAGTCAATAGCACATACTCATCCGGTGAGTATCTCGTAGATGGTCGACGATCCCTGTCACTCCTTCTCAGTGGAGCCACTGGTGCTGGCTGTATACCGATAGCCTCCGCCCCTTCAGGAACTACCTCTCCGGCATGCTCATCCTCCTGAGGGATACCCTGACCACCATCAGCAGGCTGATGATCAAGGTTGGGAGCAACTCCATGTACTGGCTCCCCCATAACTGGATCCTCTGCGATGTCCTCTGGAAACTGCTCGAAGCGAAATGACTCTAACTCAGGCAATTCCTCAGCCTCAGAAGGCGTCTCGGAATCCTGAGTATTGGTCATGGTCTGATCCTCGACGAACACCACGTCCCTGCTTCTGTAGAGCTTTCCTTCCACTGGGTCGTAGAGTCTATAGCCAAACTCATCCCGACCGTAGCCGACAAAGACGCATCGCCTCGTCTTCGGCTCAAGTTTGGTCCTCTCGTCCTTCGGTACATGCACGAAGGCTTTACAACCAAACGCCCGCAGATGATTGTATGACGGCTCTTTGCCGTACCATACTTTATCAGGCACATCACCCTGCAAAGGAGCACTAGGAGACAAATTAATAATATAAGCAGCTGTGAGAAGAGCCTCACCCCAATAACTGCCCGGCAAGTTTGCTTCTGACAGCAAACACCGCACCCTCTCCATCAGTGTCCTGTTCATGCGCTCCGCTACACCATTGAGCTGAGGTGTCTTTGGTGGAGTCTTCTGGTGTCGTATCCCTTGTTCTCTGTAATACGCATCAAAGGGATCGATGTATTCGCTGCCATTGTCGGACCGAACACACAACAACTTCTTGCCCGTCTCCCTTTCAACAGAGGCCTGAAACTCCTTGAAAGTAGGAAGCACCTGATCCTTGGTCTTTAAGGCATAGATCCAAACCTTCCTGGAACAGTCATCAATAAAAGTCACAAAGTAAGAAGCACCACCAAGAGATTTTACCTTCATAGGATCGCAGACATCCGAGTGAATCAACTCGAGCAACGCCAGCTTCCTCGAACTTGGGTGACTTTGGAAAGACACCCTATTCTGCTTTCCAGCTAAACAGTGCGTGCATTTCTCCAACTTTGTTGACTTGAGCCCCGGAATCACTTTCATGTTCACCAAGTAGCTCATCCCCTTCTCGCTGATATGGCCGAGCCGCCTGTGCCACAACTCGGTAGACGCATCACTGACTGCGTTCACCTCCTGTGCCCCCTCTGCGCTCTCCTCCATATAGTAGAGACCGGACTTCTTGCTTCCTCTGGCAATCACCATCGAACCTCTGGAAAGCTTCCACTGACTGTTCCCGAAGAGACTGAAGAATCCCTCGTCATCCAACCTTCCAACCGACACCAGGTTGAAACGGATATCAGGGACATGACGAACATCCTTGAGAACAAGAATCGCACCCGTCTTCGTTCTCAAATGCACATCTCCAACGGCAACCGCCTTCGACACATCTCCGTTGCCCATCTTCAGCACGCCACAATCGCCTGTCGTGTAAGTGGCAAACAGTGCCCTATTGTGAGATACATGTGCTGAAGCCCCTGAGTCCACCAGCCAAGAATTGTCATCGCAGGCGAGGTTAGTAATGACCTCATCACCTACGACGATCACATCGCCTCCATGCACCGAGGCCGCCGCTGTAGTGTTCTCTTCTTGCTTCCCCTTGTCGTCCTTCTTCTCTCTCTTCCAAGCGAAACAATTTCGCTTGATATGGCCCTTCTTACCGCAATGGTAACACTCTGAGTCCTCGTAACGACCCTTGGACTTCCCCCTGCTCTTGTCTCTGCCACCACCTGGACCCCTGCTTTTGCCCCTTCCGTGGCTCTCTGAAACAAGTGCCTCTGAGTGGTGGGATGTGGATGAAGTGCCCTGAGAACGTCTCCGCATCTCTTCATTCAACACCCCGCTCTTGGCAAACTCCAGACTGACCACGCCCTCTGGAGCAGAAGCGATCATAGATACTCGTACGGTCTCCCACGAGTCTGGCAATGTACACAGCAGCCACAGTCCCTGAACTTTGTCGTCGAACTTGACTTCCATAGAAGATAGCTGGTCAACCACGCCCTGGAAATCACTCAAGTGATCCGTAATAGACGCCCCATCTTTGTACCGCAGACCCATCATCGTCCGGATCAGGAACAACTTGTTTACCCCGGTCTTCTTCGCGTACAAAGATTCCAGCTTATCCCATAACGTCTTCGCGTGCTCAATATTGGCAACGTGGTTGTACACGTTCTCGTCAACGAACTGCCTGATGTATCCGCACACCTGTATATGCTCGAATTTCCAGTCCTCCTCGGATTTATCACTGGGCTTCTCGGATGCAAATACGGGCAGATGCAGCTTCTTGACGAACAGCAAATCCTTCATCTTGCTCCGCCAATAATGATAGTTTGTGCCGTTTAGATTCACCATGCGCACCGGCTTCGCGTCCATCTCTCCTCTCTGGTTCCTCTGTCAACTCCTGACACCCTTCGAACCCAAAGCTTTGATACCACTCTGTTGGGAAAGAAACGCAGAAACCTTTCCCCAAACCGGAGAGTACCTGCGAGAGGACCGAGCAATACAACGCACGAACCCAAAAACAATCACACAAAAATAATCCACGCAGACACAGAGAATTTTTGACGTGGAAACCCTTGCGGGAAAAAACCACGGGACGATCGGAGTCCAACCCTGAGAAGCCTCCACTAATGGAATAGAAGAATTACACCCTCTACAAACTCCTCCCGATCCAAATCGGATCCCCACAACACTCAGAGATAAGAACAATGATTACAAGGCTACGAAGAGCGAGAACGACGAGTAGAGATTACCCGAACACGATCTCCTTCGAACAGCGACCTTCAATCCTCCGTCTTCTTCTCCGAAGTTGTAATGGCACTATTGCCTCCTTCCTCTCTCAAACTTGTGTTACTTGCGATATGTTGCACTCCTGAATTAGGGTTGAGAAAACTCAATATATCTTCCTAATCCCGCAACCAACCTGGACCGTTGGATTAGATCCAATGATGAAAACTCATCCAGAAATCCGCTTCAGCCCCCGACGACACAGAGTTCGGCCAGAACTCTGTGTGGGGCAACCAGCACCTACTGGTCAAACCCTGGAACGGCCAGACCGAGTTCGGCCAGAACTCGGCCTGGGACCGAGTTCGGCCCGAACTCGGATCCCCTGCTTCCAGCAGCTCCAGCAGCAGCAGCAGCAACTCCGTCGCCTACTTCCCGAGCTTCTCCGACATCGGACGGCGCTCGTCGCACTCCGGGGTCTTCTCCACATAGGTTGGGAACCCCACCCACTCCAACAATAGACTGCTTACTAGAGAGCGACTAAGTCGAATAGGGATAGATATTCCTAGCTTGGGATGTGTTCTTTGCGGCGGAGGAGTCGAATCTAGAGACCACTTATTCTTCATATGCACCTACTCCAGCCAAGTGTGGCGGCATTGTTGGCTGAAGCTTGGTCTCAGAGGGACGCCTAAATTGGATATAAATGAGATTGTGGAGGTGATCATGCATTCGAAGAATAGCGGGGTTGATGCGTTTAACAGTGCAAGAATTCGTCTTCTATCTGCTGTCTGGCACGTATGACGAGAGAGGAACAGGCGTATATTCGAAGGTGTTGGAACTACGATAACCGGAGTAATCAATAACCTGGAATCAGATGTTGGAATCATGAGCAGACTAGCGAGATAATTAGAGAATTTTGGAGTTTCAATGTCATTTGTATAGATGTAGTAAGATCTCCTGTAGCAAACTAGTTTATCATTCAATGAAGTACCCTTTTCTTCAAATATATATATATATATATATATATATATATATATATATATATATATATATATATATATATATTTTGCATGTTCAACAAAATTTTGATATAATGATATAGTGATTGTTATGTACTTTATTAATCATTGTTATGCCATGGGCCCATGGGAGAGAGTGGAATAAAGGAGAATAAAACATAAAACCTTGTTCTTCGATATAATGAATGTTATGTACTTTATTTGGGATGATATATTTCAAATGGAGAACAAATAAATTTTCCAAACGTTATGCTTGGTTTCAGATTCTGTACAATTCTACAACAAATAAAAAAAACAAGTAAAATAAAGCAAGTCGTAACGAATATCGAAAATATACCAAATTGATTCATTGTTGAGATGGCCGAGTTGGTCTAAGGCGCCAGATTAAGGTTCTGGTCCGAAAGGGCGTGGGTTCAAATCCCACTCTCAACATTTAATTTTTTTATTGCATTGGAATATTAACGCGCACTACAAAATCAACAAAAGGATGACAGCCATATTCTAATTCCTAAGCATGCATTAGCATTAATTCACTTTAATACAGTAGAAACTCTATAAAATAATACACTTGGGACCGCCAAAATTTATTAATTAAAAGAGTTATTAATTAATCGATAAATTAATAATTAATTTATATATTAATTAATATTTTATTAATTAAAAGAGTTGGATTATCGCAATGCAATGGATGTCGAAGATGTTCTGACTCACCCAGAAGAAAATGTAGTTGCACAGTTGTTGACTGATGAAGAAATTATTGAAAGCGTTATTGAAATTAATAAAGATGATATCGATGAAGAAGATGATGAAAGTTCTACAATGGAGCCCCCTTCGCGAAACGAAGCTATTAAAGCGGCAATCACATTGAACAATTTCTTGTTGAGCTATGAGAAAACAACACCAGAAGTTCTTACCACGCTAAGGAAAATTAGAGACGAGATTCAAGGGGAAATTGATTTCAACAAAAAACAAAAGACAATTGAGTCATTTTTCAAGAAACCTTCATAAATCATTCATGTAATATGCTATATATAAGGAATTATTAATTTATATTTTATATGGGGTCTGAAGAAATTATCAAAAATGTATTATCTTATAATTTTAGCGAATTATTAATTTAGCACCCTATCCCCGAGTCGGGACCGGCCAAAAATATTATCTTAGAGAGTTTATTAAATAATCGAGTATTAATTTATAGAGTTTCTACTGTATAGCGCACAATATTTTAATTATCATGTATAAGTACGGATGAACATTATTCGGTTTTGAAAACTGACGAGTCAAATAAGAAATTTAGTTCGGTTTAAAAAAAATTATTACATTTCTATTTAAAAATACTAATTTTATTTATTTGATTTCGGTCCAAAATTAAAAATCGAATAAAACTTATGCTTGCATAAATAATTTTAATTTTATGCATATTTTTTTATTTTTTTTATGTACGTATGGTATTTTACGTTGACTATCCCTATGTTTTATATAATTAATTATCCGAACTATCCCTACTTTTAAGCTAATTACAAGGATTATTCCTACGTTTTATATTTTCTATAGAAAGTTATAACACTAACCACCAATATGTTTAATTTTATTTATAAGGGGGAGGGGGGTAGTTCGTGTAATTAGTTTAAAATTAGGGATGATCACTGTAATATCCATAAACATAGGGGTTCGGTGTATTTATTTTTGGTAATTTAACAATTAGTCCAACTGTCCAATTATGAAATATAACAATTATATGTATAAAAAATTATTATTTTTAATTATAATTTAACCATAATTTCAACTTTTGGCTAGTCCATTAAATAATAAAAGTTAGTCCAATCGAACAAACAAAAATCGATTATCGGTTCAGCACAATTTCAATTATGGTTATTTTTTGTTCAAATTTAATTTTATTTTTTTTGTTTTATAAAAATTTAATTTATTCGATTTTTGCTACTTCAATTCGGTTGAAACTAAATAATGGAACACTCACCCTTGTGTATAAGCTCTTTTTTTTTTTCCGGAGTTTATGCTAAACCATTGGCCATCATACTACAGAACACGTGCTTAGAGCACGTGCACGGATTATAAAAATGTCCCACAATTTTATTTAATACTAGTTATTCTCGTGCATATCCAAAATTCGGCTTAAACTATAAAAATTTCGCACCATTTTATTTAATACTAATTATTCGTGTGCATCCGAGATTTCTTGATAATTCGGTTATTAAAGTTATTTTTAGTTATCTCATTTAATAATTTAATAGTATTTTTGTTAGTTCTAAAATTTTTGTTGCCATATAAAACTATCATATTCATAGCTATTTAATATATTTCCTATCTTTTCATACTCATAGCTATTTAATATATCTCCTATCTTTTCATATAAAACTATCATATATATATATATATATATATATATATATATATATATATATATATATATATATATATATATATATATATATATATATATATATATATATATATATATATATATATATATATATATCGTGGTCTTTTTATTATTATTTTATGTTTTACCAAAAGTACCACTTGGTTTATCACACTAGTCATCCTTGTGCTCCTCTCTGCTTGATACAGTTTCTAAAAATTACTACTCACTTATATATTTAATAATATTTTTATTAGTTTTAAGGTTATTTATTGACATATACATACATGTATGATATTTGTAGTCATTTGATATACATTTTTCCTTTTTCATTGTGTTGATTTATTATATAGAAATTCAGAGTTATTATCATTTAACGTTTTCCTTAACATATGTTAGCATAAGTATAAAAAAACTTATTTATCCTTTTGTCCATTTTTTTTCATAAATACATACATCTTAGAGAATTTATCCACATTTTGGATTAAATGTTATAAAAAAATTCCCAATATTTTGGCAATATTTTGGAGAAGGATTTCCTTTCTCATAATAGCATAAAATATTTAGTTATTTGATCTCTTAGTTGTAGGACACAACAGAACACAAAATCACAATTACAAATTGTGATTTCTGTTATTTCCGAAACAGATCTTTTGATGGAAGATGGAGATTTCGAACTCTTATTTCCAGAGAGACGAAAAATTCGTTCTCTAAAAGAGATGAATACTCGTTCTCAACCGAAGTTGATACAACGAGATGAATGATCGCTCTCAACCGGAGTTGATGCAACGATATGAATAATCGTTCTCAACCGGAGTTGATGCAACGGCTTTGCTGGGGTGATGAAGATCACCGCTGCTTAAAGCAAAATTCACCCGATTGCGATCTGCTCCCAGGAACCAGCAAGTTCGAAATAACTTCTGGAATGCTCGCTGTCACCTCCTTTACGAACTCGAAGAACTCTTTAAGACTTCAATGGCGGCTGCAACACTTCTCTCTTCATCTCTTTATTTTTGGCTTAAGTCCTTAATGTAGCCACGAAGAGATTATTTATAGAGAAGGGTCGAAACCTTAATCCTATTTCTGGCCGTAACTGATTGCGAAAAGATAGGAGCGAATAATGAAAAGATTTGAATGAATTAAATTCAAATCCCACAAAGATCGGATCTGATCAATTAACTCAATCTTTTCATAACCGCTCAAATCTTTCAATCAGCCACATCATAGCCACCTGTGCCCCATAGCCACTCAGTCCGTCAACCTGCGCGCGTAGCTGCAAATCCCTCACTAGCCCACGGCACCTGTGCGCTCAGTGCCCAGCACCTGCGCGCTGCAGCCTCGCAGCACCTACGCGTCAGTGCCCAGCACCTGCGCGCCCAGCGCCACAGCACATGCGCGCTGCAGCCCCGTAGCACCTGCACGCTTGCTGCACCTGCGCTGCGACTCGCGCAGTTGCGCATCATTTGCACACAATGTGCCTTGCGCCGATGCTGACATGCTAAGTGCAAAGTGTGCCAACAATATACCACTTTACGTCCTTGAGCCCGAGTCCGAGTCTCTAAGCCCCTTCGGGGCTTAGCTCCACAAGGAAATTATTTCATGAGCATGACAAAAAGCATTAATGCTTCTTTATTGGCATAGCCTTCTTTCCACTAGAAAAATGCCTCCACATGGCACCCATGTGCCTCTCCACACTTCATGTGATCTCTCAACACAAGTAAAACTTTATATAGAGATACCATCCATTTGGTTTTTCCAATGTGGGACTATCTTTCTAGTTTCTAAAGCAAAACATCAACATGCAAAAACACCAACAATCTCCCACATATCTCTATATATGGGTTGAGCGTTCCCCACAGTGACTGTTCATCATACATTATGATAGATGTCGCTACGACTTGAATCTTTTCGCATGGGTTAAATGACAGCATGATACAAGAATGGACTAAGCCTTAAATTCTGCACCATAACTGCAATTCTTCCCACTCACATAATGACATCAACTGTGCTTCTGGCTGCACATTAAAGGCCTTGTTCCAGCCTGGTTTTGGTGTATGTATCTTGGGTGTCTACAAGATTTTTATCAAGAGACGGCCTATATCTCTTTCCATACACTTTAGGTGACTTCTTTTAAAGAGTCCTTGGCATAAAGTATTTTGCTTCCTTGCGGTGCTACACCACTATGACATGGCCCGAAGTCGAGACCCTGTCTTATGTGGTGTCATACCACCTGTAGCATGAGGCCCAGCCTCTTTGTAGTGCCAAACTACCCAGCATAAAGTCTTTCGCTTCTTTGCGGTGTTACGTCGTCGTGACATGGATTACAAAGCCGAGGTCCTGCCTCATGTGGTGTCACCCACTATAACATGAGGCCCAGCCTCTTTGTAGTGCTGCCTACCACTCTTTGTTACACAACATTAGACCCTCTTGCCTATGTGCGGTGCTACGTCACTGTGACTTGGCACGAAGCCGAGGCTTTATCCTTATTAGGTACCTTATGTGGTGTCACCCCACTGTAGCATGGAGTACTAAGCTCTTTTGTAGTGCTGTGCTACCCGTGCTTCCTGTAAAGTACACTAGACATCCCAGATGCTTGAGAACTCATTAAGGCTTCCAAGCCATCCTCTCACAGGACTTTGTTCTTTGTAAAGAACAAACAGTAGACAACAGTGGTTCTGGGTTCATAATCCCGCAACATCCCAAAAGATTTGCCCACTATTCCTAATATTCTTCCAGTCAATGGTCATTCCTTGAACTAAAAGTTAGATACCTAGTAGATTTTTCTTTGAACTAATAGTATAAAACTTTATTGACATAATATTAGAGTGTCTTCAAGCCAATCTCACTTGTCGTATCTTCAACCAGCTGGCACTTGAGACCTTTGGTGAACGGATCTGCCAGATTTTTCTGACACCGAACGTCCACTACGAAAATAACTCCTCTTTTAATAATATCATTTATCGTCCTGTGCCTTAGATGCACAGTCCTCTTCTTGCCATTGAAGAGGTCATTCGATGCCACCGTTGCAGTCGTCTAGTTGTTGCAGTATATCGGTACCGTCGATATACTAAGCACCAACCATTGGAAGATCATACATGAGCTTTCGAAGCCATTCTACTTCATTTGCTGCCGCCACCAGTACATAGAACTCAGATTCCATAGAAGAGTGAGACAACATAATTTGCTTCTTCGACTTCCACGATGTAGCAGCTCCACCCATGGAGAAAACATATCCTCCTGTGGACCTCTCACTCTCTACTTCTGAGTACCATCTTGCATCACTGAAGCCCTCCACTATTTTTGGATCTCCGCAGTAGTACACTACATACTTTTGAGTCCTTCTGAGGTATCTTACAACCCTCTTCACAGCTTTCCAGTGCTCCACACCTGGATTGCTCGTGAACCGACTCAGCATCCCCACGACAAAAGCAATGTCAGGACTTGTGGCAGTAGTTGCATACATCAAACTTTCGATGACGCTTGAATACTCCAGTTGCCTGACGCTTTTTCTTGGATTTGGCTTCAGCTTCTTGTCACACCTATAAGGTGTATCGATCCCTGGAAGATCCTGACACCCATAGCGTATGAGAATCTTCTCAATATAATGAGACTGTGACAATGCCACTCCAGTTTTTGTCTGGATGATCTTTATCCCCAGGATAACATTAGCTTCCCCTAAGTCCTTCATGCTGAACTTAGACGAGAAGAACTTCTTTGTCTCAGTGACACTTGCTAGATCTGTACCCAAGATCAGCATGTCGTCCACGTATAGATAAACGAATACTCCTCTCCTATCAGCAAACTTTGTGTACACACACTTGTCCGTCTCGCTGACCCTGTAGCCGTTTGATCTTATGACTTTATCAAACTTCTCATGCCACATCTTTGGAGCTTACTTCAGACGATACAGAGATTTTACCAACTTGCAGACTTTGTCTTCGAGGCCCTTAACGACAAATCATTCTAGTTATTGTATGTAAACCTCTTCGATCAATTCACCATTCAGGAAAGCGGTCTTAACATCCATCTGATAGATTACTATTTTATGAATTGCGCTCAGAGCAATCAACATCCTGATGGTCGTCATCCGAGCTACTGGAGCATATGTGTCAAAATAATCAATTCCCTGCTTCTGAGAAAATCCCTTGGCAACTAATCTTGACTTGAACTTGTCAACAGTTCCATCGCCTTCATCTTCTTCTTGAAGATCAACTTACATCCAATTGGTTTTGCTCCTTCAGACAGATCGACCAACATCCACGTGTTGTTGGAGGTTATCGAGTCATACTCATCATTAATAGCCTCCTTCCAGAAGATAGCATCTCTGGTCTTCATCACCTCATCATAGGTAAGCGGATCTGCTTCCACATGATAGGTGACGAAATCCTCTCCAAAGTCCTTCTGTCTCCTCACTCGCTTAGATATAGGTTCTGCGAGTTCTGGTTTAATAGTTGTTCTTGCAGCAACAACATCTTCTTGGACTACCTCTTCGTAAGGAACTCGAGCCTCCTGTGCACTCAAATTATTCTCCGAAAGGTCCACGAGAATAATGTTCTTGTACCTTATAAACTTATCTTCAAAGAATTCTGTGTCGCGAGATTCAATGATATGATTTGACTCAATATCATGGAACCTCCGAGTATCACTCTTATCAGCATAACCCAGGAATATAGTCTTCGTAGTCCTTGTTTCTAGCTTCTGAATCATCAAATTCGAAAGCTTCACGTACGCCAGACACCCCCCACACTCGAATGACATTCAAGTTGGGTCTGACTTTGAACCAGAGTTCATGAGGAGTGACTTCTGAAGTAGCATGCAGCACTCTGTTCAATATAAACGTAGCCATAAGTACTGCTTCACCCCAGAAGCAATTTGGAAGGACCACAGTCAACAGCATTGAGTTCATTATCTCTGTTAACGTTCTGTTCTTCCTTTCCGCAACACCATTTGATTGAGGGAAGTACGGAGCAGTTATCTCGTTGTTGATTCCATTTTCTCTGTAGAATGATGCGAATTCATGGGACCTATACTCTCCACCTCGATCACTTCTGAGTCTCTTGAGTTGTTGTCCGGTTTGACACTCGGCTTCAGCCTTGAAGTCCTTAAACTTCTTAAATGCTTCATCTTTAGACTTAAGCAGATAAACGAACGCGTACCTTGAGAATTCGTCGATGAAAGTAATGAAGTACTTCATTCCGGCCTTTGTGGAGAACTGTTTGAAGTCATAGATATCTAAGTGTACCAACTCCAGAAGATCTGAACTTCGATTTACCCACTTGAACGGTTTCCTTGTGATCTTCGTTTGCGTACAAACCTCACATTTCACCAACTCCTCACCCCCATATTTAGAGATAATTCCTAGACTAGACATCTTGTTTATTCTTTTACAATGAACATGCCCTAGTCTCTTATGCCACAACTCAAGAGAATAACCAGAAGAATAAACTACATTCACTATCTCCATAGGAGTTACAAGTTGAAGTTTAAACATCCCTTCGGTACAGAAAGCTTTTCCAAAGTATGTTCCTTTATAAGACATCACGACTTGACCAACGTTAATATCCATCCTCAAGACTACGTTGCAGAGCAGGCTTTCGGAGACCAGGTTCTTGGCTATAACAGGTATGTGCTTCACATTCTGAAGCGTCAACGACTTCCCCGAAGTCAGTTGCAATACTACCATCCCGATCCCGAGTACTTCAACTTGTGTCTGGTTCGCCACCATAACCTTGTAGAAGCATAGAAAATACGGGGTTCATGCAGGTCATAATTTACCGCATAAGTACTCCGGGCCAAACTGGTCCGCATAAAGGAGAGCCGCATGACATATTCAGCACCCTATGCGGCCCGTCTACAACCAGACTGATTCGAGCCGCAGAAGAAAGATATGCAGCCAAGTTCGTCAGTCCGTCTGATAAAGCTGACAAATTCTGTCAAAACTGACAAAGATGACAGTTCTGACATTCTGACAAAAAGATAAGACGTGATCAGACAAAGTCATGCGGCCAGAAGGATTGCTACCCGAGCTGCATGAACCTTATGCGGCTCAACCTATACGGCCCTAAAGTCTCTGACCTTCATGCGGCCAAGGGTGACTGTAACCTAAGCCGCATGAGCTTTATGCGGCCCAAAATACAGAATCTATGCGGCTCAAAAGTCCTTAAGCTACATGCGGACTAAGGAAGACTACGACCTAAGCCGCATGAGTTTTATGCGGCCCAATATGGCCGAAAACTGAGAGACTCATGCGGCTCAAAATGATTCCTATCCTGCGATAGGACACGTGGCAGGCTGACCAAGTCTCGACCACCCAGATTTGCTGCAACAAAATCCCAACAAATTGCTAGCTGGCGGCCAAAAAGAGGGTCTTTACATGCTGATTAGCCACGTGGCCATGAGCCACCTATACGGCTCAAAACACACATCACTATAAATATCAGGGTGCTACACCCCTGCAAAAGGCTGGCAACCTTCGAAAGGTAATTTCTTCAAGAGCTAAAGACTGCGTCGGATAGTCCAAGGAGTATGGCAGAGTTGATACACTTTTTCGAGCCTCCACCGTCACCCCCCCTAGAATCAAAAACTAAGCAATTGTACTTAAATTGTTTCCTAGGATTTCTTTCTAGGCTCTTCTTTGTACAAACGAGTTTGCAATCAATTTTAGTATTTCTGTAATACCTGTCTTTGATATTTTAATGGCAAACACGATGACGACTCTGCTGGGGACGTCCTTCTCCTCTGATGAGAAGCTGGTGACGCAATCCGACGCATCCAAGCTCGGCTCTACGCAGCAAATGCTTTTGGTTCGTTTTAACCAACAAGCCTTTGAAGAAATGCTCTCTGAAGGGAGCGCCAGCCCGTCACAGAAGCGAGCCAACCCAAAGAGAACTCGCAGGACGTCGGTATCACGACCCGCTCCCGAATAATCGGATACGAGTCGGACACGCCCAGCCTTCGTCGATGGACACGACGAAATAAGCTGTACAGTACTAAGGAAAACTCCAAGATACAAGAAATATAAACCACCACAGCTGCTATACATATTCCCAGAATCACCACAATCCACAAGTTAATTATACAATATCATTCGGAGACAAATCCGGTAACATGAATAAAAATTATACAATCCTGAAATTCTCAATACAATACATGATGAAATCCTCTAAAAATAAATCTAAAAAAAGACCTAACTATAACTCTGAAATTCTAAGTCCATCCTGAAGTACAACTCTATCCTGGCTTCGGACTCTGGCCCATGAAGAAGATACAACTTCCCCAAGTAAACCTGCAACGATCCTGTCAGGAAAAGAGCAAAGTACAACCCCGACAGGAACTCTAAACAGTGTAAACTGAAATGCATGAAAAGAACCACAAGATGAACCATAGTACCAGACAGGAATATGAAACTGTAGTACAGGAAATAAACGATGAACTATTGTCCCGGATCCAGAAACAATGAACTATACTATCAGTGTGACATGCATTTGAAATAACTATCAGAGTATGTGACCGGCTGGGTAAACAGTGAACAGTGAACAATGAACAATGAACAATGGTACGGCTTAGAGTCTCACGTGCACGGTGTGAGACCTAAACTATTAGTCAATGCCTAGCTAAAATAGGATTGGTCACATATCTGTAGTATTTCCCTACCCCAATGTACAAGTAAGAACAATGAACTATAAACGATGAACAATGAACGATGAACGATGAACAGTGAACAATGAATAATGAACAATCATGTGTACAACGTGTCAACATGAGAACATGAAGCAAGACAGAAAATACAGAGTAAAGAGTTCGAGCCGGTGTACTTGCCTGAATTTGTTGTAGATGTCAAGTCTAAGGGTCCAGAGAAAAATCTGTCAAAAGACAATCATGTCTTTAGAAAATAATCTAAGACTTATCATTCTAATTCTATCTAAACTAATCTTTTGACTAGATCAATGGTCCACTAACAGCCCAACTACTATTCTTAGTATAAGTCTTAAAAGGAGTCTTAAATTTATAGTCCATTTGAAGCCTATAACTCTAACATGAAATACCCACTGGCTTAGCATATATCCGAACAACCACCTGTCCATCTGATCTAAGTAGCCATAGAGAAACTTTAATGCTTAGCTTTCATTTTAACCCAAAAAGAATTCAGTAGCCCAAATCCAGCACATGTTTAATATTTTAAACGAACAAACCCACAAGCCCAAGTCTCCAGACTATTCATTTAAAATCCAACAACTTCTGGCCTAGTCTAGTGGGAGCTAGTACTACTATTCATTTAACTAGTTTACTTCTCCTATCAGTCCCAGTATTGCTTGAACTAAACACCAATCGAACCCCTTGCCATTGAACTTAATATGTCAAGTGCTAGTCGGGACACTCCTCATGACTGGTCCAAGGTTTAAAGCAATATTCATCATCCTGTCTAAAATCTTCAACAGAAATTAAGTTTCTATGGCCCAAAATATAATAACATCAAAATTGGAATTTAATCTTAGAGGTTGGTCCCAAGACTGAGCCCCAAACTGAGTCAATTCTAAAGCCTCAAAAATAATTTACATGCTTAGAGCCCATGCAGCCCAACTACATCAGAACTTAAAATACTCAACTCATTCAAATATAACCCTAACCAACTATCAAGGAATAGTAATTCAATATGCCCTCATCAGAACCATATGAACTTCCTCCCAAAAATTCAAGTTACTAGCCATACTCCCCTTTCAATATTACCAGCCCAGGAATCACCCAACCTCACCAACGGTCACCATACAGTGAACATCCCATTCAAATATTTCACAAAAATAACTCAACCTGTTGAATCTGAACCACACTCAAACATCACTCAAAATTCAAACCTATATCAATCGGCCATCCACATTTATAGGTCCAGTCCTATTTGACAAGTATGTTGTGGTCTACTGTAGTTCTGGCCCAAGAACAATTGAACAAATCTGAACATCTACTGCATACTGCACCTATCTTATTTTCAAATGTTATCGGTCAATTACAGTATTCGAACTCAGATCTAAATACAATACTCATTCCTATCAAGGTCCCAGTCCGATCTTTCCTGTGTCGACAGGACACGGATACGGCTGATACCATCCCAAGTTCAGAACACATTTACTATGACATACTCCTACTCCCGACACAACGCGTTCCTCAGAATGGATCAAGAGTCATACCTGTGCAATGAGTCCAAGACATCAACACCTTTTTGTGTCCGATACGACGAAGTTCGCATCCAGATTTCAATTGCAAACTGAAAGAAGCATTAAGACAAACAGTTAATATGCGAGGAAAATCAACGTTAAAAATAAGTTCGATTTGAATGGTACCAACTCCAAATTTGGAGAAAATTCACAAGAGTCGATCCAGGACTCACCAATCACGAATCCCAATCAAAATTCAAGAAAAAAAAAATTCGACCAATTGAACTGTTCGTCACAAAACATAAATCAGAGTTTGACTCGTAAATTGCAAAATTTGAGAAATCGATCTTACCAGTCGATCGATTCAAAGACGAACTGAATTTCTCAGCTGATTCCAGTTTAATGCTTCCAGAGTCGATTTTGAAATACCGATCATAGAAGGATCGACTCCTCTGAAATCTCTGGGATCCACTTTCGATCTGACGTTTCTGATGGATCAACGAATTTAACACGAAATGAGTGAAGGAGGATCGAAATCGAATCATGACGAGATGGAGTACAGGATTGTTCGAGACTGGAACTTACTGGCGATCGCCGGAGATTGTCGAAGCCGCGTCGCACTGAGCGATCGTTGACGCTGTGTGGATCACACGGTCTAGTCGCCGAGGAGAGTTGCACGCGCCACCGCCATCACTGTCATCGCCATCGCCTTCACTTTACTTGCTACGAATAAAGGAGGAAATAGAAGAAAGAGTTCTGTTCTGAGGAATTGGTGAAGCGACTGAGAATTGATCCATTTATAAGAAAATGGCTGCTTGGGTTTCACGCCACTTTGGCACCAAATGAAAAAGAGCAGGTGGACACACAAAGTTTGTTAGAGTTTGATAATTTGAATTCCTCCTGTCCTTTGAACATATTTGAAACAGAAGAAGCTTCAAAAATATTAGCTGCTATATATTGTGAAGAACTAAGTGAATGAGCTAGCCCAAATGATATATAAAGGAAGCCATTATTTAAAAAAGAAACCCAAAGTACATAGAAAATAAAAATAAACATTAATTAATAAATCATGTAATGACTATAAAATTCCTATATAAAAATTCAAAAATTGTTCATGAATTATTTTTTTATAGAAAATAATATACTAGAATATCGGGGAGGTGGGGTTACAGTCGGCGCGCAAAACTGTTGCCCCCGACCAAGTTCTCGAAGAAGCTCCTTCTGCGGCCCAAGACGGTGATCGAATCTCTCCTGTGGCTTTGCTTCCGACCGCAGAGGACCCCACTGTCCCTAAATCCAGCAAAGGAAAACACTACGATGCTGAGTTTTTGGGGGCACAAGGGAAATCCATGCGGACGAAGAAGAGGCTACATAAGAGAAATGAGCAGTCTGTCCATGCGGCAGCCAACTCTGACCGCAGGCAGACAATCCATGCGGCAACCAAATTCTGGACGTATGCAGATGGCCCATGCGACAGCCAACTCTAGCCGCAGGAAGACAGCCCATGCGGCAGCCAACTCTAGCCGCAGGAAGGCAGCCCATGCGGCAGCCAACTCTGGCCGCAGAAAGATGGCCCATGCGGCAGCCAACTCTGGCCACATGAAGATGGCCCATGCGGCAGCCAATCCTGGCCATAGACAGAGTGTCTCATGCGGCCCTGTCAGAAGCTCTGTGTTCGACCGCCTCTCATGCGGACCCGACTCCATGCTGCCCATCGAGAATGTGGAAAATTCCAATCAGGTCTCTTCTTACTATGCGCCTTCAGGCGCTAAGTTAAAGAAGTCCAGGACAGTGCGGGCCCAACAAGCCCAGTCAACTGTCCAAGCTACGGACCATCAGCGGGCACCGTTAACTGTTATACGGGCTCCTGATGGAAAGTTGTACAGAACCACCCGCGTCCAGTCCCCCAGGCCTAACGGACAGGGTAGGTCTTTAAAGTCTCCCTCCAACGATCGAGGGCAAGTGGTTTTACTAGCCTCGGATCAGGGATACCCGAGTCCACAAGTTTG
This sequence comes from Iris pallida, assembly GCA_029216955.1. NCBI lineage: Eukaryota > Viridiplantae > Streptophyta > Magnoliopsida > Asparagales > Iridaceae > Iris > Iris pallida. Next base: position 6,659,151 of record JANAVB010011000.1, on the reverse strand, counting down.
GTACAAAGGTAGATCAGCCTGCTATCGACTTGCGTGAGGTGATCACTCACAAACACAAAGAGGCAACCTTGGCATGCGATGAGTCCCTCTCGGGACGTCGTTGCACCCAAGTCATCATCAACTACTGCTGCGACAAGTAGGCAGCACCTGAAGATCGACAGTCCATTTTTCAACGACTGTAGCCAGCACCTGTCCGACAAAAACTCGAGAAACATGTACAAATTCCGGGAGACGAGGAGTTTCCTTTCGCCCCCTGTAATTCTACTCGGAAGGTTCCTCCCGGCAAGAAAGAAAAGAAGACAGGCTCTTCCAGCCCGGCAATCTCAGCCAGCACTGCAAAGAAACTCTCATCTGGAGGGTTACTGTCGACAGCCACAGGAGGGTGTCTATTTAGGCACTCGATCCAGAAAGAAGCTTCCAGCACCTAGGGGTGCACCTTCGGCCTCCTTGGGAGTAGATGAAGCTGGGGGTAGCACTTCCCTCAATATATGCGACAACCCGATATACCAGGAACATACACATGGGGTCGAGATTCCCCAGAATTATGCAACAGACTTGGACTTCCCTGAGGGCGACCACCCTCGCCAGGACGATGCAGCTTCCTGCACAGGGGGTAGAACCCCTTCCGAGTCCGAGGAAGATGACATTCCGACATTTCCTGATGATTTTTCTGTACGAGAATATGACACAGAGAGCACCTCTGCTACGGTCCCTTCCACCTCTATCCATGTACGGACAGTCTTTATGGTCGGCGATGATCATAAGGAGTCCACTGACCGACAACGACTAGAAGTACTTGAAGCCATGCTCTTGTCCTTGGTCAAATCAGTAGACGAAATCAAAGCTGTCTTGCCAACTCAACCAACTAGGACGCCCGGATAAACAAGCTTGGGACCCGCAGTCAATGCGGACTCCAACATGACTACCCCTCATTTAGGTGATGATCCTTTAGGAGCATCCGTTCCTTCAGCTGCAGATGAAGCCAAGGAGGCAAGAAGGGAAGTCCAGGAGCTTCGAGCAATGTTAAATGCCCGAGATTCCTCCCGGGACCTCAGAATACGACAGTCGTATTCCGTTGCATGGAGAGATGTGCCTTTTCTACCACGGTACAAGTCGTTTCATATCGATTCGTATGACGGAAAGACCTCTGCCAGTCGGTACATAACTTACTTTGAGGTCACAACCGACCACTTGCCGCATAGTGACGCCATCCTCACACGATTATTCATCAGAGCATTGGAGGGGATTGCGTTCGACTGGTACCGTAACCTTCCCGACAACTGCATCCATTCTTTTGACGACTTCAAGCACATGTTCCTGGAGAGGTTCTACAAAGTGGGGCATAATGTGACAATGTCATCTCTCATGGACGTCGTTCAAGGAGAGAGGGAGATAACAAGGAACTATATTGAGCGGTTCTGCCAAACCGTAATGAGATTGTCCTAAGGCAATCGCGAGAGCTCCTTGATTGAAATCTGCCAGAAGAAGTTGCTTCCGCAATTAGCCTCTGGATGGGCGACGATCAGTTCAGGGATTGGACGACCTTCATCATAAGTGCTACCAATACGGAGGCAAAATTGAAGAAGGCTCGCCAGTTGGGATTACGCATCCCAGATGGAAAGGATAAGGGCAAACGTCCTGGTTCCACCTCCAGCAACAACAACAGTAGCGGCACCTCCAACCGGGACAATAAAGGCAAACAGGCCATGGTCGTCGATGCGACCAAGAAGCCTGAACAAAAACAGGCGAAGGTCAATGGCCCAAGGTGAATTACTCATTTGAAGATAGTCATGTCAAACCTATCTTCGATATGCTCTTGCAAGGGGGTAGGATCTAGCTCCCTCTACCAAGGCGCGAGCCCCGAGCGACAGAAATGGAGGACCCAAAATATTGTCACTTCTACCGCTATGTCCATCATTCCACTCATGACTGCTTCCAATTAAAGCGGTACATCCAGAGTCTTATCGACTCCAAAGCTCTGTCAATAGACTTTGAAGAGGTTACCGTGGCGACGAATATGGTTTCAATTCAGTTCGGCGACTTCCCTCCAACAAGCACTCCAGATGGGGTAACACCCGTCCCTCGGGCGACGATAGAGGTTACCAATCTTCCACCCGTCCAGAACAGACATCTGGACTGGTACCTCTCACTACTTCGCGAGGAGAAATCATGTGGGTGTACCCGGACTTAGTAACCGAAGTTACCTAGGCAATGTCATCTGTCACGACTCGCACCCGCTTTTCGGAGTGAGCTCGTGAGCAAGCTAGCTACGTATCGAGCGGACTCCAGCCCAATTCGAGTACGTTTAAGCTGTCCAGAATATGGTATCATGTCTAATCTAAACTATATCTCAATCCACAACAAGAATATGAAACACGAATGAACAATTATGGGTCATGGTCTATAGCCCATTATCATATTGTCCGATTAGACTCCAAGAATGATATGAGTCTATAAAATAAGCAAAATATATCATGGTACGGAATATAAAGCACGAGAGGATAATAAAAAAATATCACAAGCAAATACCTGTATCCCTGCAGGTGTAATCACTACCATCATGAGCCGCTAACTAAACTCCACGCAGTCGCTAAACCTGAAGAGATCATCAGGTCCTCAGAGGACTAGCAAGATACATAATATACAAGCCAACATGTAACAGTACAAATATACAAAGAAGTAAGAAACAATCAAGGATATCCAACGAGACAAAATGAACCAAGACATAAGATCTAAACACAAGGATCCTAAGACACTGGCATGCCATACTAGAAATGGCTAATAGGTCAAAGCTATAGACTACAGTCAAGGCAAGTACTCACAATCTATAGTGTCTCAATCGCGGTCAAGGTAAGCACTCACAACCTAGACGGTAGCCAATCCTAGTATAAAAATCCATAGACCGTAGTCAAGGTAAGTACTCACAATCTATAGAATGTCAAAGTCAAGTCCTACTCAAGTCATGTCAAGTCAAGTCAAGTTATAATCAAGTCAAGAGAATCATGGTGTAGGACTAGACGACTCTATCAAGGAATACATATAAAACTAACACAGTGTAACAGATAGAAATATTATAACAGAAAGGAACAAGAATGTGCAGACAACTAGAAACATGTAAAGTAAAACTATAACAGGATGAGTGTACTAGACATGGAATAAAGTAATCATGAATGTAAGGAAAAGAACAACAGTTAGATAATGAACATGCATATAAATTATATTGTACAAGTTGGCAAGGTATACTTGTCTGGAGGTTGCACGAAGAGCCGACAATAAACCGTCAACCGGTAAGCCAAATAAGTCTAAAATCTACAAATGTCTCCGAAAGCTGAAACAGACGTTGCCAACATTCTCAGAATAGTCATATTAGCTAGGATTACCTGTCCTTAAGTCCAATTCTGGATACAGGGGCAAAACGGTAATTTTGGGCAAAAATAATGTCCGCCGTTGGACCCGCTTTGCACCAAAAATCATGCTAGAGTCAATGGTCTCTAAAGTCGTCAAACTATATGTCAACAGGTCTGATTTTCTGATACGAACCCAACCGTATGTCCAAAGTTGAATTTCGGCGGGCCGTGCACAAAATCACCCGTTGAGTCGGACCGTGGGGCCCACAAAACGGTGATCCGATCAACTGTCTCAGAATCAGACCAAACTTGGCATACAGGACCAAAAAAATGATACAGTCTTGTTGGCGCAAGTTTCGTCTCGATCTGACGAGCTTGCACGAAGTAATCGAAAAACTTGTACAGAGGCCGATACGATGAATTTCGACGGATACGCATCAAATTCGTCGCGCACACGCGGCCAATTTGAATTCTGTCAAAGCCCACACGTCCACGAAGCCGTTACGTACCTTTCGATGCTTTCGGTTCGCGACCACGTCGCTCGGATTGGCGGGACGTACGTCGTATCGGATGTTTTTTCAAGTTTTTGAAAACAGTTTTACAGGTATTTTCTTGATCTTTTCTATAATTTCTTTTACTGATTACACAACTAGAAATTAAACTAATAATGGGGTTTCCTTCTCCTATAGGTTGTCTATAGGTTTATTCAAATAGAATTTTTAATAACTCAATGGGTTGGCAGGAATTTGCCTTCCAACTTAGGGTTTTGGGTTTCGATTCCTGTTTAATTTTGAACAGTTTTATTGCCAACTTCGAATCGATCTCCCGGCCATCTTACTGCAATACAATTAATTCTATCTAAAGCGGTTTGAAGGTGTTAAGGTTGTGGTCGTACCTGAAGAGACAGATCGAAAAATGATCCATCGCGCGTAAAGATTCGACGTTGCAAAGTGGAGCTTGCACTGCCGCTGCTGCTGTCGATTTCTGGCCTGTCGCCGGCCAACGATCGGCCCCCGGCCAGCCTGCGGCGGCACGCGCACGCTCGCAGGGGAGAGGCGCGATTGGTTCGAGTAGAGCTAGGGTTTTTGCATCGAATCCTTCTCCTATTGATCGATTTATATACATGGGTCGGGATCAGTCGGGTCTTTCTCGGGGCTGTGGGGAACCCCTGTGCGGGGGGTTCTCTATTGTTTTGCCTGGCCTTTGGGCCTGGGCTGAGTTGGCTGGGCCAGCTACTACTTCTCTTGCTCTTCTTTTGTTACTTCCCTTTTTTTTTCTATTTCTTCTTTTCTATGAATACTTATGCATATATCTTTATACACACACATATATGTATATTTATATATACATATACACATATACACTTATATATATATTTATATATACGTATACGTACATACATATATTATATATATATACATATATATGCATACACACACACACACACACACACACACACACACACACACACATATATATATATATATATATATATATATATATATATATATATATATATATATAAATATATATATATATATATATATATATATATTACCATCAATATAAATTTAGGTAGATATATTCTTATGTATATATATACATATATATACGTATAATGATATACACACCAATACCACAATTACGAGCAAAACATTAAGTAATATCAATATTGAAATCCAATTCTTAATTCTTATATACCAAAATTCACATAAATAAAATACAGTGACATTATATACATAGAGAGCCTAGTTTTCATATATTATAAATATACTTCTATACATATACATATATACAAGTATATATATAACCTAGTTAATTCCCATAATATCCAAAATATTTATTAAAGAACTTATTTACTACATTATCAACTAAAATACTATTTTAATAGCAAGCACAATAATATGTATATATATATATATATATATATATATATATATATATATATATATATATATATATATATATATATATATATATATATATATATACATATCCACCGATTCCAAATTGCTTCCTAAATCACTAAAGTAAAACGCCAATACAACATACCTCTATATGGTTGTCTCTACACGAACTACCCGACTACTAGGGCTTGGACTTGGTCCGGGTCCGGTCCGGACTAGTTTGGTATAACCGAATTTCCTAAAAGTCCAAATATTAATAAATAACTAATTAAACTATTTATAGGGATTAACTCGCAACTTGGCCTGGTTTTCCTAGTTAGGACATCACTATGACTCGACCTTCCCTAGCATGGCCAATACACTAGTCAAGGCACGCCACTGCACTATCTATGCCATGATTCCTAGTCGTTTGGTACTTCAAAACTCAACCATGGCTAATGTCACGACCCGCACCCGTTTTTTTTAAACGGATACGAGACGTGTCCAAGCCAGCCTACGCCGTAGTGTCGGCGGTAGAACGCTGTCACTGCCATAAAGATCAAAATCACAAAAATCTAATGCTCATTCACAGAAATTAATTTAACTTACAATGATCACAAGTTTTATATTTGTAGAAGAATATAAACTTGTACAATTCAATGAATGACTACAACTCAACTATCTAGCTAGTCTCTAGGCTTTGTCCGTAAGTATTCCCGTCACTCCCCAAGCTAAGTAAAATCGCGGCTAACCTGAAAATGTTGGTTTCCAGTCAGGAATGGAACGAGCACAATTTACTGAATACAATTTCAAATAAAGAAAATGACTATAAGACAAAGGTTAGACATCAATCATGGGTTTGAAAATAAACAGGAAATATGAAAACCAATAGTAAATAAATAGACACAAAATACTCTCCCCGACTGTTAGAAGTACCTTTGATATGTGATCGGTCTGGGATACTACACCGCACGGTCTACAATGTCTACTTGCAGAAAAATAAACACGGGCTACAATGTCTACTTGCAGAAAATAAACATGGGCTACACTACTTGCAGAAAATAAACACAGGCTACACTACTTGCAGAAAATAAACACGGGCTACACTACTTGCAGAAAATAAACACGGGCTACACTACTTGCAGAAAATAAACACGGGCTACACTACTGCAGAAAATAAACACGGACTACACTACTGCAGAAAATAAATACGGGCTACACTACTGCAGTAAATAAACACGGGCTACACTACTACAGAAAATAAATACGGGCTACAATGTCTAACACGGGCTATGGTCAGATCACATATCTTTGGTACTTCTAATTCCCGACTCCATAATTTATAATAGAAAATAATCACATAACCAATGGCCAACCAATGAAATATAGTGAAAATCAATATCGAAATGCAGACAATAAACTGTACTCGCCTGTGGTCCTTTGCTGGTGAAATCGACAATCTGAACTACTCAATGTGCCACTATTGTCAAAACCCGTACAACAGTCCCCGAAAGCTGAAATAAATAATACCAATGATCTCAAAATTGTCCAATTAGCTAGGATTGTCTGTCCTTACGTCCAATTCGGGACACAGGGGCAAAACGGTAATTTCGGGTCAAAACGATGTCCGTCGTTGGACCCGCTTTGCACCAAAAAGCGTGCCAGAGTCAACGGTTTCTAAAGTCGTCAAACTACATGTCTACGGATCCAATTTTTCGATATGAACCCAACCGTATGTCCAGAGTTGGATTCCGGCGGGCCGTGCACAAAATTGCCCGTTGAGTGGGACCGTGGGGCCCGCAAAACGATGATTTTTATCAACGGTCTCAGAATCGGAGCAAACTTGGCATACAGGACCAGAAAAATGATACAGTCCTGATGGCACAAGTTTCGTCTCGATCTGACGAGCGTGCACAAAGTAATTGAAGAATTTGCAAAGTGCACGATACGGTGAATTTCGACGGATACGCATCAAATTCGTCGCGCACACGCGACCAATTTGAATTCTGCCAAAGCCCACACGACCACAAAGCTGTTACACAGCTTTCGATCCTTTCGGTACGCGACCACGTCGTTCGGATTGGCGTAACGCACGTCGTGTGGACGAGTTTTTCTAGATTTTTCTATTATTCAAAACAGGTTTTTGGGAAACTTTGGAATCTGTTTTCTCGGCGGGTAGTCGATGGATTCGAATTCCATAAGAAGGAATTCGAATCCCTACATGTTATCAAAAAGTCTCTTCAAATAGTTTTTCTAATATTGGACTGGATTGATCGAGAACGATCCTCGAACATGGGGGTTTGGGCTGAACTAGTGCTCAGTTTTAGACTGGTTTTTCGTCGACTTTGCATCGACTTAACGAGCAACCTAGGTCTTCTAAAATAGAATGAATTGACAGGAGTTGAAGGGGGTTAGGTTGTGGTTGTACCTTAACAACTGGTTCGACGAAAGATCGAACGAGATGGGAGAAAGAGCGCCGCGAAGTTGGGTTCGAGGAGCATGTTGTCGCTGTGATTACTTTGTTGCGCTCGCGCACGCAGGCGGGTGGCCGGCCTCCGACGGCCTGCGACGTCGCACGCGGCAGTCCAGATCGTGCCACGTCGGGCTTGGGGTGGTGGCGGTGTCCTTCTAGGGTTTCGCTCTCGAATCCCCCCTTCTCGAGCAATTACACGATGCGGTTTGAGGATTCCCGAACGAAGTTTAGTTATACAGCAGTTGTTGTCAATACGGGCTGGGTTTGGACCTCCTCGGGCTGGCTTTAGCTGGGGAATGGGTTTCTTTGGCTGTTTAGGTTAGCAGGGAGCTATAGGCGCAGGCTCGGACTTGGTCCATTGCAATTTATGTTGCTGTGTCCCCTACTTTGAATGTTGCTGCGGTCAGTGGGGAGAAAAAGAATTAATTCCTTCTTTTTCTTCTTCTTTTTTTCTTTTAATATATAGTAACTTATTTAGATATATATATATATATATATATATATATATATATATATATATATATATATATATATATATATATATATATATATATATATATATACTAATACATGGATATGTATATGCATCACCAAAATCCATTGATAAATATTTTGTAGTAAATAAAAGGATACAATATACTCTCAAAATTTATCTAAAATATTTAATACATTATTCACAATATAAATCTCATTACATATAATAAAGTTCTATAAATTAGTTTATTTTAAAGCCAATAATAACCAATGATTCTACAACAACCATAAATAATAATAATAATAGAGTCTGGCTGACAACTAAAAATATTAATGGTGAACATAGCAAACTTGGGTGAGCCTGCCATGCTTCCACATACATTGGTCTACGGAAACAGTCCTACAAATAATCTAAGATACCGTACCAATATTTATGATATTAATATTATCTGTATATATAATTATTTCAGGAACCATTTATTTATTACATTTAAAATAAGGTAGAAGTATACCTCCCAAATTACGTCGACATGGACGTCTCTGGACGCACTGCCCGACTACATAGGCTTGGACTAGGTTCGGGCTGAAATGGCACAACCGATTCTTCTGCAAGCCATAATTCTTAATAATATATTAGTAAATTATTTATAGGAGTCAAGTCGCAACTTGGCCTGGTTTTCCTAGCTAGGGCATCACTATGGCTCGGCCTTCCCTACCAGAGCTAATACACTAGTCAAAGTACGCCACTGCACTATCCGTACCACGATTCCTAGTCACCTTGTACTCCAAGTCTCAACCGTGGCAAAAATCATCTACCGTAATAATTAACTATTTAATTATTTAATAATAATCTAAATTCACCATTTAAATAAAATAAATAAAATAAAAATATTTCAAAATTTTCGGGAAGGGGAGCTACAGCTAAAGTCTACTACCATAGTAATTAACTAAATAATTATTTATAAAAATCTAAAAATCACCCTTTAAATAAAATAAATAAATAAATAAAATATTTCAAAAAAATTTCGGGAAGCGGAGCTACATCATCTCCTACCAATAAGAAGAAGGGCAGGAAGTCTAGATCCTGCCATACAGTTTTAGCCGAAGCTAAGGAAGCAACAGCCGTTGTTACCCGATCTAGAGCACAAGTCCAGCCCACACTGGGCAGTTCAGTCGAAGATCCTCAGTCGACAATGTTGCCTGTCTCGGATGTTCCAAGGCCGCCTCAGCCTCCACCGACAGATAAGTCCAAACCAAAGGAAACCCGCATCGACATGCCACTCCGTAATAATGCACCTCAGCGGCTGGAGAGACCTTACAACTTTGATATATTAGCATAATTGCTAATACGCCAGCAAAGTTGTCTTTATATGAGCTCCTAAGACTCTCCAAGGATCTTCGTGTCGTATTGAGCGAAGCACTCCAAAATGCTGACGCCTACTTAGCTCAGGTCAAGCCTCCAGGGGAAGACCAGTCAGCAGATCTACAGGGCAGCAATGGCACAGATGCAATGCCCAATATCATATTTACCCTACAGGATATGTTGATCAAGTCCAACTTGCATGATCACCCCTTGTACTATACTGGATACATAGGCGACATCAAGATGGACCGGATGCACATTGACCATGGCTCGTCGATAAGCATCATCCCAAAAAGCTTGCTCCAACTTTTGGACATCCTTATACACCGGCTAGCGGCAACCAATACTGCCATTAGCGGTTTCGACTCGGGAAGGAGCTATCCCCTAGGGAAGATCCGATTTAAATGTCAGATTGGTGACCTGAAGACGGAGGTTACCTGCTACGTCATAGATGCAGACACGTCCTACAACATCCTCCTGGGACGCCCATGGATACATGATTATATGATCATGCCGTCCACCTTTCACCAATGCTTCAAGTATGTCAGAAAGCATGGCTTCGTGAAGACTAAATTCGCCGACATCGATCCCTTCAAAGGGGTTGAATCTTATTACTCTTCGGAGGCTTGTCTATATGATGAATCCAAGAAACATATAACTGACGAATTGGAGGCCATCATAGGGCCAGAGGAACCCTAGAGAATTCATCTCCAGACCCATAAACCGGGCAAGGCCGCACCCCTCGTCGCAACTTTGCATAAAGAGGTGCTCGGTTCTCCTGCCTCACCTGCGCAGTTGGAACCAATGGTCATCCGGCTCCCGAGAGCCAGCCAGGAGCCAAAACCTGTCATAGGGCCGATGGTGATCCGATTGCCAAAATCCTATCAAAGGCAACAGGAAGATGCGAGGCCCTCTGTAACGTCGATGGTGATCCGATTGCCAAAATCCACTCAAAGGCAACCGGAAGACACAAAGTCCCTTGCCGAGCCAATTGCCATCCGTCTTCCCAAGACGAGCCGGCAACCAAGTGTCGATCCAACACCCTCAGGCAAGTCAATACCACAAGCTGAGTCTTTGGTGGTCAAGTTGTCCAAGACAGCATCCCGACCTCTGAGCTCGCAGGGGGTAGCCGAAGAGGACGTAAGAACTCGCCAAGTACCTGGTTACACATGTGGATAGCCCCTCTCCTTATGATGTAATCCCTGTGGACAAAATTCTCTATTTCATCAATAAGGGGCTGCCGTTGGACTAAAAAAATAATAATAATATATAGTATCGAGTTATGTACATCAGGTACCTTTGAACTAACACTCTGTTCCCTCCAAGGGGACTCGCATTGCGTCTATCCGAGTGACAAGTCATGTATATTGATACCTCTGAACTTTCGCTTTGATGTTTCGATTGTCATATGTCACGTCCATATTACCTCTGATATCGATAATCTTCCGACTTAACACCTGTACCCAACCCGAGATAAAAGACAGGGTGTTAAGACCACAAAACCTATAACGTCTATATTACCTCTGTTGGGTTTTGTCTCAAAATCTATTACTCGCACCACCGGTACGTAGAAGACTAGTAGATCCACCAAAAGTCCCCCTGCGGGATATCCCGTACAACTACACCTACATGGTTGTACATTGATCCTAGAACATCCACGTCCACCTTACCTCCTAGTGGTTCTATACATTCCTACAGAGTTCACTTCTACCATGTCCATACTACCTCTGAGTAGAAAACCTCTGCCATTTATCAAAACCTATCACGTCCATATTACCTCTGTTGGGTTTTGTCTCAAAATCTACTACTCGCACCACCAGTGTGCAGAAGAGTAATAGGTCCACTAAAGATCATTCCTGATTATCGTGTGTCACGTTCATATTACCTCTGATACCGATAATCTCCCGACTTAACACCTGTACCCAACCCGGGATAAAAGACATGGTGTTAAGACCGCAAAATCTATCACGTCCATATTACCTCTGTTGGAATTTATTTCAAATCTATCACCCGCATCAAAAGGGTAATAGGTCCACAGAAGTTATCCAAATCTATTACTCGCACCATCGGTGTAACAAAGAGTAGTAGGTCCACAAGATATCATTCAAATCTATTTGCTCGTATTTCCAGATGCACAAAAGGGCAATAGGTCCAAAAAAGTCCTCCAGTGGGATGTCCTTCATCAAAATACAAATGATGTATTAGACCCTCTAGTACAAGCACCTCAAATACTACAAATAAAGAGTGGAGTGAATGTATTCTGCTCATTCAAAATCAGTTACATTCATACGACTACAACTCAAAAAAAGATAGAGGAAATTCACTACTCATTAGCAACACATAGCTTGGTGAGAATGTCCTCCAGCTGCACAGTTGAGCACTCAATTCTCAGTCTGGCTCGGCGTTCAGCTTCCTGGGATAGCTTTTCAGCATCCTCAAGATGTGCACGAGCCTGCCAATTTTTCTCTAATTTCTTCAGCGCACCCTCTAGAGCAGCAGAGGCTCGTGTGACCTCATCAGTCTCCTTACATATCTTCTCTCTCTTCTGACGAGTGGCTTTGAGCTGGAGGAGCTGCTCGTTAGTTTCGGTCATAGCACGAACGGTGGTCTCCTCGCGAGTCAAGCAAATCTCTTCCTCTCGGCTCAGCTTGTCATATTTAAGAGACAGCTTATGGAGGTCCTTCTCCAAGGTGGGCTTGGTCGTCTCCTGTATGGCCTTCACCTTTTCCATGGCTGTTATAAGGAAAGTACGTTCCTGCTCCATTGGAGCAGACACATCAGCTCGCCGCAGTTTTTGCAATTGGATTAGGCACTGATCAGCCTCTACCAGCTTGTGTTCCAGAAGGACGACCACCCTTTCTCCACTCGGAAGCATCTTCAGCAGGTCAATCTGGCCTTGGGCGTAGTGATGGTCCACGACAAATGAAGTCCCTCTCCTTGAAGTAGCTTCAACCCCTTATTTTAGATGACGGTAGAAGCTCCCAACTATATCCCTCGATGATTCGTCCAGATTCTCTAAAGATGACGGCGTCGAAGGAATATCAGTCAAGGAACCTGAAGGTGTGTGAGAAGAAGGCATAGCGGAGCTTGACGACCCTGACAGAAGGAAAATAAACTCCGAGTGACGAGACTCCTGCACAGCAGTAATCTCCTCTTTCGCAGCCCGAAGGAGTTGAAGACTAGGCAGAGTGGAGAGTTCAATCTCCGGGGAAGAAACAGTTTCAATCAACCCTGCATCCACCGATGCTGGTATAGAAACCACCGCCTCTCCCATCGGCACTTCTGGTATAAGCGGCTCTGAACTCGGCTCAGCGGGGTTCTTTTCGATTTGAAGGAGAGAAGGTCCATTTATTCTCTTCGGCAAGAGGTCCGCCCCGATGTCGTCCGCTATCTCCTTCTCCGTGGCTATGTCCATAAATGGTAATGAAGAAGCACTGCGTATAGATCCAGAACAACCGACAATCACCTTGACTCAAAGGATATGAAGAAAGAGCGAATGAACCTCCTTGTCGGTAAGAATATGACATAGCTTACTAGGGAAGGGCGGTGGAGACCGCGGCTCGCTCTGGACAGTCATAATTCCTTCCACTGCTCCCATATCCTCCTCTACAGCAATATTCGAATCTCCTGCACCTGTCACTCCAGCCCCGGTCGAACCAAAAGGAGGTGTAGCGGGGTCGGCTGCGACCAACTGAGACCCTGCAGCCTCGATATTTGATTCTGTAAGGCTGGAACCTTCTTCGACCAGGGTGCCCATAACTAGAGGAATCTCGAAAGCAGCACTGGGCTCTGGAGGGTTTATGTCTTCCAAAGCCTGCACAAAGGAAAAAGAGAGAAATAATAAGGTAAAATCCTAAAAGTAACATGGTGGTCTGTCGAAATGAAATTTACCTCCGGGAGGGTTTCGGCATCACTGCCCTCTTCCGCAAGATCAGACCCTCGATTTCTAAACGCAACCCATTTATGAGAACGAGGCCTATCGGCAACGGAAGGTCCATGCTTACTTCGCTTAGGCGAAGGACTCGGCACAGGAGAAGGCAAGCTTGTCACCGGAGTACTTGCAGGGAGCAACAGATCGTTGTATTCATCCTCCTCTTTCATATCAGTAGAATCGGAGTCAAAAACTTCAACGGCCTTCGCCTTCCCTGCCCTGTTCCTCTTTTTGGGCTCCTCGTGTTTCTCTGCCAACTTAGTACCGGTTATGAAATTGGTACTCACATCGAAGTCGCGGGGAGGCCCATTCACAGAGACGTGGTAGAGGGCCGCCATGTACGAGATGCGTACCGAGCCCCCGGTATCAGGTAGAGAAAAGATGGTTTGGGTACAGACAGTACTGTAGTAATGCCAGACTCGAATACCATCTAGGACGCCGTCCTCATAACCCAAGCAGGGACTTGGGTTGTCCAAAAACAACTGACAGTCCCCAAATTGTCTAGAATATCGGCTAGGCAAGTAAGGTTCCAAAAAGACAACGTTACGGTTGCGGTATACCAGATATGCTGGACGAATATTCTGCAACCACCGAAATATTTTCTCGGATAGAATTTGGGGCGCGATACTGCCATCAAGATAAAGATGCCTCATTTTCTCATCGGTGAAAGGTGGGACCGATACAAAAAAGGAGTAGCTGTCCACCCGTGCGAGCACAACATGGCAGTCAAACATGGTCGAACAGGTCCAAGGCATATCATGATACTGATAGATGAATGCATAGTTAATCGTCGCGTTCCCCTCAGGACCAGGTCGCATCAGGGAGGGGCAGTGCATTAGCAGCCACCCCATCTGGTAGTGGTAGGGTAGCTCAATTCGATTGAAATCCTTCGTAACATCACGAGCTATGGTTCTGGCCATAAAGATACGAAGGCCCCGATGGATGCTGCACACCATGGCTGGGAGTAGAGCTAGCCTGCCTCCAAAGACTAACTTGGCAGCAGGAAGAATCAGGTTGCGGCTGATTCTAAGAACCCCCCGAGACTACATAGATCCTCAGCCAGATCATCAGAAATCCAGCTAAGATGGCCATATTAGACAAGGGTTTGGGTATCTTGATAGAAGTAGCTGAATGTATCGGATTGGCTCCCGAATCTGTCACCAGAAGCTTTGGTCCTCTTAGCGCTTTGCACCTGAGCATCCACCCCTGCTTGAGTCTGAGGGCTGCGAGGGACAACCTGGCCCGAGGTACCAAGGTCGAATAAGTAACTGACCCAAGCTTTGGTGTGAGGAAGGGTCCCCTCGGAACTCTCATCTTTTTTCTTCGACATTTGTTGACAAGTGCTATGATGACATAACACTTCACGGTAAACTGTAAGGAACCCGAGAAATCGCCGCTCTAATTCCTCAAACTCCTCATTCGTGGGGGTATACTCTTCATAAACTTCGTCTCTCCAGGACAACTTGGAGACGTCATGCATCTCATGACGGGCGAGCCCCATCTCCCCAGCAAGTGTTAAAAGGTCCTCGTACAATAATTGTACATCTCGAAGAGCGCTATGAACAGCCTTGTGTTCATAGAAAGACCATAGCAAGTGTCCCTTATGGCATAGTAGAGTCCGAGCTGCTGTAAAGTATCCCTATATGTCGACAGAATCCAGAATGTCAAGTTGACCCACGGAGGGGAACGACACATCTAATTCTGCAGCGACAGTCTGCCCGTGGGATATGATCCTTTGCGAGCAATCTGGTTCAGGAAGGTGTCAGCCTCAGATAATCGGTTATTGGGCCTCAGGTCATTTATAAAACTACCGGGGGCTAGTCCAACGATAGAACAACTGACTGATTCTCTGGTCGCAACCGCTGAACGCACTCGTCTATTATAATAGATATTGCCCATGAAGATTGCTTGCCGGTCCTGAGTTATGGGGTCCGCCATTCGCCTCTTGATAGCCACCATATTGGAACTTGACAAAGAGAAACGGCGTTCCATCTGAGGAAGGTGAATCGATATCCCGTTGGAAAGGAAATCCCGGCTCTCAGATAGCTCCAGGGTGCGGGGGTTCGAGACAACTATAGCATCTCCGAACAAGAACGCAGGCTTCATATGAATGTCCCCTAGCTTCCCAGAATTCATCATACTGAGTAAGTAAAAAAATGATTGGTTCCTCATCTCCCTTAACCTGGTCTCAGGTTGATTCCGGGTGATCTGAGTCGACACGCGTTCGATTATCTGGTTCAGTCTCACACCCAACGCAGACTGGGCATATCCTATCAGGAGCTCCTCCGATGGAGCTGTGGGCAAGTTCACTGTAAAGGACAAAAAAGAAGTAAAGTTAGAAGAAGTTCGTTCTTCAGCTATGTTTCCTAGCCAAACAGAACCTATGCGGTATATCGGCTTAAAGAACATGAAACGCATGCGGCTCGGTCATACAGTGCTCATGCGGCTCAGTCGTGAGACACTTAGGCGGCTCAGTCAAGAAGTGCTCATGCGGTTCAGTCATGAGGCACCTATGAGGCGCTCATGCGGCTCAGTCATGAGGCACTTATGCGGTTCATGCGGCTCAGTCATAAAGTACTCACGTGGCCCAGTAATGAGGCACCTATGCGGATCATGCGACACAGTCATGAGGCACTTATGCGACTTAGTCATGAAGTGCTCATGCAGCTCAGTCATGAGACACCTATGCGGTTCATGCGGTCCAGTCATGAAGTGCTCATATGGCTCAGTCATGAGGCACTTATGCGGCTCAGTCATGAAGTGTTCATACCGATCAGTCTTGGGGCACTTATGTAGTTCAAATGAGCAGCGCTTATGCGACTCAGCCCATGCGTACCTATCATACAGAACACAAGCGATCCAAATGAGATAGGGCATGCATCAACCAGGCTTAAAGCACAAAAGCGATATAGCACAGGCCCGTACATAAAATATGCGATATGGCCATTCAAAATTTCAGTCATCATCTTCCCACTGTCCTTACCCTTGATAAGGGGTTGCACGTCAGAATGAATGGAAGGAGAGTCTATCGCCCTCGACGGAGAGGCAAGTCCCTTCTCTTTGGCCGCAGTACCAGTCGACTTAGAAGCTTTTGGAGCCATGGCAGAAAGAATGATGAAGACGAAGGAGAAGAAGGTGAAAGAGAAAAATCTCTCTCTCAAATGACCCATATTTATAGAGTTTTTGAAAAGTGCCTCTTCGGTTCTCGAGATCATTAAAGATAATGACGACGTTTAAAGATTTATCCCTAGCAACCGTCGGCTATATCTCAAAAAAACAACCCAAATCCAAAACCGAATCAAGAAATTAAATGCAGTAGTGACAACTGGCATGCTGGATGGGGTCTCTCTGCGGCTCAAGATTTTCCTGCGGCTCAAGATTTCCCTACGGCTCAAGATTTTCCTGCGGCTCGAGATCTCTCTGCGGCTCGAAAATTCTCTGCGACTAAAGGTCTCTTCTGACTTGAAGACTCCCTGCGGCTTGACATATCTCCATGCATCTTATTCAAAGTATTCCAAATTTGCAATTTGAAAACTTTGAAAGGGGACTTGTAGAAGCATAAAAAATATGGGGTTCATGCGGGTCACAATTTGTCGGATAAGTACTCTAGACCAAACTGGTCCGCATAAAGAAGAGCCGCATGACAGATTTAGCACCCTATGCGGACTGTCTACAACCAGACTGATTCGAGCCGCAGAAGAAAAATATGCGGCCAAGTTGGTTAGTTTGTCTGATAAAGCTGACAAATTCTGTCAAAACTGACAAAAATAACAGTTCTGACTTTCTGACAAAAAGATAAGACATGATCAGACAAAGTCATGCGGCCAGAAGGATTGCTACCCGAGCCACATGAACCTTATGCGGCCCTAAAGTCTCTGAGCTTCATGTGGCCAAGGGTGACTGTATCCTAAGCCGCTTGAGCTTTATGCTGCCCAAAATATAGAATCTATGCGGCTCAAAAATCCTTAAGCTACATGCGGACTAAGGATGACTATGACCTAAGCCGCATGAGTCTTATGCGACCCAACATGGCCGAAAACTGAGAGACTCATGCGGCTCAAAATGATTCCTATCCTGCGATAGGATACGTGGCAGGCTGACCAAGTCTCAACCACCCAGATTTGCTGCAACAAAATCCCAACAAATCGTTAGCTGGCGGCCAAAGAGAGGGTCTTTACATGCTGATTAGCCACGTAGCCACGGGCCACCTATGCGGCTCAATACACACATCACTATAAATAGCAGGGTGCCACACCCCTGCAAAAGGCTGACAACATTCGAAAGGCAATTTCTTCAAGAGCTAAAGACTGCGTGGCATAGTCCAAGGAGTAAGGCAGAGTTGATATACTTCCCCGAGCCTCCATCGCCACCCCCCCAGAATTAAAAACTAAACAATTGTACTTAGATTATTTCCTAGGATTTCTTTCTAGGCTCTTCTTTGTACAAGCGAGTTTGTAATCAATTTCAATATTTCTGTTATACCTGTCTTTGATATTTTAATGGCAAACAAACCTTCTCAGAGACTGGTAGATACTTGGTGAACCACTCCTTCTTTGAGCAAACATAATACGACACCCTAGTGTCTATTCACCAGTCTGTGTCAATCCTAGCAGAGTCAACATGTGCAATCATAGAAACAAAGTTAGCCTCACCATGTTCCTTTTATTTTGGTTTTTTTGTAGTCCCTCTTCCAGTGGCCTTTCTTGCCACGGTTGAAACAAGTCCCCGGTTCTTTGGACTTGGGCTTGAACTGAACCGACTTCACCTTTAGATAGTGAACGTCTTTCTTTTTTTTGGTAGGGAGCCTTTTGCTTCCCTTTAGAACTTCCTCCTTGCACCATATTTGCCTTTGCCAACAACTTGGACAAGGCATCCACTTTGATTAATTAATGTGTTAGTTAAGTATTTTTAATTTTTAATTTTTAATTTTTAATTTTAGATGAATTAAAAATAAATGTGATATGAATTAAAAATGTAATTTTTAAAAATAAATGTGAGGTGCATCCGGGGTGGAGTTAAATTCATATCCCAAACAGCATTGATAGACAAATTAAAAATAAATGTAAATTCATATCACATTTATTATTCATAATATTCGTAGTTAGCGGTAGAGAATTCTCCGCCAGATTGATAGATTTCCCGATGGCCGATTATGATGTGGTCTTAGGGATGGATTGGTTGAGGAACCAGTATGCTAGAATAGACTGCCACATTGGCAGGGTTGTTTTTAGCATTCCAGGCGAGCCAGAGTTTTCTTTTTTCCCGAGGCAAAGTTGAACCTTCTCCTCCAATATTGCGGATGGCAGTAGCAGCAGTACAGTTACCTCGGATAGTCGAGGAGTTTCCAGATATTTTTCCAGAAGAGCTTCCAGGAATGTCGCCAGAGAGAGAGAGAACGAGTTCACTATAGACTTGATCCCCGGGACAGCCCCAGTGTCTGAGAGAGTCTACAGAATGGCGTCGTCAGAATTGGAGATATTGTACAAGATGATTGAAGAACTCAGAACCAAGAGATTCATTCGTGCTAGTGGATCACCTTGGGGAGCCCGGATGCTTCTTGTAAAAAAAAGGATGGTACATCCAGGTTATGCGTAGATTATCGTACCTTAAACTCAGTGACAATCAAGAACAGATACCCTCTTCCGAGGATAGATGACTTGTTTGATCAACTCAAAGGGGCAGCAGTATTCTCGAAGATTGACTTGCGCTCAGGATACCATCAGATCAGAGTCAGAGAGCAGTGTAGGAACGAAATATTAAAGCGTAATAATCTAGAGGGGGGGTGAATAGAGTTGGCAGCGGAATAATGCTAATTAAAAATGTTAGCAGCACAATCACAGAATATTAATCACAACTGAAATAAAGTAAAGACAGAGTTAAGAGAGCAAACGCAAAGACAGCGATGTATACTGGTATCCCTCTGTTGAGGACTAATCCAGTCGGTAGAACTCTTGCTACCAGTTGAATCTACTATTGGAAAAACTGTAAGTTTTCTTACGAAGTCCTTGCAACTTCTACAACGCGAGCTTTGATACGAAGAACTCATCCAACTTCAAATGCGAAGAGTATTCTTCAATCAAGCCTTCTGATTACAATCTCTCAGAAACTTCTAGACCGTACCGCACTGGCAAATCGACTAGAGGATTGTAATTGGCTTGGGATCTGAAATTGAAAGCTCTAGAAAAACTCTTTGAAAGACTGAAAGCTTTAGATAGAGAGAAGATTGAAAGTGAATGAGTGAGTTGAAATGATCGAAATCCTTCTCTATTTATAGGACTTTCAAAGACAGACTTCTGACAGAATTCGGACAGAATTCGGGCAGAACTCTATGAACAAATCTCGGTCAAATTCGCAACTGCAGGAGGACCAAGTTCTAAGGATTCAAAATCACAACGGCCACTAACCGAACTCTGGCCGAACTCGGTCCGATTTCTATCAGGGTTAGTCAGGGTTTAGTTAGGGTTTTGAAAAAGCTTTTTGGTGATTTTTGAAAACCTTTTTGAAAACCTTTTTGTAAACGTTTTTGAGAGATCATTTTAAAAACATTTTGAACTCATTTGAGGGAAGCCTATTTGCCAGTACGACTCGGTGTACAACATATTCCTAGAATCAAATAAAATGAAAATATATTACATAAGGAATTACAGACTCGAGTAGGCAAACAGATCTTCGGTCTTGAATTCAGTGGATAGCCATTCTTGATCATGTTCAAGAGTCCGAGATGTCCCGACTAGCTTTGTATATCCAGACAGAGTTTATTCAATTATTAAAATCAGGTTTGACCATATGACCAAATGGGCCAACAATCTCCCCCATTTTGATAATTGACAAACTATGAATGATATAACATTAAGCTTGTTCAAAATATCAAAAAGTAGAAATTGTTCATATCCTGTATTATCTCAAAAAAAATGTTAGATCTTTAATTTTCTCCCCCTTTGTCACTTAGCAAAATAATTACAAAAGATGAAGCTCCCCCGCAATCAAATGCATAAGTAACAAATAGTGAGAAAACTTATAAAAAACATATAAGACTAGAGAAATATCGCAGGCATGTATTGTAAAAGAAATAAAATTATCACAGGCATGTAATTTCACAGACAGTTATAAGAATGAAGCAATATAAGAAATAGTGCTAGCATAAACTGGAAATGAAACAAAGTGCTGAAATAAACTGAATGTCATAAACTAAGGCATAATAAACATGTCCAAGAAAGAAAAGAGTACTGAAGCATACTAAAAAGTGCTAATAAAAAAGTACTGATAATAACTTGGAATGTCGGAGCATTTCCAATTGCACAATAAAATATCACTCAAAATTATATAGTCACATCTCCTCATCATCATCCTTATCATCATCAGCAGCAGCTCGACCAGCATGTCCTGAAGTACCAGCTCCAGAGGTACCAACGCCAGAAGGATGTGGAGGGGCGCCAGCATAGAACTCACCAACATAATCACGATGTGGAGCACGGTCAGGACGGTACCAATCATAGGCGTTACCGGGCTGGAAGTAGGCATGAACAGCCTCATCCTCACAACGTTAACCGGAGAAAGCTAGATCTCTAGGGATGGAACCGGCTGAATGACCAGTCTGGGCGAAACGAAGATCAGCTAAGGAGTTTGCAAGCGCCTGATAGCGGGTGACGTCGCGGAACTCACGCTCGTGAGCCATGTCCGTCATGGAGACGTGCAAAGAAGATAAATGCTGATATATGCCCTCAAATGTCATGGCATACTGATGAGGTGGTGGAGGAGGTGCAGTAGGAGGAGCAGGAGGTGGAGCTGAAGCAGTCATGCTACGACGAGATAACTGAAGAAACTTGGGCTCAGGGTCCTGAGTAATGGTCGACAGATCGATATCGAAGCGCTGAAATATGCGTGGAAGAATCATCGCGTAAGAGAGATTTCTATCTCTTGTACGACAACGACCCATCATCTGAATCATAGTCTTAGGGGCAGAAAATAGAATCCCCTTAAGAATGTGGTACATGGCGGACAGCTCAAGAGAAGTCACATCATCCTTTGAAGTGGATTTTGGAAGGATAGTGGAATAGATGATGCGATGCAATTCATAGTTAAACAAGTTCAGGTTGTTAGTCTTGAACTTTCCAGAGCGTACTCTATCAGGTGCACAGAGTTCCGCTTTGAAACTTGCGAGTGTCGTGCCTTCAGAAAAATCAAAATCAGTGATGTCAACTAGCGGTTCACCTTCGTTAGGGATACCAAGGATCTCTGCTAAGAGGTTATCATTGAAATTGATATCAATGCCTCCAACACGAGTGCTCACATCAAAAGTGTTTAATATGAGATTACAATAAAATAATCTAATGGCATTAGTTGCTATAGGGAAGCAAATTTTAACAAAAAGATGTAACCCTAATGCCTCAAATAAATGACGATGATCAGAAAATACAGTCCATTTGACTGGAGCGCCTGTGCATATGGATCTCATGGAGAAGTCTCCATACCACAGTAGGGCTTGGTCTAGGGTTTGAAAGAAAAACCCGTCGAACGCACCGTCGCTCGTTTGGACCGGCGAGAAGAGGGAATCCGTATGCGGATGCGAAGATGACCCTTCCTCACTAGGGTTCGTCTTCTTCCTCTTTGATGGATTAAATTTGGGTGCCATTTGTGCAAATTGAAATAAAAATGCACTAATTGAAAAGTGGAGAAAGATGGGGTTATACCTCCCGAGATCAAAGTATGTTGAAGAGAACGGCAAACTTCGCACGAATCCAAATTTTGGATGGATTTCACCACTTGGATTGAAAGAAAGAGGATGGTAAAAAGCTAGGGTTCGGGGCTCCTTCGCGGCTGCTGCTGCTGTTGTGAATAGTTTGGAAGCAATGAAGAAGAAGGGCTGCTCGGGTTCTGTATATATAACCAGACACCCTCAACCGAACTCGAGCCGAATTCGGTCAGAGCTCTGGCCGAATTTGCCTAGGGTTCTTTTAAAGTTGATTTTTGCCATTCTTTTTCATTGTCTTATTTCAAATATTTAATTCAAAGATTAGTCATTTCAACTTCAATTAACATAATTAATATTATTTTATAGATTAAATGTCGTTACACAGCGACTGTTTCAGATTAGCTGTAGGAGTACTGTCCCAGCTGGCGGATGTTCACCGGGGAACTCTTAAGTACCGTTTCGCTTCAACCGTACTTGTGGTGATAGACAGACTCTTTATTGGCTTGTCTCTAACACAGTTTTTGCGTAATGATATATAATCATAAAACAAAATTAATTAATATTATTGACGTCCATAATTCTTAATTCTCGACGTAAATAATTGAAACGATCTTCCGCTAGAGGTTTAGTGAAAATGTCAGCTAGTTGATTTTCAGTATCTATGTACACAAGGTTTATATCTCCATTATGATGATGATCTCTAAGAAAGTGATGTCGAATCTCGATATGTTTAGTACGAGAGTGACATACTGGATTCTTAGTCAAATTAATAGTGCTCGTGTTATCACAGAAAATGGGAATATGTGTGTAAAATAAATCATAGTCTTCTAGGGTTTGTTTCATCCACAAAATCTGAGCACAACAACGTCCTGCGGTGATGTACTCAGCCTCTGTTGTTGATAGGGCTACAGAATTTTGCTTTTTACTAAACCATGAGACTAAAGCCTTGTCTAAGAAATGACATGTGCCACTGGTACTTTTTCTATCAATCTTACATCCAGCAAAATCTGCATCCGAATAACCAATAAGGTCAAAGGACTTAGTTTTGGGATACCACAAGCCAACAGAAGAAGTGCCCTTAAGGTATCTAAAGATACGCTTAACTGCGGACAGATGTGATTCCTTTGGGTTAGCTTGAAAACATGCACACAGGCAAACACTAAACATTATATCTGGATGACTAGCAGTTAAATAAAGTAAACTACCAATTATACCTCGATACTTACGTGTGTCGACTGGCTTGCCTTGTTTATCTGAATCAAGCTTTGTTGAAGTTGTCATTGGAGTGCCAATAGGTTTGACATTGTCCAGATCAAACTTCTTAAGCAGGTCTTTTGTATACTTGGCTTGATTTATAAATGTCCCATTATCAGTTTGTTTGATTTGCAATCCGAGAAAGAATTTCAGCTCTCCCATCATGCTCATCTCAAACTCATTCTGCATACACTTAGAAAATTCTTGACACAAAGATTCATCAGTAGATCCAAATATAATATCATCAACATAGATTTGAATTAAAAGAAGTTTGCCATTAAAAGACTTAATAAACAGTATAGTGTTAACCTTGCCTTTTGAAAAAACCGTTGTCAAGTAGAAAAGAGCTTAAACGATCATACCAAGCACGAGGGGCTTGTTTTAAACCGTATAAGGCTTTCTTCAACTTGAAAACATGATCAGGGTTTTTGAAATCCATGAAACCTGGAGGTTGTGCTACAAAAACTTCTTCTTTTATAAAACCATTTAAAAAAGCACTCTTGACATCCATTTGAAATAGTTTGAAATCATGAAAACATGCAAATGCACATAACATGCGAATGGATTCTAATCTCGTAACTGGGGCATAAGTCTCATCGTAGTCGATACCTTCTTCTTGATTGTATCCTTGAGCTACGAGTCGAGTCTTATTACGAGTCACTAAACCATTCTCATTTAGTTTATTTCGGAATACCCAACGGGTGCCAATGACCGGGTGATCAATAGGCCTGGGAACAAGTTCCCAAACTTGATTCCGTTCAAATTGGTTTAATTCCTCTTGCATAGCATCTATCCAAAAACTATCACTATATGCTTCATCAATAGTTTTGGGTTCTAGCTGAAAAATAAAAGCAACACTAGAAACAATATCTCTACTGGATGTACGAGTACTTACTCCTTTGGTAATATCACCAATTACCAAATCTTTTGGATGATCAGCTGTAAATTTCAACCTTTTAGGTAAATTCTGAAGGTAGCTGGTTCCTGGATCTTCTCTAGGAGGTTCAGCTAGTGCAGAGCTTGGTTGAGGATCAGCTGATGTTGAGCTTGGTACAGTTGGATCTTCGTCATTGTCATCGATCGTCACCTGATTTAGTTCATCAAAGGTGACATTGATTGACTCTTCGATGATCATAGTTCTTTTGTTGAAGACTCTGTATCCTTTGCTCTTGGCCGTATAACCTAAAAATATACCTTCATCGGCCTTTTCATCAAATTTTCCCAAATTGTCTTTTATATTAAGAATAAAACATTTACAGCCAAATATTCTAAAGTATGAAACAGATGGAATTCTATTAAACCATAACTCAAATGGAGTCTTCTTCGATTTGGGTCGAATTAGAACTCTATTGAGTATAAAGCAAGCTGTATTGATAGCTTCAGCCCAGAAATATTTGGGTAGACTAAACTGATTTAACATCACTCTGGCCACTTCGGTTAGAGTTCTGTTCTTACGTTCCACAACTCTATTTTGTTATGGAGTCCTAGGGCAGGAGAACTCGTATACAAAACCGTGTGTGTCACAAAATTGCTTAAAATCAGTATTCTCGAATTTGTCTCCATGATCGCTTCTTATGCGAGTGATCATGTAACCTTTTTCATTCTGTACTTTCTTGCAAAAGGCGACAAATTCGGATAATGCATCATTCTTGCGTGTCAAGAAATATACCCACGTGTATCTAGAGAAATTATCTACAATTACAAAAGCATAAAGTTTACCTCCGAGGCTAGCAACTCTGCTAGGACCAAATAAGTCCATATGAAGCAATTGTAGAGGTCTAGTAGTACATACTGCGTTTACTGACTTGAATGTGGATCTGGTAGCTTTGTTCTTTTCACATTGGCTGCATATCGAATCTTTCTTGAATGTAATGTTCGGTAAACCGCGTACTAGCTTCTTTGTGGATAATCTTGAGATCGTATCCATATTAGCGTGACCGAGTCTCATATGCCACAAATGACTCTCATCACTTTTGGCCATTAAGCATCTACCTGAAATGTTACTTTCTTCTAACAAGTAGAAAACATATATATTGTCTTCCCTGATACCTTCAAAGATAGTACTACCAGTTGAGCTATCAACTATAGTACATTTGTCTTTGCCAAAGTTGATGGCATAACCATGATCAGCTAGATGACTTATGCTGGGTAGATTATGTTTCAACTCGGTAACCAGACAGACATCCTTAATCACAGGATATGGAGACTTACCAACATCATCGATACCAATAATATACCCTTTCAAGTTATTACCGAAGGAGACATAGCCTTCCTTCTTCTTCTTTGACAGTATTGCAAATAGGGTAGCGTCACCGGTCATATGCCGTGAGCAACCGCTGTCGAGGATCCATTTGCTTCTAGCATGTGAAGGGTGTTCCACCACAAAACAGTTTGGAGATGAAACTTTTGGTACCCATTTCTTGTAGGGTCCTGAATTGTTAGCTTTAGGTATCCAAGCATAAATATTTAAATCAACAAGCTTTCTCATTCTACATGCAGATGAAATATGACCAATAAGGCCACAATAATGACATTGTGCATGTCGAGTGTTGAAAGCTAAGTGGTGTGCATGGTTGGTAGGTTTAGGTTTTCTAGTATAGAAGAAAGCATACCTATAATCTTGTTTGGGCTTAAACTTTTGGGGGAAAAGGTTTTATATGGTTAGGTCTGACAGTGTTTGGCTTGGAAATGTTCCGATTTTTCGGTAAGTGACACGTGTTAGGGAAGGAAGCAGCAGGCTCAGGCTGTTTTCCTAACCTAATTTCTAATCTTTTGGAAGTGTCATACAACTTAGTATAATCAGAAGTGAGTGATTCCATTCTGATTTGTGCACATCGAAGACTTTTTTCTCTATAGAAAGTTCTTCCTTGAGTTGGTCAATAATTTTGTCTTTCTCTTCAGATGACTTGGTAGTCTCGTGTAATAAGAGCTTTATAGAAGAAAGCTCACCAGACTCACTAACATTATTTCTAACCTCAGCTAGTAGGTCGGTAAGTCTACCTATTTCACCTTTGTACTCTTTGAGTACCTTCTTAGCGGTCTTATACTTGCTACACAGTTTCCTGTAATCAGTCATCAGGTCACTGAAGGCATCTCCTAATTGCTCAAAGGTGAAGTCATCATAAGTATCAACTACAGGTTCAGTAGGTACCTGATCGGATGCCATAAAGCATACGTTTGCAGCGTCTTCTGATTGTTCGTCTTCTGAGTCGCTGGCTTCACTTTCATGCCATATGCTGGTATTGGCATATCTCCTAGATGTTGATTTCTTCATGTTCCCTTTTTCATACCTGTTGCTCTTCTTGCTTGATGATGAGTTTGTGGGACAATCCTTTTCATGTGTCCCTTCTTCTTGCAGCCATAGTAAACAGCATCTTCTTGATACCAGTTGTTGCTGTTGTTCTCTTTGACTCTCTTCACATGTCTCATGAATCTTTTGAACTTCCTTGCCAGGAGTACTTGATCTTCAGCATCAGATCCACTGCTGTCTGAGTCACCTTCAGCAGCTTTTTTGTGCTGAGCCTTGAGAGCGATCGTCTTCTCCTTTGGTGCAGGCTCTTCAAAATCTTGTAGCTCCAGTTCATGAGTGAGTAGCTTACCCATGAGTACTTCGAGGGACATAGTTATGAGGTCGTTCCCTTCAATGATTGCAGTAGCCTTCGGAATCCAGTTCTTGGTAAGTGCTCGCTGGAGTTTGCAAATCTTTTCATGGTTACTGTAATCTTTGCCTAAGGAGGACAAAGGATTTACAATATCCAAAAATCTCTCAAACATTTGTGTAACTATTTCGTTGGGCTTCATCTTGTACGTCTCGTACTCTTGAGTAAGTCTGCTGACTTTAGATTCTTTGACTTGAGTCGTGCCTTCATGTGTGATTTCAAGTAGTTTCCACACTTCATTAGCCGTTGTGCAGATAGACACCCTGTTAAATTCAGTTCTGTCTAAAGCACAAAAGAGAGCATTAATGGCACGTGCGTCAAGACTGGCCCTTTTTTTTCTTCCTCTGTATATCTGCTGTGGGATTTTTAACTAAAACTCCATCAACATTTGTACGAGGTGGCTTTTGATAGCCATCAAGAACAATGGACCATAAATCAAAGTCAAGTGATTTCAAGAAGAAACTCATCCGTGTTTTCCAATAGGTATAGTTCGTACCATCAAACAGTGGGGGTCTGTTTATGGCCTGGCCTTCACTTGTGAATTTCACAGTTGCCATGTGTTGTGTTATGATCTATATAACAGCTAATTAAAATAAATAAATAATTGCATTGTTACCTTTGCTTTACCTGTAATACCCGCTTTGATACCAATTGTAGGAATGAAATAGTAAAGCGTAATACTCTAGAGGGGGGTGAATAGAGTTGGCAGCAGAATAATGCTAATTAAAAATATTAGCAGCACAATCACAGAATATTAATCATAACTGAAATAAAGTAAAGACAGAGTTAAGAGAGCAAACGCAAAGACAGTGATGTATACTGGTATCCCTCTGTTGAGGACTAATCCAGTCGGTAGAACTCTTGCTACCAGTTGAATCCACTATTGGAAAAACTGCAAGTTTTCTTACGAAGTCCTTGCAACTTCTACAACACGAGCTTTGATACGAAGAACTCGTCCAACTTCAAATGCGAAGAGGTATTCTTCAATCAAGTCTTCTGATTACAATCTCTCAGAAACTTCTAGACCGTACCGTACTGGCAAATCGACTAGAGGATTGTAATTGGCTTGGGATCTGAAATTGAAAGCTCTAAAAAAACTCTTTGAAATACTGAAAGCTTTAGATAGAGAGAAGATTGAAAGTGAATGAGTGAGTTGAAATGATCAAAATCCTTCTCTATTTATAGGACTTTCAAAGGCAGACTTCTGACAGAATTCGGGCAGAATTCGGGCAGAACTCTATGAGCAAATCTCGGTCAAATTCGCAACTGCAGGAGGACCAAGTTCCAAGGATTCAAAATCACAACGGCCACTAACCGAACTCTGGCCGAACTCTGGCCGAACTCGGTCCGAGTTCTGTCAGGGTTAGTCAGGGTTTAGTTAGGGTTTTGAAAAAGTTTTTGGTGATTTTTGAAAACCTTTTTGAAAACCTTTTTGTAAACCTTTTTGAGAGGTCATTTTAAAAATATTTTGAACTCATTTGAGGGAAGCCTATTTGCCAGTACGACTCGGTGTACAACATATTCCTAGACTTAAATAAAATAAAAATACATTGCATAAGAAATTACAGACTCGAGTAGGCAAACAGATCTTCGGTCTTGAATTCAGTGGATAGCCATTCTTGATCATGTTCAAGAGTCCGAGATGTCCCGACTAGCTTTGTATATCTAGACAGAGTTTATTCAATTATTAAAATCAGGTTTGACCATATGGCCAAATGGGCCAACAAGCAGGACATCCTGAAGACATCTTTCAGATCGAGGTATGGGCGTTGGGAGTTCCTTGCCATGCCATTTGGAGCAACCAATGTGCCGGCAGTATTCATGGACCTCATGAATCGCATTTTTATGCCCTACTTGGATCAGTTTGTGATTGTATTCCTAGATGGCATCCTGGTCTACAGCAAGAGTATAGCGGAGCATGAGCAGCATCTCCGAGTGGTTCTTCAGATTCTCAGGGAGCATCAGTTGTATGCCAAGTTCAGTAAATACGAGTTCTGGCTCGATCGTATTTCGTACTTGGGTCATATCATCACCAGAGGAGGAGTAAAAGTGGATCCCCAGAAGATTGTGGCCATTAAGTCATGGCCGGTACCCAGCACAGTTGCAGAAGTTTGCAGTTTTCTTGGATTGGCCGACTACTATCGGCGATTTGTTTCAGACTTTGCTCGAATTTTAGCACCATTGACCCAGTTGACCCGTAAGGATGTGCAGTTTGCTTGGACAGCAGAGTGCCAGGATTCTTTTGAGAAGTTGAAGCGAGGCTTGATGACGGCACCTATTCTCACGCTTCCAGATGGGACCGGAGGGTTCTCAGTATATTGTGATGCTTCAGACAGAGGCTTAGGATGTGTTCTGATGCAGCATGGGAAGGTAATAGCTTATGCGGCACGTCAACTTCGTGATCATGAGAGAAATTACCCAACCCATGACTTGGAGCTGGCAGCAGTAGTGTTTGCACTTAAGTTGTGGAGGCACTACTTGTATGGAGATAGGGTAGAGATTTTTACCGACCACAAGAACCTGAAGTATGTTTTCACCCAGAATGAACTTAACATGCATCAGAGGATATGGCTGGAGCTTCTTATGGATTATGATGTCAACCTGCAGTATCATCCTGGGAAGGCCAACGTTGTCGCAGATGCATTGAGTAGGAGAGCCGGAGTTTATTTCCTAATAGCGCAACCAGAGCTGTTAGCAGATCTTCAAAAAATGGGTATAGAAGTTGTTCTCCCTTCCAGTGTGGTATTGATGGCCAGTATGCAGGTTCAGTCCACTATAGTCGAGAGGATCCGGATGGCGCAGTCAGCAGATTCCAAGCTTCAGCGACTCAGAGCAGAGTGTGAGGCAGAACGAAGACCAGAGTTATGCATTCATGAAGATGGTATACTTTGACATGGTAATCGTCTTTGTGTACCCAGTGGAGATATCAGACAGGAGATCATGGCAGAGGCCCACAGTTCTCAGTATTCCATTCATTCTAGTGGTAAGAAGATGTACCACGATATTCGTCAACACTTTTGGTAGAATTGTATGAAGAGGGAGATAGCCTGGTTTGTCTCTCGGTGTTTGATTTACCAACAGGTTAAAGCTGAACATCAGAGGCCAGCTGGACTACTTCAGCCCTTGCCAATTCCAGAATGGAAGTGGAAACATGTAACCATGGATTTCGTTACTGGATTACCTAGATCCCCAGCTGGTCGAGATGCCATTTGGGTTATAGTTGACCGGCTCACGAAGGTGGCTCACTTCCTTCCGTTCAGAGTTGGTCAGTCGACGGTCAGCTAGCAGAGATGTATCTCAGGCAGATCGTCAGGCATCATAGGATGCCAGTCAGTATCACCTCTGACCGAGATTCAATATTTATGTCATACTTTTGGCATAGCTTACAGGAGAGTTTGGGAACTCGCCTCCAGTTCAGCTCAGCCTATCATCCGCAGACGGATGGTCAGTCGGAACGCACGATCTAGACTCTTGAAGATATGTTGCGGTCCTGTACACTCGACTTCGGTGGTTCGTGGGAAGATCACCTACACCTGGTGGAATTCTCGTACAACAACAGTTTCCAAGCCAGCATCCAGATGGCACCGTTCGAGGCACTGTATGGTAGGAAGTGCAGATCCCCGCTAGCCTGGGATGATGTTGGAGAGAGGCAGATGCTCGGTCCGGAAATGATTGCCCAGACAGTTGAAGTGGTCAGAAGAGTCAGGGATGATCTTCGAGTTGCCCAAGATCGCCAGCACCATTGGGCCAATTCTCATCGGCGCCCTCTTGAGTTTTCTGTCGACGACCATGTATTCCTGAGAATTTTACCTAACCGTGGCGTCATTCGTTTCGGCGTACGGGGAAAGCTTAGTCCTAGGTATATAGGACCGTTCGATATTCTGGATTGAGTAGGTGATGTATCCTATCGTCTCGCTCTCCCGCCGTCGTTACGTGAGGTGCATGACGTGTTCCATGTATCCCAATTACGACGGTATATCCCGGACCCGAGCCATATCCTGAATCATTCGGAATTGGTTGTTGGTACCAACCTTTCGTATGAGGAGAGGCCCGTGTCTATATTGGATCGAAGAGAGAAGATGCTCAAGAACAAGACTATCAAGTTAGTTCGAGTTGCTTGGGGTCATCACTCTTTGGGTGAGTCAACGTGGGAGCGTGAAGATGATATCCAATCGTGATATCCCGACCTGTTTGACTCGTGAGGTATAATATCTTCCTTATGCCTCATGTCTTCGATTCCTTGCTTGCATGATTGATTGATTGATTGATTGATTGCCAAGTATAGCTTGCCTGTGATTAATATAGCTTGTCCTTGTCCGTCTAGCCTCTTAATTAAATTTTGAGGACAGAATTTTTTTAAGGTGGATAGAGTTGTAATGCCTGTGGTTCATATTACGTATCTTGGTATAAGTGTACGTATTTTATCTTGTATTGCATGATTCCTTGCTTGGCTTATCTTGGCATTTTATGGCTTGGTCTATTTTGGGTTGGTTCGACTAGGCTTGGTTTGCCTTAGTTCATCATGAACCAAGGGGAGAACCCTTACCTACCACCACCATCCCCATTTATTAGCCCACTCTTTTTTTTCTCTCTCTCTTCATTACTCTTCTTCTTCTCCACCATTACTTCTTCACCTACCAGGAAAAGAAAGAGAGAGAGAGAGCTCTTAGGCATGTGCAGCTTGCTTCATGGAGGAACCCCAGTTTTATTGCTCCATTATATTCTTCACAGCATTTTAAAACACTTTAATACTTGGTATTTTCAATTTCTATGGCTAATTGCTTGTAGATCTAAGTTTATTTTATTTTTGGATTTTTTGGATTTTGATCTATTTAATCTTATTATTATCAAGTTTTGATGATTCCATGTTGTAGAAAAATTCATTCTGCCCTATTTTGACCTATGGAAGTTCGGATTTGGACTCTGGATGAAGGTTTTATGAAGCTTGGAAGCCATGGATTGCATAGTTCTTCTTCTCGGAATAATAGAGAAGATGAACAGTTCCCAGCCGCATGTTCCCAGCCGCATGGACTTAGCCGCATAGCCTTTTATGCGGCAAGTTATCTTTCAGCCGCATGTGCCCTGACTAACCCTGGCCGCATGAACTCTGATCGGTTATCTGGCCGCATGAGACCCAGTTATTCCTAAGCCGTATGAGACTCGGCCTTATCCAGCCGCAAAAGGCCCATTCCCCCTTCAGCTGCATGAGCTCCTAAATTCCCTGAGCCGCATGGATTTGAATTCCCAGCCGCATGGCCGCATGAGACCCCGTTATTCCATAGCCGCATAAACTTTCCCTCTTTGGCCGCATGGGACGCAGCTCATTCTAGCCGCATAAGACCCCCTCCATTCCCGGCCGCATAAGCTCCGGCCCTCTTTCTGCCGCATAGCGTTCCTCTCCCGCAGCCGCATATGCGTCCGCCTTCTTTGGCCGTATGAACCCGAATTTTCCCCGAGCCGTATGAGCTTTCCCCTTTAAGCCGCATTAGCCCTGACCGACCCAGCCGCATAGACTTCTGAGCCCAAACCGCATAAGACCTGATTCTTGGCCGTAGGAGCCCAATCTACATGAGCCGCATGAGCTCGAATTCTGGGCCGCATGAACCCGCATCGATCCAGCTGCATGGACTCATTTTTCTGAGCCGCATGGCTCCTCCTCGTGCCTTACCTTTGTTATTTAATTATTATTATTTTATTATTATTGCTAACTCATGTCTTGTAACCCTCAGTATACTTGGGTCTTTTGATGGAATACTTGTACTATGTTATCCTGCACTTGTAACCTGAACACGATAGTGACCCGTAGTGGTGTACTCTTGACAAGTAATATGACATGATAGTGGCCCGCCGTGGCGCACTCCTGACAAGTAAACATGACATGATATGCCTGGATATGCTGTTGCGACGGCTAGCATGACATGACAAGAATGAATAATCTGGACACCGTGGGCGATTGTACTTGTACAAATGAACCAGTCTTGTCTTGCATCATATCTAGGACAGGATCCCTGAGTACCATGGCCAGGGGTACCTACTAAAATTGACTAAGGCTAATAACTAGAACAACATAGTAGTCATGAAGAGATTTTCCAGCTACAGGCAATCCCGTTACCTGGGTGCGCTCGTGGATCTGTAGCCTGCCGACGAGTAGGGTACATTTCCAGCACACTGTCATGTGTTGCACCCTCCAAGCTACTTAAGGGTACATGTATTTCCTGGACGATGTACCCACTTGAATTCAGCCCCTAATATTCGACCAGGGTAACCTGGATGGTCTGTAGGGCTTGTGACTGTGGAATAATCTCGCTACATCTTGCTAGTAAATAGGCCTGTGATAACCCTAGTTAGTTAAAGTATCAAGCCGTACTTATTGCTTGGCCGTGATTGTTGGATGGGGCATAACCAGTCTAGTCTTGTCTTGATCCTGTACACGATTGTTACATAACCTGATTTCTTATATTATCTTGCCGATAAATGGTAGGAAACTAAGTTCCATTCAGATGAAGGGTTACAACCCCGGTCCTTGTTTGGTTTACTGGTTGTAACCCGGTTATCTGAATAGTTCCATAGTTGCCCCATCGTATATCATCCTGATTTTTTATATATTTCCAGTTCTTATTACTTATTTATATTCTTGTGCTAATTGCTGGTTTTTAGTTCCTAAGTGAAGCTTCCTTTGTGGCACTTGCTCTTTCTGGGATCTGACCCATCTAGTTTTGTATGGCCAGCAACTGGAGCAGCTCCAGAGGATCTGCCGACTTTCCAGCATGATGGTGACCACCAGGCGTAACCAGGACAACGAGTGGATTATTTTTGGCTCCCCCACTTTATTGTAAAAAATATTCTTTTGAGGCGTTTAGCCGACGAGCACTTGTTTAGCTTGATTACACTTTACTTACTATCTGCCTACGGGCTGTAATATGATTGACAAATCCTAGGGTTGATCATGTATGACTAAACTCTTGCTAGTCCTGACATTTTGTAACGACTAGCTTTATGATCAGCTAAATATGTAATGATTGGGACGCCTTACTATTGTATATTTGGTGATCTTACATCTTGTAACATTTACTTACTTGCTTGTGATTGAGACACTAGGCTTGTTCATGATCTTAGCAGACTGTTGGCTTGTAGTTAAACCCTCATGTATCTAGACAGCCATGACCGTATGGCGAGGTGGGATGCACTTCAATATACGTAGCTGGCTATGTCTGCCCCCGCTCTAGTATTCTGGTTCTGGGGCGTGACAATAGTAGTATGTACTCCCTTGTCTAGTGACAACCATGACATTATTGCATGGTGCTAGTGTACTCCGCAATACATAGCTAGTCGTATCATACTCTCATTCTTCGTATTCCGGTACTAGGACGTGGCATCTCTACTATACCATTTCCAGTAAGGATTATTAATTTCTTAGGTAGAGGTTGAGATTCAATTGATATGGTGCTACCTTATCCTTCAACAGTTATCCAATTTTTCTTTGAATCGAGCTACTTTTGCTTCTTTATATCTACCAATTAAGATACAAATCGACTCAATCTAGTTAATTATGCAGCATAATTATTGAAAGTGAATTTACCTTGTTACAAATGGGTCAATGATTGCTCCAATCCTATCGTGACTGATTTAAAGAAGAAAAAAATCATTCCTCAAATTTCTTCTGAACTCATCATATTGTCGTATTCGACACCTTGGCTGTTCCGTACTCTACCCGTAGTCTACATCATCTTCCAATTAAATGCGAATTACGGATACCCTATTTTCAGGATTAATATTTTTCTCCTTCAAAATAATCCTTCTATGGTTTTTATCCATTATCCAACCTTCATCGGACTTTTTCGTTCCACAAAATCTTGGTGGTTTAATATTCTTAAATTAACAATTGTACCACCTTTGGAGTTTGATGGTGTCCATCCTTTTTCTAATACAACGACAGTTGCTGTTTGAACGACATTTGTGTGTTGATTATCTTTCTCTAGAAGTTGCCAAAATAATCGATACATATTCGCAACACACAACTCAGATTGATCATTGGAAGATCATTAGAATTAGTAGGACTAGCTACCTTATTGATCAAATAGGAAACAAAAAATTTCAAGAATGGTTTGAATTTTAATGTATGAATGGAAGTGGTACAAATATCATTTTCATGGACAAAGAAAGTTTTGAAAGACCTTGTAAATTGTAAGAATACAAAATAAGAAAGGATTTGCAAGAAATACAAAACACAAAATGTAGAGAACATATTTTATTCACTATTATCAAAAGGTGATACAAATATGCACATGTGGATGCTAGATATTGTAGAAGCATGAAAAAATATACAACAGAGGGACGCATAGACTCTATGCGCCTAAATATGAAGTTCAAGATTGAAGCAGTTCTTGAAGCATATGAATTTTTGAAGACTGAGAATACTGGCCAAAATGACGCATAGTCTAAAGAGGGATCAAAAGGACGCATAGTCTATTTTGACGCATGACTTATCTTGTCTCATAGAAAGAGATGATAAACCTTGGGCAATGTGCAGTACACTGATTCTAAAGAAGATGTCAGTGCTTACATTACTATCTGTCACTACCACATTTTCAGATAGGGTTATTTTTGACCAAACTAAAATTTTACCATTAATGTACCATTAGCATGACAATTAATTTAAGTTCATAAATTAGGAAATTTCTATCTAGTTGGACCCTAGTCATGTATAGGTTAAGTGTAAGCATTAATTTAGGGCCAAACCACTTATTGTCCTTAAAGACTTTAACTAACTAATTAATATGGAGAGGATTATGACTAGCAAAACCCTAATTAAACTCACATATAACCCTACATGGCCGGCCACCTTAAGAATAGGGTTTTCTATCATTTTTTTCATTCCATTCTCTTCCAAATTTTCTTCCAACTTTCCTCCATGGTGTGCTAAGGAGGTGGAGATCTCAAGAAAGGTTGGTGGAGGCTCTATCAAGGGCTTTGGAAGCTATTTCTTCTTCCTCCTTCCCCAAATTTGTAGGTCCTTGTGAGGGCACTATTCTCCATAAGTATAACTCTTTATTCTATCATTTACAGTCAAATTTCAAGTATACATGCAGGAGACCCCTCTAATGGCTAGATCCAACCTTCTAGGTGGTGAAATAGGTGTTAGGGGACTCATTCTTAGTAGATCTATGGTTTAGAATAGTGTCTTTTGGGTAGCTACAGAATTGTGACCACCAAGTATTTGATACAAGTCCTCAAAGGAATTTTGTACCATGCTCTAGTGTAGGCTTTGGCCCATGTGTCCTAACTATGGTATCGAAGGTTGTGTCATGACACGGTGGAATATGCTTGGCCAAATGGACAAATCTCTACATATAAATGTGTCTCCATTGAGCTTGATAACATACTAATTGTGTCACGACCTGCACCCGCTTTTTGGGATACGAGTGCGTGTCCAAGCCAACCTACGTCGAAGTGTCGACGGTAGAACGCTGTCAAGACCATAATGCTCAAAATCACATAAAATAATAACTTTTTGCTCATTCACAATAACTAAATTAAATTATAATATTCACAAGTTTTATATTTGAAGAAAAATATAAACTCTTACAAATATTGAAAATTGCCAACACGTCTAACAAGTCTTCCATGGTTGACCTCAGCGTATACCCATGTCTCCCCCAATGGTTTAAGCATAATATAGTAGGCAATTATCTGAAAAATGTTGGTTTCCAGTCAGGAATGGAACGAGTACAATTCATTGAGTACAGTTTCAATAACGACTATAAAACAGAGGTTAGTCATAAAATACATGACGAGAGAATCTACTATAACATGGTAATACAATAACTAGAGATAGGAAAGTATATAGAACGTATAAAGGGTAGAACGAGGAACATAACTATCTAAGTGTGTTAAAGTACTCCTTTCGATGTATGATCGGCTGGGACACTACACCACAATGTCTACGATGTCTAAATAATAATAAAATAAAGCACTGCCTACGATGTCTACATTGCATAAAATAAAATACTGTCTAAGATGTCGACAATGCCTACGGTCAGATCACACATCTACTTGGTACTTTTTCTTCTCGACACTACAAGTAAGAACATGACAAGATATTAAAAAAAGACAAAATGTGGTATCCGTGTGACGAGCGTGTCAAGAATCAAATATAAAACAACTAAAAATAAACTATAGTAATTAACAATATCAAAAACAAACAACAAATGTACTCACCTGGGGTCCGTTGCTGGTGAAACCGATAATACCAACCACTCAGTGTGTCACACAAATCAAACTTGCACAACAGTCTCCAAATGCTGAAACAGACATCACCAATACATTTGGTATAAAAGAAATGTCTAAAAATGCCTACCCAAAAGCCTAATTCTGGACACAGGAGTAAAATTATAATTTCGGATCAAAACGATGTCCGTCGTTAGACCTGCTTTGCACCGAAAAGTATGCCAGTATCTATGATCTCTAAAGTCGACAAACTATATGTCTATGGGTCCATTTTTTAATACAAACTCAACTATATACTAGATTTGGATCTGATGAGCCGTGCACAAAATCGTCTATTGGATTGGGTCATGGGCTTGCCAAAATAGCGTTCCGGTCGACCTTCTCAGAATCAGACCAAACTTGGCACATAGGACCAGAAAAATGATATGGTCCTGTTGTCACTCCCGTTTCCCATTATATATATTTTTAGGATACATATACGAATTTCTGACAATTATCAGGTGGCCCTATTTTGACTTATCTTGCTTAGCTTAGCCTTGGTTTAAATCTTGACTTGATTGGTTCAACTTGGTTCAACATGACTTGGCTTGGCTTGGCTTGGCTTGGCTTGGTTTTTATTTTGGGTTGAGATGAGAGGGGTTGCTATATAAGTCAACTCTTCTTTCTCTTCCATTATTTGCATTTACTTCTTCATCTTCTTCATTTACTCCTCCCACCTACCAAGCCTAGGCAAGTACAACTTGCTTCATGATGGATTTCACATTTCATTGTTCCATTCTCTTCTTACTTGATTCTAAGCCTTTTTAGAACTTGACATTTTTGGATTTGATGGAAATTCTTGTAGATCTAAGTTTGTAATTTTTTCGTTTTTTTAGTTTTGATCTCTAAAACATGGTTATTTTCGAGATCTAATAGTTCCATGTTGTAGGAAATTCAATTCTACCCAATTTTAACTTTTAAATCGCTTGATTTTGACTTTGTATGAGCAAGTTATGTCATTTTCATGTTATGGGTTCCCACACCGTTTGATGTTGTCGGGACGATGAACAGTGCCGCGCGCAGTGTCTTCGCTGCCGCGTGCTTGCACGCAACGTGCGTTGTAGGTGATTTTTCTTGTGCATTGCAACTTGCGGTCGTGCGATTTTCTGCCGCGCACCCGCGCGCCGTGCTTGCGTTGCAACGTGCGTCGTGGGCGATTTTGCTCGCGCACATTGCAACTTGCGCGCCCGTGCGATTTCCTGCCGCGCGTCGTACTTGTGCGTAACGTGCGCCGTGGGCGATTTTGCTCGCACATATTGCAACTTGCGACGCACGCCCGCACCCGCACGACTTTCTGCTGCGTGCCCGCGCGACTTTCTGTCGCACGTCCTACTTGCACGCAACGTGCACCGTGGGCAATTTTGCTCGTGCAACTTGCACGCAGGTCACTCCAAATGACTTTTGCCTCTTTGAGCTATTTTGTAGCTAAAATCTTGAAAAACTCATAAGATAAAAGTTGTAGATCTTTTCCTTGGCTTCAAAAAAATTTACTAACTATTTTATGCAAGTTTCTTTCATTCATGATAATGTAAGGATAGAACACGATAGTGGCCTGTTAAGGCGTACTCTTAACAAGTGTCTAGTAACATGATAATTCTTGATAGTGATCCGTCGTGGTACACTCTTGACAAGTAACTTGACATGTTAATTCTTGATGGTGGTCCGTTGTGACGCAGTCTTGACTTGATAAAGTAACCAAACATGATAATCTTGATATACTGTTGTGACGGCTATCTTGACTTGTTAAGTAACTCTTGTCTTGACACTGTGGGTGTTTGTGCTTGTATAAGCTACATGTCTCGTCTTGCATCATGTCTAGGATATGAATTCCTGATTTCATGGTCAGGGATTCATACTGAATCTGACTGGAATAATGACTAGAGTGATCAAGTAGTTCATGAAGAGATTTTTCAGCTACAGGCAGTCCATTTTCTGGGCGCTTTATTTGGACTTGTAGCCTGTCGTTGAGTAGGGCACATTTCCAGCACACTGTCATGTGTTGCACCTCTAAGTCACCTAATCCAACACTCTCAACTTGTGACCGGATAACCTGGATTAGTCTGCAGGGCTTGTGGCTGCCGGAACATCTTATTGCATCTTGCTAGTAACTAGGCTTGTGAAACATAGTAGTTAAAGTATCACGCCGTACTCTTTGCTTGGCCGTGAATGATGGCTGGAGTCCTATCTTGTCTAGTCTTTCCTAGATTAGTACATGGCTATCTCAGGACATGCTTATTTATGCTTTACTTTATCGATAATTGGTTAGAGACTAAGTTCTGTTCAGGTGAAGGGTTACAACCCC
Organism: Iris pallida; assembly: GCA_029216955.1. Lineage (NCBI taxonomy): Eukaryota > Viridiplantae > Streptophyta > Magnoliopsida > Asparagales > Iridaceae > Iris > Iris pallida. Next base: position 6,619,504 of record JANAVB010011000.1, on the reverse strand, counting down.
GGTCCTTGTTTGGTTTACGGGTTGTAATTTGGTTACCGGAATGGTCCTTTAGTTATCGTATCGTTTATCACCCTGTTTTCTTTAACTCATGTCTTTCGTTATCCTTTATGTATCATATGCTAATATGCTACTTTTAGTTCTTAAATGAACCTCCATTGTGGCACTTGCTCTTTCTGGGATCTGACCCAGCTGGTTTTGTATGGCCAGATTTTGGAGTAGCTCCCAGGATCTTCCTGCCTTCCAGCCAGATGGTGAACCACCAGACGTAATCCTGGCAACGAGTGGGTTCTTATTTTGCTCTCCCAATTTATTGTAAATTATTCTTTTGAGGCGTTTAGCCGCCGAGCAAGTGTTAGCTCGTGTTGAAACATTAATTCTGTCTGCCTACGGGCTTTACATGATTAACAAATCCTAGGGTTGATCATGTATGACTTAAACTCTTGCTAGTTCTTATTTTGTATGACTAGCTTCATGATCTCTGATATGTAATTTGGACGCCTTACCTTTATGTCTGATGATCTTTACTCCTTTAACAATTACTTCCTTGTTAGATTGAGACACTAGGCTTGTTCATGAACCATAAGAGACTGTTGGCTTGTAGATAAACCCTCATGCATCTAGACAGCCGTGACCGTATCGAGGTAGATTATACTTCAATGTCTTAGCTGGCTTGTGTCTGTCCTCGTCTCTGGGACGTGACACGGTTTAAGTGGTGGCCATGCAGGTCATGTAAATCAAGATGTGAGTGTTTCACTGAATAGATGTCTCAATCACACTCGCCCTTGATCTCTACTCGTGTTTCCTAATCTTTCTGAAATCTTGACCTGATCACATGTTTATATCCTCGATCTATCATGGTCCTTCCTTATTGTTCTACATGTCGTTTCTTCAGCGCATTATTCCTGGTCTACCGATCAACAAGACGGAGCACCTACAGTGGACCAGCAGCACTTGGAGACCAAGCCTAGCACTCTGGAGCAGCCTCCCGAGTCATCCATTCCGGGGATCCAGAGCCTCCAGTTCAACTCGTCCAGCCTGCAGCCTAATAATAGAACCCTGGTGGGGTTTATTAAGGAATTGCTTGCATCTCAAGATCGTCGGGCGATGCCCTGTACCAGACAGTACAAGATGCCATGGCAGAGTTGGTTACCAAGGGAACAACGCGGCCAACAGCTTTAAGCGTCTGAACCCTCCTTTCTTTGATGACACTAAAGATGCTATTGCTGCTGATGCATGACTTCAGGACACAGAGGTTATCTGGAATCAGCTAGGATTCCTGAGGATAAAAATCTGGCCGTTGTGAGCCTACAGTTATTAGACTTAGCCCGCAGCTGGTGGACGATGCTAGCAGTTGGATTACCGATGCCTGTCTCATAGGCGTATTCAGTAACAAGTTCCAGACCAAGTACTTTGACGCAGTAGCTCGGTATGCTCTGCAGACGAGATTCACTAATCTTAAGCAGATGGGAGGATGGTCGATGGATACGCGGCCAAGTTTTTTAGACTCTCGGTTTGCTCCTACCTTGGTGGCAACCGAATTGGATCGATCCCAGAGATTCCAGCAGGGGCTCCACCTAGAGATTATCATATCAGTGGAGCAGTTTGAGAACCAAATGTTTGATGCCTTCTTGCGAGCAGCGAAGAGGCGTGAGTATACTTCGCAGAGGATTGTAGATAGAAACGGAGGATGAAAGAGGTCTCATGGGTAGATGTCCAGTCTTCAGCACCAGCCCCGACAGCTAGGGCTTTGACTATTGAAGCTCCTAGGAGGGCGACCACAGTTTTCGGTTCAACACTTGACACCGACTTATCCTCAGCAGCAGAAGCAGTCTTCTGAAATGGGCTGCACTCATTTTGGGAAGCCAGGACATAGTATCAGAGTATCGCAGAGCACAGAGATTGTGCTTGGCTTATGGGGTACCGGATCACAAGATAGGGTCATGTCTGAATAGAGCCAGTTCGTCGTCATCAAACCTAACCAGTCCATCGGTTAGGGCTCCAACACCAGTGCAGCAGCAGTACCAGCCTCTGAGGCTATTGCCCCTCAGGCTCAGCAGTATACCCAAGCTTAGATTCAGAACAGGCAGAGAGGTCACCAGCAGAGGGGACCAGCACCAAGAGGACAAGGATAGGCTATGGCTCTGACCATGGCAGAAGAATTGGCATCAGGTGAGGTGGTGGCAAGTACCATTCTCGTCAACTCTTT
>JANAVB010011000.1:6398309-6617285 GCA_029216955.1 Iris pallida | reverse complement strand
GCTCTAATTCCTCAAAACTCATGCGTGGGGGTATACTCTTCATAAACTTCGTCTCTCCAGGACAACTTGGACGTCATGCATCTCATGACGGGCGAGCCCCATCTCCCCAGCAAGTGTTAAAAGGTCCTCATACGATAATTGTACATCTCGAAGAGCGCTATGAACAGCCTTGTGTTCATAGGAAGACCATAGAAAGTGTCTCTTATGGCATAGTAGAGTCCGAGCTGCTGTAAAGTATCCCCATATGTCGACAGAATCCAGAATGTCAAGTTGACCCACGGAGGGAACGACATCTAATTCTGCAGTGACAGTCTGCCCGTGGGATATGATCATTTGCAAGCAATCTGGTTCAGGAAGGTGTCAGCCTCAGATAACGGTTATTGGGCCTCAGGTCATTTATAAAACTACCGGGGGCTAGTCCAACGATAGAACAACTGACCGATTCTCTGGTCGCAACCGCTGAACGCACTCGTCTATTATAATGGATATTGCCCACGGATTGCTTGCCGGTCCTGAGTTATGGGGTCCGCCATTCGCCTCTTGATAGGCACCATATTGAAACTTGACAAAGAGAAATGGCATTCCATCTGAGGAAGGTGAATCGATATCCCGTTGGAAAGGAATTCCCGTCTCTCAGATAGCTCCAGGGTGCGGGGGTTCGAGACAACTATAGCATCTCCGAACAAGAACGCAGGCTTCATATGAATGTCCCCTAGCTTCCAGAATTCATCATACTGAGTAAGTAAAAAAATGATTGGTTCCTCATCTCCCTTAACCTGGTCTCAGGTTGATTCCGGGTGATCTGAGTCGACACGCGTTCGATTATCTGGTTCAGTCTCACACCCAACGTAGACTGGGCATATCCTATCAGGAGCTCCCCCGATGGAGCTGTGGGCAAGTTCTCTGCAAAGGACAAAAAGAAGTAAAGTTAGAAGAAGTTCGTTCTTCAGCTATGCGGCCTAGCCAAACAGAACCTATGCGGCATATCGGCTTAAAGAACATGAAACGCATGCGGCTCGGTCATACAGTGCTCATGCGGCTCAGTCGTGAGATACTTAGGCGGCTCAGTCAAGAAGTGCTCATGCGGTTCAGTCATGAGGCACCTATGAGGCGCTCATGCGGCTCAGTCATGAGGCACTTATGCGGTTCATGCGGCTCAGTCATAAAGTACTCACGTGGCCCAGTAATGAGGCACCTATGCGGATCATGCGACACAGTCATGAGGCACTTATGCGACTTAGTCATGAAGTGCTCATGCAGCTCAGTCATGAGGACCTATGCGGTTCATGCGGTCCAGTCATGAAGTGCTCATGGCTCAGTCATGAGGCACTTATGCGGCTCAGTCATGAAGTGTTCATACCGATCAGTCTTGGGGCACTTATGTAGTTCAAATGAGCAGCGCTTATGCGACTCAGCCCATGCGTACCTATCATACAGAACACAAGCGTCCAAATGAGATAGGGCATGCATCAACCAGGCTTAAAGCACAAAGCGATATAGCACAGGCCCGTACATAAAATATGCGATATAGCCATTCAAAATTTCAGTCATCATCTTCCCACTGTCCTTACCCTTGATAAGGGGTTGCACGTCAGAATGAATGGAAGGAGAGTCTATCGCCTCGACGGAGAGGCAAGTCCCTTCCTTTGGCCGCAGTACCAGTCGACTTAGAAGCTTTTGGAGCCATGGCAGAAAGAATGATGAAGACGAAGGAGAAGAAGGTGAAAGAGAAAAATCTCTCTCAAATGACCCATATTTATAGAGTTTTTGAAAAGTGCCTCTTCGGTTCTCGAGATCATTAAAGATAATGACGACGTTTGAAGATTATCCCTAGCAACCGTCGGCTATATCTCAAAAAAACAACCCAAATCCAAACCGAATCAAGAAAAAACAGTAGTGACAACTGGCATGCTGGATGGGGTCTCTCTGCGGCTCAAGATTTTCCTGCGCTCAAGATTTCCCTACGGCTCAAGATTTTCCTGCGGCTCGAGATCTCTCTGCGGCTCGAAAATTCTCTGCGACTAAAGGTCTCTTCTGACTTGAAGACTCCCTGCGGCTTGACATATCTCCATGCATCTTATTCAAAGTATTCCAAATTTGCAATTTGAAAACTTTGAAAGGGGACTTGTAGAAGCATAAAAAATATGGGGTTCATGCGGGTCACAATTTGTCGGATAAGTACTCTAGACCAAACTGGTCCGCATAAAGAAGAGCCGCATGACAGATTTAGCACCCTATGCGGACTGTCTACAACCAGACTGATTCGAGCCGCAGAAGAAAATATGCGGCCAAGTTGGTTAGTTTGTCTGATAAAGCTGACAAATTCTGTCAAAACTGACAAAATAACAGTTCTGACTTTCTGACAAAAAGATAAGACATGATCAAACAAAGTCATGCGGCCAGAAGGATTGCTACCCGAGCCACATGAACCTTATGCGGCCCTAAAGTCTCTGAGCTTCATGTGGCCAAGGGTGACTGTATCCTAAGCCGCTTGAGCTTTATGCTGCCCAAAATATAGAATCTATGCGGCTCAAAAATCCTTAAGCTACATGCGGACTAAGGAGACTATGACCTAAGCCGCATGAGTCTTATGCGACCCAACATGGCCGAAAACTGAGAGACTCATGCGGCTCAAAATGATTCCTATCCTGCGATAGGATACGTGGCAGGCTGACCAAGTCTCAACCACCCAGATTTGCTGCAACAAAATCCCAACAAATCGTTAGCTGGCGGCCAAGAGAGGGTCTTTACATGCTGATTAGCCACGTAGCCACGGGCCACCTATGCGGCTCAATACACACATCACTAAAATAGCAGGGTGCCACACCCCTGCAAAAGGCTGACACATTCGAAAGGCAATTTCTTCAAGAGCTAAAGACTGCGTGGCATAGTCCAAGGAGTAAGGCAGAGTTGATATACTTCCCCGAGCCCCATCGCCACCCCCCAGAATTAAAAACTAAACAATTGTACTTAGATTATTTCCTAGGATTTCTTTCTAGGCTCTTCTTTGTACAAGCGAGTTTGTAATCAATTTCAATATTTCTGTTATACCTGTCTTTGATATTTTAATGGCAAACAAACCTTCTCAGAGACTGGTAGATACTTGGTGAACCACTCCTTCTTTGAGCAAACATACGACACCCTAGTGTCTATTCACCAGTCTGTGTCAATCCTAGCAGAGTCAACATGTGCAATCATAGAAACAAAGTTAGCCTCACCATGTTCCTTTATTTTGGTTTTTTTTTTGTAGTCCCTCTTCCAGTGGCCTTTCTTGCCACGGTTGAAACAAGTCCCCGGTTTTTGGACTTGGGCTTGAACTGAACCGACTTCACCTTTAGATAGTGAACGTCTTTCTTTTTTTTGGTAGGGAGCCTTTTGCTTCCCTTTAGAACTTCCTCCTTGCACCATATTTGCCTTTGCCAACAACTTGGACAAGGCATCCACTTTGATTAATTAATGTGTTAGTTAAGTATTTTTAATTTTTAATTTTTAATTTTTAATTTTAGATGAATTAAAAATAAATGTGATATGAATTAAAAATGTAATTTTTAAAAATAAATGTGAGGTGCATCCGGGGTGGAGTTAAATTCATATCCAAACAGCATTGATAGACAAATTAAAAATAAATGTAAATTCATATCACATTTATTATTCATAATATTCGTAGTTAGCGGTAGAGAATTCTCCGCCAGATTGATAGATTTCCCGATGGCCGATTATGATGTGGTCTTAGGGATGGATTGGTTGAGGAACCAGTATGCTAGAATAGACTGCCACATTGGCAGGGTTGTTTTTAGCATTCCAGGCGAGCCAGAGTTTTCTTTTTCCGAGGCAAAGTTGAACCTTCTCCTCCAATATTGCGGATGGCAGTAGCAGCAGTACAGTTACCTCGGATAGTCGAGGAGTTTCCAGATATTTTTCCAGAAGAGCTTCCAGGAATGTCGCCAGAGAGAGAGAAAAGTTCACTATAGACTTGATCCCCGGGACAGCCCCAGTGTCTGAGAGAGTCTACAGAATGGCGTCGTCAGAATTGGAGATATTGTACAAGATGATTGAAGAACTCAGAACCAAGAGATTCATTCGTGCTAGTGGATCACCTTGGGAGCCCGGATGCTTCTTGTAAAAAAAAGGATGGTACATCCAGGTTATGCGTAGATTATCGTACCTTAAACTCAGTGACAATCAAGAACAGATACCCTCTTCCGAGGATAGATGACTTGTTTGATCAACTCAAAGGGGCAGCAGTATTCTCGAAGATTGACTTGCGCTCAGGATACCATCAGATCAGAGTCAAGAGCAGTGTAGGAACGAAATATAAAGCGTAATAATCTAGAGGGGGGGTGAATAGAGTTGGCAGCGGAATAATGCTAATTAAAAATGTTAGCAGCACAATCACAGAATATTAATCACAACTGAAATAAAGTAAAGACAGAGTTAAGAGAGCAAACGCAAAGACAGCGATGTATACTGGTATCCCTCTGTTGAGGACTAATCCAGTCGGTAGAACTCTTGCTACCAGTTGAATCACTATTGGAAAAACTGTAAGTTTTCTTACGAAGTCCTTGCAACTTCTACAACGCGAGCTTTGATACGAAGAACTCATCCAACTTCAAATGCGAAGAGGTATTCTTCAATCAAGCCTTCTGATTACAATCTCTCAGAAACTTCTAGACCGTACCGCACTGGCAAATCGACTAGAGGATTGTAATTGGCTTGGGATCTGAAATTGAAAGCTCTAGAAAAACTCTTTGAAAGACTGAAAGCTTTAGATAGAGAGAAGATTGAAAGTGAATGAGTGAGTTGAAATGATCGAAATCCTTCTCTATTTATAGGACTTTCAAAGACAGACTTCTGACAAATTCGGACAGAATTCGGGCAGAACTCTATGAACAAATCTCGGTCAAATTCGCAACTGCAGGAGGACCAAGTTCAAGGATTCAAAATCACAATGGCCACTAACCGAACTCTGGCCGAACTCGGTCCGATTTCTATCAGGGTTAGTCAGGGTTTAGTTAGGGTTTTGAAAAAGCTTTTTGGATTTTTGAAAACCTTTTTGAAAACCTTTTTGTAAACGTTTTTGAGAGTCATTTTAAAAACATTTTGAACTCATTTGAGGGAAGCCTATTTGCCAGTACGACTCGGTGTACAACATATTCCTAGAATCAAATAAAATGAAAATATATTACATAAGGAATTACAGACTCGAGTAGGCAAACAGATCTTCGGTCTTGAATTCAGTGGATAGCCATTCTTGATCATGTTCAAGAGTCCGAGATGTCCCGACTAGCTTTGTATATCCAGACAGAGTTTATTCAATTATTAAAATCAGGTTTGACCATATGACCAAATGGGCCAACAATCTCCCCCATTTTGATAATTGACAAACTATGAATGATATAACATTAAGCTTGTTCAAAATATCAAAAAGTAGAAATTGTTCATATCCTGTATTATCTCAAAAAATGTTAGATCTTTAATTTTCTCCCCCTTTGTCACTTAGCAAAATAATTACAAAAGATGAGGCCCCCGCAATCAAATGCATAAGTAACAAATAGTGAGAAAACTTATAAAAAACATATAAGACTAGAGAAATATCGCAGGCATGTATTGTAAAAGAAATAAAATATCACAGGCATGTAATTTCACAGACAGTTATAAGAATGAAGCAATATAAGAAATAGTGCTAGCATAAACTGGAAATGAAACAAAGTGCTGAAATAAACTGAATGTCATAAACTAAGGCATAATAAACATGTCCAGAAAGAAAAGAGTACTGAAGCATACTAAAAAGTGCTAATAAAAAAGTACTGATAATAACTTGGAATGTCGGAGCATTTCCAATGCACAATAAAATATCACTCAAAATTATAGTCACATCTCCTCATCATCATCCTTATCATCATCAGCAGCTCGACCAGCATGTCCTGAAGTACCAGCTCCAGAGGTACCAACGCCAGAAGGATGTGGAGGGGCGCCAGCATAGAACTCACCAACATAATCACGATGTGGAGCACGGTCAGGACGGTACCAATCATAGGCGTTACCGGGCTGGAAGTAGGCATGAACAGCCTCATCCTCACAACGTTAAGGAGAAAGCTAGATCTCTAGGGATGGAACGGCTGAATGACCAGTCTGGGCGAAACGAAGATCAGCTAAGGAGTTTGCAAGCGCCTGATAGCGGGTGACGTCGCGGAACTCACGCTCGTGAGCCATGTCCGTCATGAGACGTGCAAAGAAGATAAATGCTGATATATGCCCTCAAATGTCATGGCATACTGATGAGGTGGTGGAGGAGGTGCAGTAGGAGGAGCAGGAGGTGGAGCTGAAGCAGTCATGCTACGACGAGATAACTGAAGAAACTTGGGCTCAGGGTCCTGAGTAATGGTCGACAGATCGATATCGAAGCGCTGAAATATGCGTGGAAGAATCATCGCGTAAGAGAGATTTCTATCTCTTGTACGACAACGACCCATCATCTGAATCATAGTCTTAGGGGCAGAAAATGGAATCCCCTTAAGAATGTGGTACATGGCGGACAGCTCAAGAGAAGTCACATCATCCTTTGAAGTGGATTTTGGAAGGATAGTGGAATAGATGATGCGATGCAATTCATAGTTAAACAAGTTCAGGTTGTTAGTCTTGAACTTTCCAGAGCGTACTCTATCAGGTGCACAGAGTTCCGCTTTGAAACTTGCGAGTGTCGTGCCTTCAGAAAATCAAAATCAGTGATGTCAACTAGCGGTTCACCTTCGTTAGGGATACCAAGGATCTCTGCTAAGAGGTCATTGAAATTGATATCAATGCCTCCAACACGAGTGCTCACATCAAAAGTGTTTAATATGAGATTACAATAAAATAATCTAATGGCATTAGTTGCTATAGGGAAGCAATTTTAACAAAAAGATAACCCTAATGCCTCAAATAAATGACGATGATCAGAAATACAGTCCATTTGACTGGAGCGCCTGTGCATATGGATCTCATGGAGAAGTCTCCATACCACAGTAGGCTTGGTCTAGGGTTTGAAAGAAAAACCCGTCGAACGCACCGTCGCTCGTTTGGACCGGCGAGAAGAGGGAATCCGTATGCGGATGCGAAGATGACCCTTCCTCACTAGGGTTCGTCTTCTTCCTCTTTGATGGATTAAATTTGGGTGCCATTGTGCAAATTGAAATAAAAATGCACTAATTGAAAAGTGGAGAAAGATGGGGTTATACCTCCCGAGATCAAAGTATGTTGAAGAGAACGAAACTTCGCACGAATCCAAATTTTGGATGGATTTCACCACTTGGATTGAAAGAAAGATGATGGTAAAAAGCTAGGGTTCGGGGCTCCTTCGCGGCTGCTGCTGCTGTTGTGAATAGTTTGGAAGCAATAAAGAAGAAGGGCTGCTCGGGTTCTGTATATATAACCAGACACCCTCAACGAACTCGGCCGAATTCGGTCAGAGCTCTGGCCGAATTTGCCTAGGGTTCTTTTAAAGTTGATTTTTGCCATTTTTCATTGTCTTATTTCAAATATTTAATTCAAAGATTAGTCATTTCAACTTCAATTAACATAATTAATATTATTTTATAGATTAAATGTCGTTACACAGCGACTGTTTCAGATTAGCTGTAGGAGTACTGTCCCAGCTGGCGGATGTTCACCGGGGAACTCTTAAGTACCGTTTCGCTTCAACCGTACTTGTGGTGATAGACAGACTCTTTATTGGCTTGTCTCTAACACAGTTTTTGCGTAATGATATAATCATAAAACAAAATTAATTAATATTATTGATGTCCAAATTCTAATTCTCGACGTAAATAATTGAAACGATCTTCGCTAGAGGTTTAGTGAAATGTCAGCTAGTTAATTTTCAGTATCTATGTACACAAGGTTTATATCTCCATTATGATGATGATCTCTAAGAAAGTGATGTCGAATCTCGATATGTTTAGTACGAGAGTGACATACTGGATTCTTAGTCAAATTAATAGTGCTCGTGTTATCACAGAAAATGGAATATGTGTGTAAAATAAATCATAGTCTTCTAGGGTTTGTTTCATCCACAAATCTGAGCACAACAACGTCCTGCGGTGATGTACTCAGCCTCTGTTGTTGATAGGGCTACAGAATTTTGCTTTTTACTAAACCATGAGACTAAAGCCTTGTCTAAGAAATGACATGTGCCACTGGTACTTTTTCTATCAACCTTACATCCAGCAAAATTGCATCCGAATAACATAAGGTCAAAGGACTTAGTTTTGGGATACCACAAGCCAACAGAAGAAGTGCCCTTAAGGTATCTAAAGATACGCTTAACTGCGGACAGATGTGATTCCTTTGGGTTAGCTTGAAAACATGCACACAGGCAAACACTAAACATTATATCTGGATGACTAGCAGTTAAATAAAGTAAACTACCAATATACTCGATACTTACGTGTGTCGACTGGCTTGCCTTGTTTATCTGAATCAAGCTTTGTTGAAGTTGTCATTGGAGTGCCAATAGGTTTGACATTGTCCAGATCAAACTTCTTAAGCAGGTCTTTTGTATACTTGGCTTGATTTATAAATGTCCCATTATCAGTTTGTTTGATTTGCAATCCGAGAAAGAATTTCAGCTCTCCCATCATGCTCATCTCAAACTCATTCTGCATACACTTAGAAAATTCTTGACACAAAGATTCATCAGTAGATCCAATATAATATCATCAACATAGATTTGAATTAAAGAAGTTTGCCATTAAAAGACTTAATAAACAGTATAGTGTTAACCTTGCCTTTTGAAAAACCGTTGTCAAGTAGAAAAGAGCTTAAACGATCATACCAAGCACGAGGGGCTTGTTTTAAACCGTATAAGGCTTTCTTCAACTTGAAAACATGATCAGTTTTTGAAATCCATGAAACCTGGAGGTTGTGCTACAAAAACTTCTTTTTTATAAAACCATTTAAAAAAGCACTCTTGACATCCATTTGAAATAGTTTGAAATCATGAAAACATGCAAATGCACATAACATGCGAATGGATTCTAATCTCGTAACTGGGGCATAAGTCTCATCGTAGTCGATACCTTCTTCTTGATTGTATCCTTGAGCTACGAGTCGAGTCTTATTACGAGTCACTAAACCATTCTCATTTAGTTTATTTCGGAATACCCAACGGGTGCCAATGACCGGGTGATCAATAGGCCTGGGAACAAGTTCCCAAACTTGATTCCGTTCAAATTGGTTTAATTCCTCTTGCATAGCATCTATCCAAAAACTATCACTATGCTTCATAATAGTTTTGGGTTCTAGCTGAAAATAAAAGCAACACTAGAAACAATATCTCTTGGATGTACGAGTACTTACTCCTTTGGTAATATCACCAATTACCAAATCTTTTGGATGATCAGCTGTAAATTTCAACCTTTTAGGTAATTCTGAAGTAGCTGGTTCCTGGATCTTCTCTAGGAGGTTCAGCTAGTGCAGAGCTTGGTTGAGGATCAGCTGATGTTGAGCTTGGTACAGTTGGATCTTCGTCATTGTCATCGATCGTCACCTGATTTAGTTCATCAAAGGTGACATTGATTGACTCTTCGATGATCATGGTTCTTTTGTTGAAGACTCTGTATCCTTTGCTCTTGGCCGTATAACCTAAAAATATACCTTCATCGGCCTTTTCATCAAATTTTCCCAATTGTCTTTTGTATTAAGAATAAAACATTTACAGCCAAATATTCTAAAGTATGAAACAGATGGAATTTTAAACCATAACTCAAATGGAGTCTTCTTCGATTTGGGTCGAATTAGAACTCTATTGAGTATAAAGCAAGCTGTATTGACAGCTTCAGCCCAGAAATATTTGGGTAGACTAAACTGATTTAACATCACTCTGGCCATTCGGTTAGAGTTCTGTTCTTACGTTCCACAACTATTTTGTTATGGAGTCCTAGGGCAGGAGAACTCGTATACAAAACCGTGTGTGTCACAAAATTGCTTAAAATCAGTATTCTCGAATTTGCCTCCATGATCGCTTCTTATGCGAGTGATCATGTAACCTTTTTCATTCTGTACTTTCTTGCAAAAGGCGACAAATTCGGATAACATCATTCTTGCGTGTCAAGAAATATACCCACGTGTATCTAGAGAAATTATCTACAATTACAAAAGCATAAAGTTTACCTCCGAGGCTAGCAACTCTGCTAGGACCAAATAAGTCCATATGAAGCAATTGTAGAGGTCTAGTAGTACATACTGCGTTTACTGACTTGAATGTGGATCTGGTAGCTTTGTTCTTTTCACATTGGCTGCATATCGAATCTTTCTTGAATGTAATGTCGGTAAACCGCGTACTAGCTTCTTTGTGGATAATCTTGAGATCGTATCCATATTAGCGTGACGAGTCTCATATGCCACAAATGACTCTCATCACTTTTGGCCATTAAGCATCTACCTGAAATGTTAGTTTCTTCTAACAAGTAGAAAACATATATATGTCTTCCCTGATACCTTCAAAGATAGTACTACCAGTTGAGCTATCAACTATAGTACATTTGTCTTTGCCAAAGTTGATGCATAACCATGATCAGCTAGATGACTTATGCTGGGTAGATTATGTTTCAACTCGGTAACCAGACAGACATCCTTAATCACAGGATATGGAGACTTACCAACATCATCGATACCAATAATATACCCTTTCAAGTTATTACCGAAGGAGACATAACCTTCCTTCTTCTTTGACAGTATTGCAAATAGGGTAGCGTCACCGGTCATATGCCGTGAGCAACCGCTGTCGAGGATCCATTTGCTTCTAGCATGTGAAGGGTGTTCCACCAACAAAACAGTTTGAGATGAAACTTTTGGTACCCATTTCTTGTAGGGTCCTGAATTGTTAGCTTTAGGTATCCAAGCATAAATATTTAAATCAACAAGCTTTCTCATTCTACATGCAGAAATATGACCAATAAGGCCACAATAATGACATTGTGCATGTCGAGTGTTGAAAGCTAAGTGGTGTGCATGGTTGGTAGGTTTAGGTTTTCTAGTATAGAAGAAAGCATACCTATAATCTTGTTTGGGCTTAAACTTTTGGGGAAAAGGTTTTATATGGTTAGGTCTGACAGTGTTTGGCTTGGAAATGTTCCGATTTTTCGGTAAGTGACACGTGTTAGGAAAGGAAGCAGCAGGCTCAGGCTGTTTTCCTAACCTAATTTCAATCTTTTGGAAGTGTCATACAACTTAGTATAATCAGAAGTGAGTGATTCCATTCTGATTTGTGCACATCGAAGACTTTTTTCTCTATAGAAAGTTCTTCCTTGAGTTGGTCAATAATTTTGTCTTTCTCTTCAGATGACTTGGTAGTCTCGTGTAATAAGAGCTTTATAGAAGAAAGCTCACCAGACTCACTAACATTATTTCTAACCTCAGCTAGTAGGTCGGTAAGTCTACCTATTTCACCTTTGTACTCTTTGAGTACCTTCTTAGCGGTCTTATACTTGCACAGTTTCCTGTAATCAGTCATCAGGTCACTGAAGGCATCTCCTAATTGCTCAAAGGTGAAGTCATCATAAGTATCAACTACAGGTTCAGTAGGTACCTGATCGGATGCCATAAAGCATACGTTTGCAGCGTCTTCTGATTGTTCGTCTTCTGAGTCGCTGGCTTCACTTTCATGCCATATGCTGGTATTGGCATATCTCCTAGATGTTGATTTCTTCAGGTTCCCTTTTTCATACCTGTTGCTCTTTGCTTGATGATGAGTTTGTGGGACAATCCTTTTCATGTGTCCCTTCTTCTTGCAGCCATAGTAAACAGCATCTTCTTGATACCAGTTGTTGCTGTTGTTCTCTTTGACTCTCTTCACATGTCTCATGAATCTTTTGAACTTCCTTGCCAGGAGTACTTGATCTTCAGCATCAGATCCACTGCTGTCTGAGTCACCTTCAGCAGCTTTTTGTGCTGAGCCTTGAGAGCGATCGTCTTCTCCTTTGGTGCAGGCTCTTCAAAATCTTGTAGCTCCAGTTCATGAGTGAGTACTTACCCATGAGTACTTCGAGGGACATAGTTTGAGGTCGTTCCTTCAATGATTGCAGTAGCCTTCGGAATCCAGTTCTTGGTAAGTGCTGCTGGAGTTTGCAAATCTTTTCATGGTTACTGTAATCTTTGCCTAAGGAGGACAAAGGATTTACAATATCTAAAATCTCTCAAACATTTGTGTAACTATTTCGTTGGCTTCATCGTACGTCTCGTACTCTTGAGTAAGTCTGCTGACTTTAGATTCTTTGACTTGAGTCGTGCCTTCATGTGATTTCAAGTAGTTTCCACACTTCATTAGCCGTTGTGCAGATAGACACCCTGTTAAATTCAGTTCTGTCTAAAGCACAAAAGAGAGCATTAATGGCACGTGCGTCAAGACTGGCCCTTTTTTTTCTTCCTCTGTATATCTGCTGTGGGTTTTTAACTAAAACTCCATCAACATTTGTACGAGGTGGCTTTTGATAGCCATCAAGAACAATGGACCATAAATCAAAGTCAAGTGATTTCAAGAAGAAACTCATCCGTGTTTTCCAATAGGTATAGTTCGTACCATCAAACAGTGGGGTCTGTTTATGGCCTGGCCTTCACTTGTGAATTTCACAGTTGCCATGTGTTGTGTTATGATCTATAACAGCTTAATTAAAAATAAATAATTGCATTGTTACCTTTGCTTTACCTGTAATACCCGCTTTGATACCAATTGTAGGAATGAAATAGTAAAGCGTAATACTCTAGAGGGGGGTGAATAGAGTTGGCAGCAGAATAATGCTAATTAAAAATATTAGCAGCACAATCACAGAATATTACATAACTGAAATAAAGTAAAGACAGAGTTAAGAGAGCAAACGCAAAGACAGTGATGTATACTGGTATCCCTCTGTTGAGGACTAATCCAGTCGGTAGAACTCTTGCTACCAGTTGAATCCACTATTGGAAAAACTGCAAGTTTTCTTACGAAGTCCTTGCAACTTCTACAACACGAGCTTTGATACGAAGAACTCGTCCAACTTCAAATGCGAAGAGGTATTCTTCAATCAAGTCTTCTGATTACAATCTCTCAGAAACTTCTAGACCGTACCGTACTGGCAAATCGACTAGGATTGTAATTGGCTTGGGATCTGAAATTGAAAGCTCTAAAAAAACTCTTTGAAATACTGAAAGCTTTAGATAGAGAGAAGATTGAAAGTGAATGAGTGAGTTGAAATGATCAAAATCCTTCTCTATTTATAGGACTTTAAAGGCAGACTTCTGACAGAATTCGGGCAGAATTCGGGCAGAACTCTATGAGCAAATCTCGGTCAAATTCGCAACTGCAGGAGGACCAAGTTCCAAGGATTCAAAATCACAACGGCCACTAACCGAACTCTGGCCGAACTCTGGCCGAACTCGGTCCGAGTTCTGTCAGGGTTAGTCAGGGTTTAGTTAGGGTTTTGAAAAAGTTTTTGGTGATTTTTGAAAACCTTTTTGAAAACCTTTTTGTAAACCTTTTTGAGAGGTCATTTAAAAATATTTTGAACTCATTTGAGGGAAGCCTATTTGCCAGTACGACTCGGTGTACAACATATTCCTAGACTTAAATAAAATAAAATACATTGCATAAGAAATTACAGACTCGAGTAGGCAAACAGATCTTCGGTCTTGAATTCAGTGGATAGCCATTCTTGATCATGTTCAAGAGTCCGAGATGTCCCGACTAGCTTTGTATATCTAGACAGAGTTTATTCAATTATTAAAATCAGGTTTGACCATATGGCCAAATGGGCCAACAAGCAGGACATCCTGAAGACATCTTTCAGATCGAGGTATGGGCGTTGGGAGTTCCTTGCCATGCCATTTGGAGCAACCAATGTGCCGGCAGTATTCATGGACCTCATGAATCATTTTTATGCCCTACTTGGATCAGTTTGTGATTGTATTCCTAGATGGCATCCTGGTCTACAGCAAGAGTATAGCGGAGCATGAGCAGCATCTCCGAGTGGTTCTTCAGATTCTCAGGGAGCATCAGTTGTATGCCAAGTTCAGTAAATACGAGTTCTGGCTCGATCGTATTTCGTACTTGGGTCATATCATCACCAGAGGAGGAGTAAAGTGGATCCCCAGAAGATTGTGGCCATTAAGTCATGCCGGTACCCAGCACAGTTGCAAAGTTTGCAGTTTTCTTGGATTGGCCGCTACTATCGGCGATTTGTTTCAGACTTTGCTCGAATTTTAGCACCATTGACCCAGTTGACCCGTAAGGATGTGCAGTTTGCTTGGACAGCAGAGTGCCAGGATTCTTTTGAGAAGTTGAAGCGAGGCTTGATGACGGCACCTATTCTCACGCTTCCAGATGGGACCGAGGTTCTCAGTATATTGTGATGCTTCAGACAGAGGCTTAGGATGTGTTCTGATGCAGCATGGGAAGGTAATAGCTTATGCGCACGTCAACTTGTGATCATGAGAGAAATTACCCAACCCATGACTTGGAGCTGGCAGCAGTAGTGTTTGCACTTAAGTTGTGGAGGCACTACTTGTATGGAGATAGGGGAGATTTTTACCGACCACAAGAACCTGAAGTATGTTTTCACCCAGAATGAACTTAACATGCATCAGAGGATATGGCTGGAGCTTCTTATGGATTATGATGTCAACCTGCAGTATCATCCTGGGAAGGCCAACGTTGTCGCAGATGCATTGAGTAGGAAGCCGGAGTTTATTTCCTAATAGCGCAACCAGAGCTGTTAGCAGATCTTCAAAAAATGGGTATAGAAGTTGTTCTCCCTTCCAGTGTGGTATTGATGGCCAGTATGCAGGTTCAGTCCACTATAGTCGAGAGGATCCGGATGGCGCAGTCAGCAGATTCCAAGCTTCAGCGCTCAGAGCAGAGTGTGAGGCAGAACGAAGACCAGAGTTATGCATTCATGAAGATGGTATACTTTGACATGGTAATCGTCTTTGTGTACCCATGGAGATATCAGACAGGAGATCATGGCAGAGGCCCACAGTTCTCAGTATTCATTCATTCTAGTGGTAAGAAGATGTACCACGATATTCGTCAACACTTTTGGTAGAATTGTATGAAGAGGGAGATAGCCGGTTTGTCTCTCGGTGTTTGATTTACCAACAGGTTAAAGCTGAACATAGAGGCCAGCTGGACTCTTCAGCCCTTGCCAATTCCAGAATGGAAGTGGAAACATGTAACCATGGATTTCGTACTGGATTACCTAGATCCCCAGCTGGTCGAGATGCCATTTGGGTTATAGTTGACCGGCTCACGAAGGTGGCTCACTTCCTTCCGTTCAGAGTTGGTCAGTCGACGGTCAGCTAGCAGAGATGTATCTCAGGCAGATCGTAGGCATCATAGGTGCCAGTCAGTATACCTCTGACCGAGATTCAATATTTATGTCATACTTTTGGCATAGCTTACAGGAGAGTTTGGGAACTCGCCTCCAGTTCAGCTCAGCCTATCATCCGCAGACGGATGGTCAGTCGGAACGCACGATCTAGACTCTTGAAGATATGTTGCGGTCCTGTACACTCGACTTCGGTGGTTCGTGGGAAGATCACCTACACCTGGTGGAATTCTCGTACAACAACAGTTTCCAGCCAGCATCCAGATGGCACCGTTCGAGGCACTGTATGGTAGGAAGTGCAGATCCCCGCTAGCCTGGGATGATGTTGGAGAGAGGCAGATGCTCGGTCCGGAAATGATTGCCCAGACAGTTGAAGTGGTCAGAAGAGTCAGGGATGATCTTCGAGTTGCCCAAGATCGCCAGCCATTGGGCCAATTCTCATCGGCGCCCTCTTGAGTTTTCTGTCGACGACCATGTATTCCTGAGAATTTTACCTAACCGTGGCGTCATTCGTTTCGGCGTACGGGGAAAGCTTAGTCCTAGGTATATAGGACCGTTCGATTCTGGATTGAGTAGGTGATGTATCCTATCGTCTCGCTCCCGCCGTCGTTACGTGAGGTGCATGACGTGTTCCATGTATCCCAATTACGACGGTATATCCGGACCCGAGCCATATCCTGAATCATTCGGAATTGGTTTGGTACCAACCTTTCGTATGAGGAGAGGCCCGTGTCTATATTGGATCGAAGAGAGAAGATGCTCAAGAACAAGACTATCAAGTTAGTTCGAGTTGCTTGGGGTCATCACTCTTTGGGTGAGTCAATGGGAGCGTGAAGATGATATCCAATCGTGATATCCCGACCTGTTTGACTCGTGAGGTATATCTTCCTTATGCCTCATGTCTTCGATTCCTTGCTTGCATGATTGATTGATTGATTGATTGATTGAGTATAGCTTGCCTGTGATTAATATAGCTTGTCCTTGTCCGTCTAGCCTCTTAATTAAATTTTGAGGACAGAATTTTTTTAAGGTGGATAGAGTTGTAATGCCTGTGGTTCGTATTACGTATCTTGGTATAAGTGTACGTATTTTATCTTGTATTGCATGATTCCTTGCTTGGCTTATCTTGGCATTTTATGGCTTGGTTATTTTGGGTTGGTTCGACTAGGCTTGGTTTGCCTTAGTTCATCATGAACCAAGGGGAGAACCCTTACCTACCACCACCATCCCATTTATTAGCCCACTCTTTTTTTTTCTCTCTTCTTCATTACTCTTTTCTTCTCCACCATTACTTCTTCACCTACCAGGAAAAGAGAGAGAGAGAGAGCTCTTAGGCATGTGCAGCTTGCTTCATGGAGGAACCCCAGTTTTATTGCTCCATTATATCTACAGCATTTTAAAACACTTTAATACTTGGTATTTTCAATTTCTATGGCTAATTGCTTGTAGATCTAAGTTTTTTTATTTTTGGATTTTTGGATTTTGATCTATTTAATCTTATTATTATCAAGTTTTGATGATTCCATGTTGTAGAAAATTCATTCTGCCTATTTTGACCTATGGAAGTTCGGATTTGGACTCTGGATGAAGGTTTTATGAAGCTTGGAAGCCATGGATTGCATAGTTCTTCTTCTCGAATAATAGAGAAGATGAACAGTTCCCAGCCGCATGTTCCCAGCCGCATGGACTTAGCCGCATAGCCTTTTATGCGGCAAGTTATCTTTCAGCCGCATGTGCCCTGACTAACCCTGGCCGCATGAACTCTGATCGGTTATCTGGCCGCATGAGACCCAGTTATTCCTAAGCCGTATGAGACTCGCCTTATCAGCCGCAAAGGCCCATTCCCCTTCAGCTGCATGAGCTCCTAAATTCCCTGAGCCGCATGGATTTGAATTCCCAGCCGCATGGCCGCATGAGACCCCGTTATTCCATAGCCGCATAAACTTTCCCTCTTTGGCCGCATGGGACGCAGCTCATTCTAGCCGCATAAGACCCCCTCCATTCCCGGCCGCATAAGCTCCGGCCTCTTTCTGCCGCATAGCGTTCCTCTCCGCAGCCGCATATGCGTCCGCCTTTTGGCCGTATGAACCCGAATTTTTCCCGAGCCGTATGAGCTTTCCCCTTTAAGCCGCATTAGCCCTGACCGACCCAGCCGCATAGACTTCTGAGCCCAAACCGCATAAGACCTGATTCTTGGCCGTAGGAGCCCAATCTACATGAGCCGCATGAGCTCGAATTCTGGGCCGCATGAACCCGCATCGATCCAGCTGCATGGACTCATTTTTCTGAGCCGCATGGCTCCTCGTGCCTTACCTTTGTTATTTATTATTATTATTTTATTATTATTGCTAACTCATGTCTTGTAACCCTCAGTATACTTGGGTCTTTTGATGGAATACTTGTACTATGTTATCCTGCACTTGTAACCTGAACACGATAGTGACCCGTAGTGGTGTACTTGACAAGTAATATGACATGATAGTGGCCCGCCGTGGCGCACTCCTGACAAGTAAACATGACATGATATGCCTGGATATGCTGTTGCGACGGCTAGCATGACATGACAAAGAAATAATCTGGACACCGGGGCGATTGTACTTGTACAAATGAACCAGTCTTGTCTTGCATCATCTAGGACAGGATCCCTGAGTACCATGGCCAGGGTACCTACTAAAATTGACTAAGGCTAATAACTAGAACAACATAGTAGTCATGAAGAGATTTCCAGCTACAGGCAATCCCGTTACCTGGGTGCGCTCGTGGATCTGTAGCCTGCCGACGAGTAGGGTACATTTCCAGCACACTGTCATGTGTTGCACCCTCCAAGCTACTTAAGGGTACATGTATTTCCTGGACGATGTACCCACTTGAATTCAGCCCCTAATATTCGACCAGGTAACCTGGATGGTCTGTAGGGCTTGTGACTGTGGAATAATCTCGCTACATCTTGCTAGTAAATAGGCCTGTGAACCCTAGTTAGTTAAAGTATCAAGCCGTACTTATTGCTTGGCCGTGATTGTTGGATGGGGCATAACCAGTCTAGTCTTGTCTTGATCCTGTACACGATTGTTACATAACCTGATTTCTTATATTATCTTGCCGATAAATGGAGGAAAACTAAGTTCCATTCAGATGAAGGGTTACAACCCCGGTCCTTGTTTGGTTTACTGGTTGTAACCCGGTTATCTGAATAGTTCCATAGTTGCCCCATCGTATATCATCCTGATTTTTTATATATTTCCAGTTCTTATTACTTATTATATTCTTGTGCTAATTGCTGGTTTTTAGTTCCTAAGTGAAGCTTCCTTTGTGGCACTTGCTCTTTCTGGGATCTGACCCATCTAGTTTTGTATGGCCAGCAACTGGAGCAGCTCCAGAGGATCTGCCGACTTTCCAGCATGATGGTGACCACCAGGCGTAACCAGGACAACGAGTGGATTATTTTGGCTCCCCCACTTTATTGTAAAAAATATTCTTTTGAGGCGTTTAGCCGACGAGCACTTGTTTAGCTTGATTACACTTTACTTACTATCTGCCTACGGGCTGTAATATGATTGACAAATCCTAGGGTTGATCATGTATGACTAAACTCTTGCTAGTCCTGACATTTTGTAACGACTAGCTTTATGATCAGCTAAATATGTAATGATTGGGACGCCTTACTATTGTATATTTGGTGATCTTACATCTTGTAACATTTACTTACTTGCTTGTGATTGAGACACTAGGCTTGTTCATGATCTTAGCAGACTGTTGGCTTGTAGTTAAACCCTCATGTATCTAGACAGCCATGACCGTATGGCGAGGTGGGATGCACTTCAATATACGTAGCTGGCTATGTCTGCCCCCGCTCTCCAGTATTCTGGTTCTGGGGCGTGACAATAGTAGTATGTACTCCCTTGTCTAGTGACAACCATGACATTATTGCATGGTGCTAGTGTACTCCGCAATACATAGCTAGTCGTATCATACTCTCATTCTTCGTATTCCGGTACTAGGACGTGGCATCTCTACTATACCATTTCCAGTAAGGATTATTAATTTCTTAGGTAGAGGTTGAGATTCAATTGATATGGTGCTACCTTATCCTTCAAACAGTTATCCAATTTTTCTTTGAATCGAGCTACTTTTGCTTCTTTATATCTACCAATTAAGATACAAATCGACTCAATCTAGTTAATTATGCAGCATAATTATTGAAAGTGAATTTACCTTGTTACAAATGGGTCAATGATTGCTCCAATCCTATTGTGACTGATTTAAAGAAGAAAAAAAATCATTCCTCAAATTTCCTTCTGAACTCATCATATTGTCGTATTCGACACCTCTGGCTGTTCCGTACTCTACCCGTAGTCTACATCATCTTCCAATTAAATGCGAATTACGGATACCCTATTTTCAGGATTAATATTTTTCTCCTTCAAAATAATCCTTCTATGGTTTTTATCCATTATCCAACCTTCATCGGACTTTTTCGTTCCACAAAATCTTGGTGGTTTAATATTCTTAAATTAACAATTGTACCACCTTTGGAGTTTGATGGTGTCCATCCTTTTTCTAATACAACGACAGTTGCTGTTTGAACGACATTTGTGTGTTGATTATCTTTCTCTAGAAGTTGCCAAAATAATCGATACATATTCGCAACACACAACTCAGATTGATCATTGGAAGATCATTGAGAATTAGTAGGACTAGCTACCTTATTGATCAAATAGGAAACAAAAAATTTCAAGAATGGTTTGAATTTTAATGTATGAATGGAAGTGGTACAAATATCATTTTCATGGACAAAGAAAGTTTTGAAAGACCTTGTAAATTGTAAGAATACAAAATAAGAAAGGATTTGCAAGAAATACAAAACACAAAATGTAGAGAACATATTTTATTCACTATTATCAAAAGGTGATACAAATATGCACATGTGGATGCTAGATATTGTAGAAGCATGAAAAAATATACAACAGAGGGACGCATAGACTCTATGCGCCTAAATATGAAGTTCAAGATTGAAGCAGTTCTTGAAGCATATGAATTTTTGAAGACTGAGAATACTGGCCAAAATGACGCATAGTCTAAAGAGGGATCAAAAGGACGCATAGTCTATTTTGACGCATGACTTATCTTGTCTCATAGAAAGAGATGATAAACCTTGGGCAATGTGCAGTACACTGATTCTAAAGAAGATGTCAGTGCTTACATTACTATCTGTCACTACCACATTTTCAGATAGGGTTATTTTTGACCAAACTAAAATTTTACCATTAATGTACCATTAGCATGACAATTAATTTAAGTTCATAAATTAGGAAATTTCTATCTAGTTGGACCCTAGTCATGTATAGGTTAAGTGTAAGCATTAATTTAGGGCCAAACCACTTATTGTCCTTAAAGACTTTAACTAACTAATTAATATGGAGAGGATTATGACTAGCAAAACCCTAATTAAACTCACATATAACCCTACATGGCCGGCCACCTTAAGAATAGGGTTTTCTATCATTTTTTTCATTCCATTCTCTTCCAAATTTTCTTCCAACTTTCCTCCATGGTGTGCTAAGGAGGTGGAGATCTCAAGAAAGGTTGGTGGAGGCTCTATCAAGGGCTTTGGAAGCTATTTCTTCTTCCTCCTTCCCCAAATTTGTAGGTCCTTGTGAGGGCACTATTCTCCATAAGTATAACTCTTTATTCTATCATTTACAGTCAAATTTCAAGTATACATGCAGGAGACCCCTCTAATGGCTAGATCCAACCTTCTAGGTGGTGAAATAGGTGTTAGGGGACTCATTCTTAGTAGATCTATGGTTTAGAATAGTGTCTTTTGGGTAGCTACAGAATTGTGACCACCAAGTATTTGATACAAGTCCTCAAAGGAATTTTGTACCATGCTCTAGTGTAGGCTTTGGCCCATGTGTCCTAACTATGGTATCGAAGGTTGTGTCATGACACGGTGGAATATGCTTGGCCAAATGGACAAATCTCTACATATAAATGTGTCTCCATTGAGCTTGATAACATACTAATTGTGTCACGACCTGCACCCGCTTTTTGGGATACGAGTGCGTGTCCAAGCCAACCTACGTCGAAGTGTCGACGGTAGAACGCTGTCAAGACCATAATGCTCAAAATCACATAAAATAATAACTTTTTGCTCATTCACAATAACTAAATTAAATTATAATATTCACAAGTTTTATATTTGAAGAAAAATATAAACTCTTACAAATATTGAAAATTGCCAACACGTCTAACAAGTCTTCCATGGTTGACCTCAGCGTATACCCATGTCTCCCCCAATGGTTTAAGCATAATATAGTAGGCAATTATCTGAAAAATGTTGGTTTCCAGTCAGGAATGGAACGAGTACAATTCATTGAGTACAGTTTCAATAACGACTATAAAACAGAGGTTAGTCATAAAATACATGACGAGAGAATCTACTATAACATGGTAATACAATAAACTAGAGATAGGAAAGTATATAGAACGTATAAAGGGTAGAACGAGGAACATAACTATCTAAGTGTGTTAAAGTACTCCTTTCGATGTATGATCGGCTGGGACACTACACCACAATGTCTACGATGTCTAAATAATAATAAAATAAAGCACTGCCTACGATGTCTACATTGCATAAAATAAAATACTGTCTAAGATGTCGACAATGCCTACGGTCAGATCACACATCTACTTGGTACTTTTTCTTCTCGACACTACAAGTAAGAACATGACAAGATATTAAAAAAAGACAAAATGTGGTATCCGTGTGACGAGCGTGTCAAGAATCAAATATAAAACAACTAAAAATAAACTATAGTAATTAACAATATCAAAAACAAACAACAAATGTACTCACCTGGGGTCCGTTGCTGGTGAAACCGATAATACCAACCACTCAGTGTGTCACACAAATCAAACTTGCACAACAGTCTCCAAATGCTGAAACAGACATCACCAATACATTTGGTATAAAAGAAATGTCTAAAAATGCCTACCCAAAAGCCTAATTCTGGACACAGGAGTAAAATTATAATTTCGGATCAAAACGATGTCCGTCGTTGGACCTGCTTTGTACCGAAAAGTATGCCAGTATCTATGATCTCTAAAGTCGACAAACTATATGTCTATGGGTCCATTTTTTAATACAAACTCAACTATATATCTAGATTTGGATTCTGATGAGCCGTGCACAAAATCGTCTATTGGATTGGGTCATGGGCTTGCCAAAATAGCGTTCCGGTCGACCTTCTCAGAATCAGACCAAACTTGGCACATAGGACCAGAAAAATGATATGGTCCTGTTGTCACTCCCGTTTCCCATTATATATATTTTTTAGGATACGTATACGAATTTCTGACAATTATCAGGTGGCCCGTATTTTGACTTATCTTGCTTAGCTTAGCCCTGGTTTAAATCTTGACTTGATTAGTTCAACTTGGTTCAACATGACTTGGCTTGGCTTGGCTTGGCTTGGCTTGGTTTAGTTTATTTTGGGTTGAGATGAGAGGGGTTGCTATATAAGTCAACTCCTTCTTTCTCTTCCATTATTTGTATTTACTTCTTCATCTTCTTCATTTACTCCTCCCACCTACCAAGCCTAGGCAAGTACAACTTGCTTCATGATGGATCTCACATTTCATTGTTCCATTCTCTTTCTTACTTGATTCTAAGCCTTTTTAGAACTTAACATTTTTGGATTTGATGGATAAATTCTTGTAGATCTAAGTTTGTAATTTTTTCGGTTTTTCTTAGTTTTGATCTCTAAAACTTGGTTATTTTCGAGATCTAATAGTTCCATGTTGTAGGAAATTCAATTCTACCCAATTTTAACTTTTAAATCGCTTGATTTTGACTTTGTATGAGCAAGTTATGCCATTTTCATGTTTATGGGTTCCCCACACCGTTTGATGTTGTCGGGACGATGAACAGTGCCGCGCGCAGTGTCTTCGCTGCCGCGTGCTTGCACGCAACGTACGTTGTAGGTGATTTTTCTTGTGCATATTGCAACTTGCGCGGTCGTGCGATTTTCTGCCGCGCACCCGCGCGCCGTGCTTGCGTGCAACGTGCGTCGTGGGCGATTTTGCTCGCGCACATTGCAACTTGCGCGCCCGTGCGATTTCCTGCCGCGCGTCGTGCTTGTGCGCAACGTGCGACGTGGGCGATTTTGCTCGCACACATTGCAACTTGTGCGACTGCACGCCCGCACGCCCGCACGACTTTCTGCTGCGTGCCCGCGCGACTTTCTGTCGCACGTCCTACTTGCACGCAACGTGCGCCGTCGGCAATTTTGCTCGTGCAACTTGCACGCAGGTCACTCCAAATGACTGTTTTTTGCCTCTTTGAGCTATTTTGTAGCTAAAATCTTGAAAAACTCATAAGATAAAAGTTGTAGATCTTTTCCTTGGCTTCAAAAAAATTTACTAACTATTTTATGCAAGTTTCTTTCATTCATGATAATGTAAGGATAGAACACGATAGTGGCCTGTTAAGGCGCACTCTTAACAAGTATCTAGTAACATGATAATTCTTGATAGTGATCCGTCGTGGTACACTCTTGACAAGTAACTTGACATGTTAATTCTTGATGGTGGTCCGTTGTGACGCAGTCTTGACTTGATAAAGTAACCAAACATGATAATCTTGATATACTGTTGTGCCGGCTATCTTGACTTGTTAAGTAACTCTTGTCTTGACACCGTGGGTGTTTGTGCTTGTATAAGCTACATGTCTCGTCTTGCATCATGTCTAGGATATGAATTCCTGATTTTCATGGTCAGGGATTCATACTGAATCTGACTGGAATAATGACTAGAGTGATCAAGTAGTTCATGAAGAGATTTTTCAGCTACAGGCAGTCCTATTTTCTGGGCGCTTTATTTGGACTTGTAGCCTGTCGTTGAGTAGGGCACATTTCCAGCACACTGTCATGTGTTGCACCTCTAAGTCACCTAATCCAACACTCTCAACTTGTGACCGGATAACCTGGATTAAGTCTGCAGGGCTTGTGGCTGCCGGAACATCTTATTGCATCTTGCTAGTAACTAGGCTTGTGATAACCATAGTTAGTTAAAGTATCACGCCGTACTCTTTGCTTGGCCGTGAATGATGGCTGGAGTCCTATCTTGTCTAGTCTTTCCTAGATCTAGTACATGGCTATCTCAGGACATGCTTATTTATGCTTTACTTTATCGATAATTGGTTAGAGACTAAGTTCTGTTCAGGTGAAGGGTTACAACCCCGGTCCTTGTTTGGTTTACGGGTTGTAATTTGGTTACCGGAATGGTCCTTTAGTTATCGTATCGTTTATCACCCTGTTTTCTTTAACTCATGTCTTTCGTTATCCTTTATGTATCATATGCTAATATGCTACTTTTAGTTCTTAAATGAAGCCTCCATTGTGGCACTTGCTCTTTCTGGGATCTGACCCAGCTGGTTTTGTATGGCCAGATTTTGGAGTAGCTCCCGAGGATCTTCCTGCCTTCCAGCCAGATGGTGAACACCAGACGTAATCCTGGCAACGAGTGGGTTTCTTATTTTGCTCTCCCAATTTATTGTAAATTATTCTTTTGAGGCGTTTAGCCGTCGAACAAGTGTTAGCTCGTGTTGAAACATTAATTTCTGTCTGCCTACGGGCTGTTACATGATTAACAAATCCTATGGTTGATCATGTATGACTTAAACTCTTGCTAGTATTCTTATTTTGTATGACTAGCTTCATGATCATCTGAATATGTAATATTTGGGACGCCTTACCTTGTATGTCTGATGATCTTACTCCTTGTAACAATTACTTCCTTGTTGAGATTGAGACACTAGGCTTGTTCATGACCATAAGAGACTGTTGGCTTGTAGATAAACCCTCATGCATCTAGACAGTCGTGACCGTATATCGAGGTAGATTATACTTCAATGTACTTAGCTGGCTGTGTCTGTCCTCCGCTCATTCTGGGACGTGACACGGTTTAAGTGGTGGCCCATGCAGGTCATGTAAATCAAGATGTGTGAGTGTTTCACTGAATAGATGTCTCAATCAGCACTCGCCCTTGATCTCTACTCGTGTTTCCTAATCTTTCTGAAATCTTGACCTGATCACATGTTTATATCCTCGATCTATCATGGTCCTTCCTTATTGTTCTACATGTCGTTTCTTCAGCGGCATTATTCCTGGTCCTACCGATCAACAAGGCGGAGCACCTACAGTGGACCAGCAGCAACTTGGAGACCAAGCCTAGCACTCTGGAGCAGCCTCCCGAGTCATCTATTCCGGGGATCCAGAGCCTCCAGTTCAACTCGTCCAGCCTGCAGAGCCTAATAATAGAACCCTAGTGGGGCTTATTAAGGAATTGCTTGCATCTCAAGATCGTCGGGGCGATGCCCTGTACCAGACAGTACAAGATGCCATGGGCAGAGTTGGTTACCAAGGGAACAACGCGGCCAACAGCTTTAAGCGTCTGAACCCTCCTTTCTTTGACGACACTAAAGATGCTATTGCTGCTGATGCATGACTTCAGGACACAGAGGTTATCTGGAATCAGCTAGGATTCCTGAGGATGAAAATCTGGCCGTTGTGAGCCTACAGTTATTAGACTTAGCCTGCAGCTGGTGGACGATGCTAGCAGTTAGATTACCGATGCCTGTCTCATAGGTGGTATTCAGCAACAAGTTCCAGACCAAGTACTTTGACGCAGTAGCTCGGTATGATCTGCATACGAGATTCACTAATCTTAAGCAGATGGGAAGGACGGTCGATGGATACGCGGCCAAGTTTTTTAGACTCTGTCGGTTTGCTCCTACCTTGGTGGCAACCGAATTGGATTGATCCCAGAGATTCCAGCAGGGGCTCCACCTAGAGATTACCATATCAGTGGAGCAGTTTGAGAACCAAATGTTTGATGCCTTCTTGCGAGCAGCGAAGAGGCATGAGTATACTTCGCAGAGGATTGTAGATAGAAACGGAGGACGGAAGAGGTCTCATGGGTAGATGTCCCAGTCTTCAGCACCAGACCCAACAGCTAGGGCTTTGACTATTGAAGCTCCTAGGAGGGCGACCACAGTTTCATCGGTTCAACACTTGACACCGACTTATCCTCAGCAGCAGAAGCAGTCTTCTGAAATGGGCTGCACTCATTTTGGAAAGCCAGGACATATAGTATCAGAGTGTCGCAGAGCACAGGGATTGTGCTTAGCTTATGGGGCACCGGATCACAAGATAGGGTCATGTCTGAATAGAGCCAGTTCGTCGTCATCAAACCTAACCAGTCCATCGGTTAGGGCTCCAGCACCAGTGCAGCAGCAGTACCAGCCTCCGAGGCTATTGCCTCCTCAGGCTCAGCAGTATACCCAAGCTTAGATTCAGAACAGGCAGAGAGGTCACCAGCAGAGGGGACCAGCACCAAGAGGACAAGGATAGGCTATGGCTCTGACCGTAGCAGAAGAATTGGCATCAGGTGAGGTGGTGGCAAGTACCATTCTCGTCAACTCTTTTCCAGCATTAGTATTATTTGATTCGGGTGCATCACATTCATGTATGTCTGCACGATTTGCAACACAGGTAGGAATGGAGCCCGAGTCATTGTTATTAAGGCTCAATATACTTACTGGTAACGGTCTGGTAGGGGTAGATAGAGTCTATTCCTCGTATCGAATCGTAGTTAGCGGTAGAGAGTTTCCTGCTAGGTTGATAGAATTCCCGATGGCCGATTATGATTTGGTCCTAGGAATGGATTGGTTGAAGTATCAATACGCAAGAATAGACTGCCATTTTGGCATGATTATTTTTGGTATTCCAGGCGAACCAGAGTTTTCATTTTCCAGGGGCAGAGGCAGTTCAGTTTTACAGATGACAGTAGCAGAGGCAGTTCAGTTTTACAGAGTCGTTGAAGAGTTTCTAGACGTGTTCCCCGAAGAGCTTCCAGGCATGCCGCCAGAGAAAGAGAGATAGAGTTCATATCGACTTGATTCCAGGGACTGTACCAGTGTCAGAGAGAGTCTACAGGATGGCACCTTCAGAATTGGAGATCTTGTACAAGATGATTGAAGAACTCAGAACCAAGGGATTTATTCATGCTAGTGGATCACCTTGGGGAACTCCGATGCTTCTCGTGAAAAAGAAGGATGATACGTCAAGATTATGTGTTGATTATCGTACCTTGAATTCTGTAATAATCAAGAACAAATATTTCCTACCAAGGATAGATGACTTTTTTAATCAACTCAGTGGGGCAGCAGTATTCTCGAAGATTGACTTGCGGTTAGGTTACCTTCAGATCAGAGTCAGAGAGCAAGACATCCCGAAGACAGCATTCAGATTCAGATATGGGCATTAGGAGTTCCTTATTATGGCA
Source organism: Iris pallida (assembly GCA_029216955.1). Taxonomy (NCBI): domain Eukaryota; kingdom Viridiplantae; phylum Streptophyta; class Magnoliopsida; order Asparagales; family Iridaceae; genus Iris; species Iris pallida. Next base: position 6,589,602 of record JANAVB010011000.1, on the reverse strand, counting down.
TTTGGAGCGACCAATGCGCCAGCCGTATTCATGGACCCCATGAATCGTATCTTCATGTCCTATTTGGACCAGTTCGTGATAGTATTTATAAATGACATCTTAGTCTATAACAACAAAATAGGTTTATAACGACACTTTTTTACGGCACTTTGTAAATAAGTGCCGTTAATTTGATGTACTGAGGACACTTTATTAAAAGGTGTCGTTGTAATTAAGTATTTATCATAGTCTACGACACCTTTTAAAAAATGTCGTAAATATAAATTAAACGACATATTTTAGGACACTTAATAATGTCGTAAATAATTATATATTAACTACAACACTTTTAAAAATGTTGTATATAATTATTTATAAAATACAACATTTTGAAAGTGTTGTCTAAACTTTTATTTCCTACAAAAAAAATTAACTTTGGCGCTGTAGCCAAAATATTGGCGGTATAGCCAAAATATTGGCGGTAGAGCCTACTAATATTGGCCATCTAAAATTTTCTTTCCATAGTTCCTTTCAGAGCTCTTTCCAAAATTTGTTAGGTCAGAAGAACTATTCGATAGCTCTCCATCGAAGAGGTCGGAGCGCCTCTCCATCGAAGCTCCTCTTCATCAAAGGGCTCGGAACTCCTCTCCATCGAAGAGGTCAGAATGTCTCTCCTTCCCTTCTCTTTTTTTCTTTGTTGTCTTCGATTCCTATGCTGTAACTGTTGCTTTTTTCTTTGCTGACTTCGATCCAGAACTCCTCTCCCGTCACCACCGTCGGCACCGTCATCTAGGTCACGCCGTCACTACCGTCGACGCCGTCGTCTAGGTATGATCCTTCATCTCCGCCCTTTATTTTTTATGAGTTTTATTTTTTTGATTTATGATAAAAACAATATGAATCATTATCAAAATAGAACGGATCATTATCTAGATTTTTCTTTCATTTCGATACTGGATTATTAGGGGTTTAGTGGAAGAAATTAGGGTTTTTGTAATATTAAGGGTTTAATAATTAGGGTTTTTGTAATTTGTAAGAATTTGTCTCTATTCCCACATTTGTAATATTTTTCTCTTAATCAAGCTTTAGTGGAAGAAATCAACATCTAGGGTTTCTCTTTTTGGAACAGTTCATATTCAAGTTTTGGTGCTTTTTATGCAATTTGAACTTGATTACGTTTTTTTCCAATGTCTAGAAGTCCGATTAGTGTTTATACACAATGATTTATTCTAAAATAGTTGAAGATGAAGGATTGGACCTAAAACCGTATATATTAAATGAGGGAAGGGAACTAAAATTAAAAAGACTATTCAGTTACATAGGTGGAATTCCAAAGAAGTTTTTTTCCATTTGTTTCAATTTTATGGAGGAAAGAGGCCTGTTAGTTTTCTCTAAAGAGAAAAAATGTGAAGAAGAAGAAGTCCATGCAAATAGCTATTTTTTAAAATGCAAGGTAAAGAAGGTAAATAATTATATTAGACATTTTTATGTCCATGATAGGTCATTTTTAAATAATTTTAAAGTGGTCAGCAGCTTATGTCACTACAACAAAAAATCCATTTTACAACGTTGGAAGGAAATGTAGTTTGTCATTTCCTGGGTGGGCACTGGAACGAGAGATGACAAACAGAACCGTAGTGAACTACAAATGTGTACAGTAAACTTGGAGAGTAACTCCTGGATTGAACTACATTTTTCATTGATGAAATTTAACCAATCCCTTCACTTTGTTTGATGAAGTTTGTCAAATTGGTCTACCCATAGAGCAGTAGTTTCCACATTCAAATGGAGGAAATTATTTACCAAATGTTTTCTATTGTGAGCTCTGCCCAACCCTTTACGGCCTTTATCCTCATCATAAGTCTAGGCTCCTAAAGGCCACTTTAGCTCAATTTTTGCAAGGACACTATGGCTTCCTGTTTCCATGTTCTAGTCATACTTGCTTACAGAAACAAAGATTAGGGACTTAAGTAGTCAGAAGTGAAGTGCAGTCAAAAGAGTAGTTAGTGATTTGTAAAATCTGTAGCAGAAGTTTTTAATATGCATTATGTATTATATTACATAGTTGTTACTTAAAAGCACCCCACATTCCAGAGAAACGTATTCCGTTCTGAAGCTTACTCAAATATACCACGTATTAGGATCCCCCTGTGTACTGCGATCCCGGTTTCGTTTGTCTCATGCTTAGGAGCGTTCCACATGCCAGGTAACCATATTTGAACCAAATGTTCAAAAACTACCACACATAATAGGATTCACAGTTCCAGAATTTTGGTAGTAAAAACAAAATAAGGACAATGGTTTCAACTTTTTCAAGTTTACAAAATAAAGAAGATCTTGAGAGAATGATACAAGAGTATATAAACATAAACATTCTTGATTTTGAATGGATTTATTGTGAAATTAGTTCCACTTGAGAGAGTCATATATCATAGAACTAAAACAACAAAGCTTTTCCCAAAATTGATTGGGGTCGACTGTTTAATCCTTTTCTTCCATTCGGCTCTGTTAAATGCCTTGTCGTTTGTAACAATGGTAGCAAATTATCTGTCTTTACCATGGTGTATGGATGAAACTACTAGGAATAGTTAGGATGAAGCTCCATGGTATATGATGTTTGCTAATGATATTGTTTTGGTTGATGAGAGTAGAAAAGGATTAGATTAAACAGAATTTTGTAGGGAAGCTCTCGAATCTAAGGATTTTAGAATTAGTAGGAAAGATCATAAGTCATGCGGCTTCGAGATTTCTAACCCATGGATATACTGACAAATTTGTTTTATACGTCAAAACTGTTAAATGAGATTCATTCAATCCGCGGAATAGAATTAGAAATCTCCAAACCACATGATTTTTATCCACGAGTAGTAGAGAATCATAAATTGACGATCACGATGAACAGTGGATCAAAACTCGGATGGCTACCAATGGTTTTCTTATGGATATATCTTTGTATAAACAGGATTTACAAAAATTAAATAAAGTAGATATCCAAATGACTGAATAAAAGATAAGTACCTTAATATTATTTTGATCTTATAATTTATTAATTATTTAGATATGCTCCACATCTTAATTTAAACTCAGGGATGTCAGTTAGAAAGTCATATTAAGAGAAAGTGGAAATATTAAGATTTCTGTTCCTAGAGATCTTTTAAAATTGGAAGCACGTCTCAACTCCACAAAGATGTCAGTTGGAAAGTCCTAATTAACCCAACTAAAATAAACTGAAAATGAGGAGGCTGCAGCTTGGTGTTTGGCAAATCAAAATTGGCCAAACACAATAACACAAGGCTAACTTTGTGATCTAGTAGAGACTGGTGGGAGGGTATCCATTTTGTAGCAGGAAATGTTCCAACTGGACTGACAAACATACAATGTGAGCTACTGATTGGAAACAGTGCTGAATAATATTAAACAAAGATTGATCTTTACCAGTTTGCTAACATATAATACTAAACAATGCTGAATAATATCTCAATTCAAGCTAAAATAAATCATCTGCATATAAAATATGGTACAAGAATATAAATTTTAATACATGAAGAAGGTTTCAGTATATGCACTTGCCTGTCGTCCCGAGCTGTGAGTAATGATCAAGTGAAAAGTTGGGGTCCAAGTAACCTGTTTGCGAATTAAAATCAAATTAACACAATGAAATTGACTACAATAAGAATATTTCTACAGTCATTGTTAATTTCCCCCTTTTACCTATATTTAGAGTCTAACTAAACTAATATGCCACTCTTGAGAAAACAACTTTTGGTTATTGCCTAACTTGCCCTCTTAACCCCTCTCTTGACTTGTTCTAGGTCATCCCATACTTAGCAATACACCTTCAATTGGTCAGCCTCTAATATTTCTGTATGCAGTGACCTGCTAAGTGCAATAACCCACATCTTAGTCTCTTGGTGCTACAGATGGGTATCATTAGTGACTGGATACCAATAAGGGGGTCTCTTGTCCATCAGTTGGTCATCAAGGCAAAGTTACTTGTCAAGTAATTCGAATATTCATCTAACACACATGTTGGTATCCATGGGTTAATTCCTAATTTCAGGTATCTATACTTGGATGCAGCTACAGATGGGTATCATTAGTGACTGGATACCAATAAGTGGGTCTCTTGTCCATCAGTTGGTCATCAAGGCAAAGTTACTTGTCAAGTAATTCGAATATTCATCTAACACACATGTTGGTATCCATGGGTTAATTCCTAATTTCAGGTATCTATACTTGGATGCAGCTACCCCTAGCATGTATCTACGAGGAGATGGGGTCTATGCTTAGCTCTGTGGTTAACTGAATTTGATGCTAAAACAAAGAGACTAAAGGAAGGGACTGATCTGGAGAGCTAATCCCATTCTCCATCTCAATTTGAACTAAGGGTTGTGGGTTGGACCCTTAGTTGCCAAATGAAACCTGATCACCAAGCCTTCAAAGGCTGAACTCGAAAATAGGACAGCACAAGAGGGTAAGACTGCTATAACTGGGAATGTCATTAGTGTTGCCTACTGCCTAATGCGATCCTGATGTACAACAGAGTACACCAGCCACACAATCCCCTGATGGTAAATTCATAAGTTATTAGAGCAAGGCTCGGGTTTTCTCTTGTTGCATCAAACCTGTAAATTCCATATTTGGCTCTACCTGTTACCTTGTGGATAATTAGATGCATTTGCGTGTAGTCCTGATACAGAGTATATCTGGTACTAAATGCAACTGGGCAGGTGAACTGATACCAAGGGAGTTAACACAGAATGAACATAAATGCAGGTGTCACTGACAAATCAGCATGTCTGATACAACACGAAATTCGTATCTACCCAGGATCAGTCATACACACCATCACAACCCTGTCCTCTTATATCTAATATCAATTCGAGCCCTCTCCCATGTTGTAGTCTACTGCTCTTCGTGTTCCTGTACTTGGTTTTATTTCTTAACTTGCCATCTATATCCTCATTGTTACCACAGCAGTAACTGTTAGATTACAATTGATAGAAACTATGGTAAGTTCAAGGATGAAATTTACTATCTAAACAATGTACTTCAAATTAGATTTCCTATGAACAATGTTCAGAAGTTTGTGCATTTCTTTTGCTCTCAGTTCCTGGTTCCTACATATACTAGAAACAAATACTCATTGCTCTCAAGTACTCAAGGATGTGTCTCAATTGAGATGAACACTACATGACCTGTAGTAGTCCACACATAGAGCTTCACAGATCAGACTTTATTTATGACTTGATTTCCACTTTATTTACCTTGTGCAGTCCACTGCCATCTACCTAATTTGACCCTCGAACTACACTTGACAATTTGTATAAATGGCAGTTTACATCCTCTGAAACAGAACACTTCTTCGTAACTCTGGACACACATTTTACTCAGTCGATTGTGAACTAACACTCTTCCCAACCAAATTTGATGTCCTCACTTTTTCCTGGAAACAGGAATAGCTCGGACTGTTATCTATTGTTTAGATTAGTACCTATCTTGTTAGGTTCCTGATACTTGCTATGGTCTGTACTCTAGGCAATCTCTGTATTTTCAACCATCTATGCTGTCCTAAACCTATCCCTTGATACACAGGTGAGGGCTTCTTACAGCCTCCCAACTTCCTGATGTCCACTTAGACCCTCTGCATTAACATGCTGCCACGAGACACCAATGTTATCTGCAGACATTACATTCCACAGTCTAATACATTTATGCCCATAGCTCACACCTACCTGGATGTATAGGTTTGCCTGTACTTGAGTGTTTTAACCATGTAACTCTCCTATTGATGCTATATACATGTAATAGCTACTGGTACAGATGTTTGTGTATTTTTAGTGCAATAATTATAACCTCCTGTGAAATCAATATGTGTGAAATCAACGGATATCTCAAAGTACCCAACTGCTACTGCCCCTTACTAATATGTGGTCTCATGATAGGTGATCTAATGCAACTGAATATATATGGTAGAAAATTAGTGTGTCGGCTTATACTTATATTTATTCATCAGTTAACCTCTACATTACCCTCCCCCAACTGCATTTGTTATAAATTGGTGTAACTGTTACAAGGGGTATGCTTTGATACGAATGTCCAAACCGTTATCAGGTATTCAACCTGAATATCAGCTGTTGAATCCGATACCAAATACACAACCTGATACTAAGGGTTGAAATGGTACCAAGTACTAGTCTAATACCAAGAGTCATATATGATACCAAGTATACCAATGTGCCACCAAGCGGCTTCGACTCCCTACTGTCCCTATCTTCCTGATACTCAATAGTTCTTCCCAGTTTTCCTTACATTACTCTTTCCAGGCTCCTGGTCTGGACATTAGAACAAACACCCACCCCTCTCTCCTTAAGTTATTTTAATGACATCGAAAGCAGCCTATCAATGGATTAAATTAACAGATTCAAGACTATGAGGGTCAGAATATTTTCCTGTCGAGTAGATGGTTGCTTCCAAAGACTTAGAAGAGTTCTTCGATTGTAGAACAGGGAACTAGACGGCAAGGCAAAAATTAGGGTTGGTGGGGAGGCGGATCAATCCTGATTATATACACATCCAGATTTGATAGGATTTTGACTTGGATTCGGATTTCCACCCCCAGAGTTTGATCACATCCCTTCCTATTCAATCCGATTCGAATTTGAATTAGAAGCTCTGTTTTGAGTTTAAAACTAACCTTTATGCACTGAGCACCCTCTGGTTTGGGATATTAGAAGGGGATCAGCCCTTCAGTGGACGTTTGGTTTAAGAGTTTAAACTTGAGTGTTTTTGCACTACAACCCCTCCTTAATCCAGTAATTACAGAACCCTACATTCTTCTTATTACTAAAATTACTAATACATTCCTTTATATATATTAACATATACATTGGCTATACTTTTTCTTTTCTATGCATTTAAATAATTACTTAGCAAAATAATAAAAATAATTGGGGATTTCGGGACAAGGGCTCACACTTCTTGAGAGTCTTGTCTTCATCTAAATTTTTCTTCAGTAGTTCTAGAGGTTACCCCATCTTGAACACGGGAACCGATCAATCCACATCATTTGTTGCTTTCATCTTCTTCCACTCAAGATGACCGATGCAACAAACACCTAACAAATGACCACCGCGAACCTAAGGCTCCACAGTGAAGCATCATTATCCCATGCCGCTGAGATCAAAAAGCTGTCAATTCATGTCAATTCTATTGTTCAAAAGTCAAAACCTTATGAGAATAAAGGTAATACTTGCTAGCAAATATATCCAGACCTATCCTCCACTGCCAGTTCCAACAATTCCTCTCAACTTATTTACCTCATCAAACTCTTCAATAACAAACTCAATGTCTAGTCTCAAAAAAAAAAAAAAAATAGTGTCTTGTTTAACTGTCTATCTGGTAAACCCCCTGCTTTACCAACTTCTCCCCTCAAGGCTACCATTCCTTCTCCCTTACAATTGCTAATTAGAGTATCAGTAAGGTTAGGCTCATAGGTTAAAGATAGTGCTATGGTATCAGTTAGTGAATGTAGGTTAGGTGGCTAGATAGGTAGTGAAGTTTACTTACTGTTAGAGGGCAGGATTGCTTAGGCAGGGCACTTTGCAGCATGCCTTAGCACTTGGCTATGCATTGCAGCCTTACATTATTGCATTTGTTAAGCAGCAGTAGCAGGAAAATCATCCCTGCAGGTAGCAGGCTACTGCCCTGCACTGTGGCAACAATGTCATGCAGTAGGACACTTGACTTGTCCTTGCCATCCTTGTATTGCTGCAGCATGCAGCATGGCATTGACAGTGCACTTGCCTGCATTGCAGCAGTAATAGCATGGCCTGCAGCAGGGCAATGCACTGGCATTGCTTTGCAGCAACAGCTGCATTTGGCAGCAGTGGCTTAAATATCTTTAGGTAATGAGAGTTAGAACTTGGATTCTTGGAAGTTGTAATCTCAATTGGTAATACTCATTATCATAGCCGTAGTTACTAAGCAATTATCTCAGCTAGGTGTAAAGTTTGGTTACAAGAACCTTGTATATCAAAAATTTATTTCTGTAATTCAATGTGTTAGGCCTGCTAAGATTTGCTATTTCTATTTTTGGTTACTTACTATAGCTGTTGTTTTTCCTCCAAACATAGGAGAATGATAGTGAAGTCCCAACTAAGTCCCAACTGTTAACCCTTCCTTTATGATATCCTTCATAATAGCAAGATTTGCGGTATCAGTTTCGGAGAGTTTACTCAGAGGGGACCATCCTTCACAGAGTTGAATAGGAGAAACGGATTCAAATATCTGACCCCAAGACATTTGGGATAAGAGCTTTCTTGTTGTAATAGGGTTTATTCAATTTTAAAGATTATTCTGATTTGTTTTTTATCGAATACAATATTAATTCTGTCATTTAATAATGTATGACTATCAATACATCATCGTGTGTGTGCATTGTATGTGTGTTATTTTGCAGTCAGTTGATGGCTAAAACTGCTCGTGGTTGTGCGTGATGGCATTTGTTTTCGTTCTGTATGGAATAACTTGTTCTGTATGGATACCAAGCATCTATTCTTATATGCTACTATATGTAATTTTAACGGTAGCCCATATGCTATCTTCATATATGTATGTCTTATCTTCTATCCAACTAGCATTATTAGAGCATCTTTATATTCTTTCTTATATGTTTGATAGCTGATTTAAATAATGTATAGCATTTTAATCTTCTGCTTTGGCAATTAGAAGAAGCACATAGAGTATTCTGGTTCAGGCTTCTACAACCTTTACTTGTACTTTTAGATTCCCTGCATTTGATGGTATATTATTTCATCGGCTCCATAAACTTCTTTAAGCAATGTTTGATGTATAGTTTTTATGTGTTTGATGTACTATTTTATTGTCATTTATGAATCTTGTGAAAAAAATTGTTGATGCTTGTATCTACTGATTTTGTTGGAGTTTGATCATGACCTTTTCACACCATTTAGGAGTTTTCATAATTTTGTTGGAGTTTGATCATGACCTTTTCACACCATTTAGGAGTTTTCTTAAGCGTCCATATCTCCTATATGTGGTCATAATTGAACATTTGCTCACACAGTTTTTAGAATTTGCAAAAATACTGCTTTTTTTTGGAAGAATTGTTGGATAAATTCTTTTGAGATAATTTTGCAGTCAGTTGATGACTATTCAATTTGGCTTATTGGAAACCATAGAGGTTTATGCTTCAGCCATGAGTTTTGAACAGAGATGGTAGTGAATATGAACTTCACTTTGTCTGTTGAAAACATAATAGTGCGTTTAGATTACTGTTTTGATGAACAGATAATTGTGCTTGTTAATGCTTTGTCACCTTACATTTTGTTTTATTGCTAAGCTAGATGGAACATAGGACGCTTCCTCTTTTTTTGTTGTAGCAGGGAAATTGTTAAGCAGTTGTGATTTATACATGCATCAAGGTTTGTTTACCTTTTTTCTGGTGATCTGCGTACGTTTTTAAGGTTTCCCTGGGATGTTGTACCTGCTAAGTATTTTATCTTTAGCATTATATTGCTGCTTGCATTTAATTGAAACATATTGAAACTTCATATGAGCTAGAGTATCCTAGTTTTTTAACCATGATATTCCTTTTGTTTGGAATTTCCTATTTCACATTCAAATCCTGCTTACATGTTAGAATTAGAGGCTAACGCTTTCCTGCTTAAAAATATGGCAGATCAGCTTATAAGTGTCGTCATAGTTTTTTCTAGTGCAAACACCTATAGTTTGGTTTCATATTGTTTTCCATTAGCATTTGCATTGTCAGTTTGAAAGAGAAAATATTAATTCTCATCTTTTTGTGTGCAGGTCGATTGATGAGTTCCGATTATGTTCGAGTTTGACGCTGGAAAGAGTTGGAGACTAAGTAGTACTAGTAGTAATATTATCTTTTGTGTAATAGACTTTGTTATGTAATAGACTTTGTTGTATTGAGAACAACATATTGGGACCTTGTATGGATTTGAGATATTTTAATATATATTAATGTTGTTGCATTAAAATTTTATTATGTGTGAAATTGATTTTGGTTAATGTGATATCTACAAATGAAATGATTTATATTTCATAAATTTTAATGACATTTTAGAGGCAATTAAAATGTGTCGTTCAAGGGAGTTAGATGGCACATATAAAGTGTCATCATAAATGGATTACATGGCATTTCTTTAGTGTTGTTGAAAGCTAAAAAAAATTTATGACGACACTTATCAGTTGTCATTGAAATACATAAAGATGACACCGTCATCATGCCATAAAATGAACATTATATGACATTCAGAAAATGTCGTCATAAAGTTATTACATGGCATTTTTCGAGTGTTGTTGAAAGCTAAAAAAAATTATGACGACACTTATAAGCTGTCATTGAAACACATAAAGATGACACCAACATCATGCCATAAAATGAACATTATATGACATTCAAAAAGTGTCATCATAAATGGATTACTTGGCACTTTCGAAGTGCCGTTGAAAGAAAAATACTTTCTATGACACCCCTCTACATGACACTTGAAAAGTGCCATGGAAACTAAATAACGACACTTTTTGAGTGTCGTTAAAACCCTTTTTTCTTGTAGTGAACGTTCTTCAGATTCTCAGAGAACACCAGTTGTACGCGAAGTTCAGTAAGTGCAAATTTTGGCTGGATCGTATTTCGTACTTAGGTCACATCATCACCAGAGGTGGAGTGGAAGTAGACCCCCAGAAGATAGTGGCTATAGAGACATGGCCAGTACCTAGCACCGTCGCAGAAGTTCGAAGTTTCCTAGGATTGGCCGACTATTACCGGCGATTTGTGTCAGACTTTGCTCGGATTTCAGCACCATTGACGCAGGTGACCCACAAGGATGTGCAGTTTGCTTGGACAGCAGAGTGTCAGAGTTCATTCGAGAAGTTGAAGCGAAGATTGATGACGGCTCTCATTCTCACACTTCCAGATGGGACTGGAGGATTTTCAGTTTATTGTGATGCTTCTGGCAGAGGATTGGGATGTGTCTTGATGCAACATGGTAAGGTAGTAGCTTATGTGTCACGTCAGCTTTATGATCATGAGAGGAATTACCCAATTCATGACTTAGAATTAGCAGCGGTGGTTTTTGCACTCAAGTTGTGGAGGCATTATTTGTATGGAGATCGGGTAGAGATTTTCACCGACAAAAAGAGTCTTAAGTATGTGTTTACCCAGAAGGATCTCAATATACATCAGAGAAGATGGCTAGAGTTACTGGTGGATTATGACATCAACCTGCAGTATCATCCTGGGAAGGCCAACGTAGTTGCAGATGCGTTGAGCAGAAGAGCAGGAGCTTATTTTCTAACAGCACAGCCAGAGTTATTAGCAGATCTTCAGAAGATGAAAATAGAAGTAGTTCTTCCTCATTGGCATTGATGGCCAACATGCAAGTTCAGTCCAGCATAGTTGAGAGGATCAAGATGGCACAATCAACAGATTCTAAGCTTCAGCGGCTCAGAGCAGAGTGTAAAGCAGGACGAAGACCAGAGTTATGTATTCACGAAGATGGTACTCTCCGACATGGAAGGCGTCTTTGTGTACCTAGTGGTGATATCAGACATGAGATCATGGCAGAGGCTCACACTTCTCAGTATTCAATTCATCCCGGTGGTACGAAGATGTATCATGATATCCGTCAGCATTTCTGGTGGAATGGAATGAAGAGGGAGATAGCCTGGTTTGTCTCCCGATGTTTAGTTTGCCAACAAGTTAAGGCTGAACATCAGAGACCAGCTGGACTTCTTCAACCTTTACCGATCCCAGAATGGAAATGGGATCACATTACCATGGATTTTGTAATTGGATTACCTAAATCCCCAGCTGGAAGAGATGCTATCTGGGTTATAGTTGACAGACTCACCATGGTAGCTCATTTTATCCCTTTCAGAATTGGCCAGTCAACGGATCAGCTTGCAGAGATGTACCCCAGGCAGATTGTCAGATTGCATGGAGTGCCAGTTAGTATCATATTAGACAGAGATTCAAGATTCATATCGCACTTTGGCGGAGTCTTCAAGAGAGAAAGTGACCAAAATTAATTTAATTTTCGTAGTTAAGTAATTTTAGGATAGATAATATTATGAATAATTTACATTAAATTAATTGTCTATCAATGCTGGGGACGACTTTCTCCTCTGACGAGAAAGTGACCACTCAATGTGATACCGCGTCGATCGACAAGACGCAGAAGACTTTGGTCGTTCAAGTTGACCAAACCGCTTACGAGGCAATGATCAGTGCTGGGGGTACCAAGCGCACCGTCGCTGTTGTTAAGAGCAAAGGGCGTACTGTGTGAACTCCCAAGTCTTCTTGGCCAACCATGGCTCCTGTGCAACTTATGCAATCTATTTCTCGGCCAACCATGGCTCCTGCGCAAGTTGCACAATCTGTCTCTCGGCCAACCATGGCTCCTGCGCAACTTGTGCAATCTGTCTCTCGGCCAACCATGGCTCCTGCACAACTTGGGCAATATGTCTATCGACCAACCATGGCTCCTGCACAACTTATACAATCTGTCTCTCGGACAACCATGGCTCCTGCATAACTTGTCCAAATTGTCTCCCAGCCAACCAGAACTCCTGTGTAACTTGCACAGATTATTTCTCTGTCAAACAGGACTCCTCCGTAACCTGTGCCTACTGCTTCTTCGGCTCTAAACAAAAGGAAACGCCTTTTGGCTACTCCCTCATCTTCTCTAGTTCTGAACTCGGGGAAGAACCTATCTAGTGAGACTGTTAAACAGAACAAAGGAAAGCACCCTTTGGCCTTTCCTCAACTTGTGCAACCTGCGTCTATGGCCTTTCAATCACAAAATAAAGGAAAATGACTTTTGGCTACTAATTCATCTTCTCCAGTCTTTGACTCAGTAGAAAATATCTCTGGTGGCGCCTATGCACCAATCAGAGTAGCTTTTTTGGGCAGGAACTTTTACTCCTCTGAATAGAGACAATCAAATATCTGCTAAGAAAGTGAGTTCTGTTCAAACCAAGATTTCTGTCACTCAGTTGCGCCAGAGCAAGCACATGAGAACAGGTTGCACAACACAAAAAGGAATTATATCGAATCCCAAAAATGCAACTACAGATCTTCCTATCCTGCGTATCTCAAGATCTAAGTAGGGTAAACTACTAGTATCTCAGACAGATACACAAGTAGTAGATCTATATGACCTGCGCAGCTATCTCAACAGGTGCCAGTCAATACCTAATTCAGCAAAATGTAAACAGACTACGCCAATGGCTAACTTACGCCAGAAGCAGACTTCTGAAGTCAAGAACCCTTTTACCTATGCTAATCAACTTAGCACTTCATTGTACACTCAAGGAATGAGACATCTCAAGAATAGGAATCATGTTCCTAATATCATTAAAGAATATGTTCCTTTGACCTCTTCTCATCCGGATGTTGTAACCGATCTCCGTGAAATCCTTAAATAGAAGCAGAAGATCACAAATCTGTCTCATCCAATGCAGCCCCAAGAACATCACTGTAACCATCACCATGAGGTAGTTATCACATGCTGTTGTCAATCAGCTATACGGTCTGTCTTCGAGCTCTGAATTACTTTCAGTTTCCTCAACAGATGATACTGGATGAAGAGGAATTGTTGTATGCCTCTATCATCATGATGTCTCGGAGCACTAGGGGTTGAAAATGCCCGATACGTAATACATCCCGCAAACCCAGTCTACAATACTTAGATCGGATTCATGAATCCCGTGAAGGAGTATACCAATATACTAGATCAAGAAGCCGAGATGCAATCGGTCAAAGGAATCTTCCTTTCGACCAAGACGCAATCGGTCAAAGGAATCTTCTTTCCGACCCGGACACAATCGGTCAAAGGAATATTCCTTCCGACCAAGAAATAATCGGTCAAAGAAATCTTTCTGATTCCAACCAAGATTCCTTCAGTCAAAAGGACATCTCCATCACTTATTCTGGGGGTGGTTCCTTATATGACTTTGATGCTGATAGTGAAAGTTCCGAAAGGACCATCTTTTCCACTAGCTCGTCTTCAATGGCTAGAGAAGTGACTGCTTATGTCATCACAGAAGATCAAGATACTTCCAGTTCTAACAGTCAAGAGCAGAGAATTGCTGCTTTGGAGGCTAGTTTGAAGAGCATGGTTGAGATGATGACAGGCATGCATGTGGTAATTATGACACAACATATAGTTCCACCGGTTGTGAATCTAATTTCGACCTAAGAACTTATGACAACATCAGCTCCCGTCAATATTGGTCTGGGGGTACAGTCTCCTCACACCGCTTCTATACCTGTGCAGGCTATTCCAAGTCAATCTGGTGCTGGAGGTAGTACTTATCATGCAGTACCTCCTCCTAATATGTCAAATCAATCTACTACTCCACAATCATCGGGGTATACCAATGAGGCCGTAAAACTTTTGCGTACTCAATTTGAGGCTTTCAAACCGAAAGACGGCTTACAGAAGCTTGGGATCAAGCAGCCTTATCCCATAGAATGGAAGGATGTCCAATTTCCTCCAAAATATAAATCCCCTACTATTATGCTGTTTGATGGCAGCACATTTAGTACCTCAATCACTTTGAGGTAATGACTGATCAACTCCAGCCAAATAACACTCTACTCACTAGAGTGTTCGTCGGATGTTTAGCAGGTATAGCTTACGATTGGTACCGTAGTTTGCCAGATGGTTATATAACCTCTTTTTTGGATTCAAACAAATGTTTCTGGAATGATTTTATGATGGTACAAACGACATGACTATGTATGCTCTCATTAAAATTAAGCAGCTATACAATTAAACAACTAAACGCTTCATTGAACGATTCTACCGTGAGGCACTCAAAATGTCTCTTGGAACTCCAGATGCTTTAACTATAGACACTTGCAAGTCAAACCTGTTGTCTATAATCAGCATGTGGACCGGATTGACACAATTCCAGGACTGGCCTTCATTCATAGTAAATGCTAAAGCGGCAGAAGAAAGTGCTGACAAATTCAAACAATTGGGTATTCAGATGCCTAATCTTGACAAAGATGAACATGGTATACCAAATAAAGGTGGTCGTTAGAACAACCACAAGAGTAAAGAAACTTTGGCTATCAATGTCAAAGGCAAAGAAACTCTAGCCGTGAAGATAGGTCAATCAATACCTACTCCAACGGCACCACCACAAAGGGCACCACGTCCGAAAGAAGAATACTCTTTTGATGAAGATGATGTCATAAGTATCTTTGATTGTCTGATCAAGAGCAACAAACTTTAACTGCCAGAAGCAAAACGGCCAGATGAAGTAAGTAAAACTGACCACCCTAAATATTGTGTTTACCACAGATTTATCGGACATCCGACTCGAGCATGCTATAAGCTTAAAGGCAAGATCCAGGAGATGGTTAATTCTAGTACAATCACTCTCCAACAAGATGAAAAGACTGTAATGGCTAACGTCATCTCTATACAATTTGGCAATTTTCTTGCTCAACTTATACAGAACGGCGTCATTCCCATCCCACGAACTACTTTGGAGATTGTTAATCTCCCACCTGCACGAACTGATGGTCTTGTTCCTTTGTCTACTGATAAAGGGGAAATCATGTAGATTCATCCTGATTTAGTGGCTGATTTTGAAGCACCTTCTTTAAAGTCCAAGAAAGCAACTAAATACAATTCATGTCACATGACTTCGTTGGATGAACATTGTCCTTCACCTTTAACTGCCACTTTTATTTTGACTGCAAATCCTTTTTTTTCCTCCCCTTCTGAGACAACAATGTCAAAGCCAAAAGCCAAATATCAACCAGCTTTCTATCTGTATAGTCCACAGTCTCGTGAATTAATGACAAAGTTGGGATATGATCTATAAATGGCTCCCGGTTTGAATCATGGAAAATGATCTCCTGTACCTCTTTCTCTATGCCTTTCACATAACCAATCTCGAATTGATTTGGGTTACTGGACAAACTCTTCATCTTGTCAAAAGAAACCCTTCCAGAAGTAGGATCCAGGCAAAAAGTTGCAATATGGTGTCCTTCGAATCTGTATCCGAAGAAAAGGCCTTAACTGGTACCAGTTCTAGAAGAATTTACCTGAGAGACTATTAGAAGGTCAGAAGAACTCTGCTCTAGCTCCATAGGTTCCTCCAACACCATCTTCTCCTTCTGTCAATGTTCCATCGGTTTTATTACCTCCAGTGGAACCAACTCTTCCCAAACCGACGATAGCCGACAAAGGAATGCAGCCCGTCCGCTTTGATAAAGTATTAAAAAAGACTCCAGTTTTAGGACTTGAGAAGCCGTATGACTTTGATATACTGGCTCAACTGGCTAATACTCCGGCAAGGTTATCAATTTTTGAACTACTGCATCTTTCGAAGGAAACTCGAGAGACATTGAGTGAAGCCTGATACTTGTCTAGTTCTCCTCAAGAAGCCAGAAGAGGAGCCTATAAATCGTTTTCATTGTCATAATGTGATGGAGCTGATGCCCAATATTACCTTTATACAAGATGAAATACTGCTGGAAGATAATCATTATGACCGACCTCTCTACTTCATAGGATATGTCGATACTATGAAGGTTGATCGCATCTTGATCGAACCTGGGTCTGCACTTAGCATCATACCAAAGACTTTACTAGATGCATTAAAGATTCACGTACATAATCTTTCAACAACCATCACGACAATCTTGGAATTTAATTCTGGAAGAAGTGAACCTTTAAGAAAGATTCGCCTAAAAGTTTAAATAGGCAATTTTTGTACAAAGGTTACTTTCTTTGTGATTTATAACCATGGTTCTTATAATACCTTGCTGGAAAGACCCTTTCTGTATGAGCATAACATTGTACCATCCACTCTACACCAATGCTTCAAATATGTAGATGTCAATGGAGAGGTCCAAAAGGAAGTAGCTGACTAAATCATTTCAGGGGCATTGAAGCATATTGTATTGATTCTCGAATGTACAAGGAAGTGTTCATGAAGGTTGTATTAGCGATGGATAGTGAGGAAGATCAGAAAGATACTTCAAAAGATGTTCTCATAATCCACGTCAAAGGACGTACCATGTCACGCCCCGCTCCCGTAGGAGCGATCGTCCTCGCTAAGACGTGATGCCGCATGAGCCTAGATTGCGCTCGTGCAAGGTGGGTTCCATAATGGCCGATTACAACGGCTGCGACAGGGTCGTCGCACAGAAGTCCCGAGCAGAGACATTGAATCATAGCAACGAAAATTGAAGCAAAACACAAGTTATTCAAAGAAGCTCTTTATTGATATTGAAACAAAGATTACAAAGGGCGCATGGCCAAGATAACAAATCTCTCAAGCTCACTTTTCAATCATTATAAATTCACTCTGCTCTCTCTCATCTCTCAATACAAGTCTCGAGCCAGCGGATGCTTCGGAAGGCGATGTCCATACATTATGTCCCGTATAATTCTTGACTCCATGCGGCCGCACGCTTCGAATCTCCAAGGAACTCCGTGCCTCGACACATCCATGCGAGCTCCGCGCCACGAGCTTCTACCTGTGCCTGTACATGTAAACTATATGGGTGTCAGTACTCAATTGTACTGGTGGAGTGAGCTCCTCGCCCACCCATACAAAACTAACACGTTTGATTTACTTTGTGCAACATAGTCCATTCATATCAATTGTCTTTCTAGTCTTGTCTTAGAATTAGTTTTATGACAAACGCCTTGGCATATTTGTGACTGAGGACCATCCCGTGCTTGCAACAGTAACGTCCACTCAACAACGTTAACCTATCAAATCGTGTATGTCTTACGGCCATAATCAGAGATGCAACTACACGATAGACTCCATTTTCTTGCCTCTAGACCTTTCTCGTGCTTGCATTGTCAACACACTGACTTATACTTGTCTTTCGTGCCATACTCTGTGACGAAACAACTCGATCGTGCCATAAAATTGCTTCGTACTTCAATATCTCTGAGGTAGTGCCTCCTTGCTTAGTCTTGCCAATACTTTGGTTGTGACAATGTTACCGTGTCTCATATTTCGAGGTCGTACCCAGCAACTCAATGTAACTTCACCCAACTTGCCCTACGGCCCTTCTCGACTTAACTCGTAATATCTCAAGTCTAACTCATGCAACTCTATGCCAACGACTTAACACTCGACGCCACATCTCGTGCTGAAGCACGCCGCATTCATTGTAGCCAAATCTTAGGCCCAGATATTGTGTCTTCTAACTGCATACACATTCAACTCAACTTAGTCCAAAGGCACACACGTGGATTGCTGCCCATGCCGACCCATCTATATGAATGGTCACTGGCATTAACTAGCCAACGTGGACATAGCCTGGCAAACGGGATCCTTGCACCGCAAGTAGCGATCTCCGATGCAAGTCTCCGTACTACCAATTGCCTATTACCCAGCTCGGCTATAATTTGTTCTTCCTAGACCGAGTCGGTCCCATGGCCCCGGGTTGCCACTCGAAGAACCGTCACCCTTGTCGACAAGTGGTCCATGACCACGCGCCTACGCTAACTTCTAGACATAATATAATTGCATGGTCTCATCATCATCACTTGGTTCCTTTGCTTTACTTCTTCCACTTTTCACACTTCTTTGCAGAGCCCAAACCAGGGTTGCCTCGACGACTGAACTACAGTCCCGACATATTTTCTCTCGGCGACTAACTATCGTTTAGACTTAATATTTCTTTGAAGCTCCGGGAACGGCTACCTTATAGCCTTTCCACTTAACTTGAACATAACATGTTTCTTAAGTATCGACAGACCGTGGCTAACTTTCCACTAAACCAACTATGGCTCGTACCTTAAACCAACTCGTGTTCTACGCAACGCTATCGTCCAAGTCATACCTCATATGACAGGCCTTGGGATCGTGGGACTATTTAACTTGACAACCGCAGAAAGAGCGGGACAGCACTTGGAATGACTTAGGTCGACCGGCATAACTTTGCCTAACTTACTCAAGCCTACAACTTAACCCGAGGGACGAGCAAAGGCTATGCCAAGCCTTGCGCAGTGGAAGCGTGCCTGCTTTATCGAGCATTTACGCGGGCGACGCCTATGACTTAGGCAAGTTCATAGTTTTATGTCGAAGACCAACTTTCTTTCTCCCAAGTCATGGGACGAAGGACCAAGTACCATTTTCAAAGCACACAGTGCACCA
Source organism: Iris pallida (assembly GCA_029216955.1). Lineage (NCBI taxonomy): Eukaryota > Viridiplantae > Streptophyta > Magnoliopsida > Asparagales > Iridaceae > Iris > Iris pallida. Next base: position 6,570,426 of record JANAVB010011000.1, on the reverse strand, counting down.
ACTCTAAGCCGACCGTTGGACCTTTCTATATTCTAACTCAATTCGACCCGTCGGGATTATTCCCTTTAGCTATGTGGATTCGTCTCTTTTATTATTAAGCCTACATGTGAAAGTTGAAAACATGCGATTTATTATGTGAAGGCAAAGATGAGGCGAGTTCACCGAAACTACCCCACCTGAGCGATGTCTTCGAGTTGTCGTTGTAAGTCCAAGTCCGAACGCCGTTGGCATTTTGATTCCTCCGATTGACTTTGCGGGACGGGGCACTACAACATACACCACTCATAACAAGTTTCGTCCTCGAGACTTTCCTGAAGGCAAGCCATCCTACGATTTCTATGGCCAAGACTTAATCATGCCCATACACGGAACTATAACAGTCTTGTGGGGCACGCCCTAATTTATCTTATACACTTCGCCTACGCGTTTCTTTGGTTCCGAGCCACGCTAGTACAAGTATCAATCTTTTTCTTTAGCACGAATTCAAATTCTCGACACTCTTCTATTCCTCAAGTCTTGCTTGAACTCAACGTATCACTTGGTTGGATCGTGCACGCATTCCAGGCGTCCCTAAAATATATACATTCAGCCAAGCCGTATGATAGAGATTTCATTATTCTCACTCGAGTCGTATCGTGTACATAGTCAGGCGTCCCTGAAATATATGCATGTCAGTCGAGTCTCGTGAGGGGTATTCCTATATTCGTGATTCACACCATCCATCCATGCCAATCCTCAAGATCAATCTTTCGATTGCTAACTTTTGAAACAGGGGTATCTCGCCTAACCGCTAGGCCATTTTTCAAGGCTAAGTCAATGTCAAGATTGGAATCATAGTTTCCCAACAATAATGACAACACTGACCCCAATCCTAGGGTCAAATCAAGTCGGTAATACAGGGTTTTCTATACAAACTTGCGTCACTCAGATTTCTAAACATCGAGCACGATCACCTAATTCGCATCATGGCGCTCGTTGCGCATATTCGAATCTGTTTCAAATCACCAACACTAACCAATTTATGTATTCGATCATGAGGTCGTCTAGCTCAACAATATGTTGTGCCCCAATTTCACGCGAGTCCGATCATCCACGGTGGTTTATGAATCACCATGCAACGCTCCCGCAGAATAATCATTCTCATCGTGGCGTAACTCTTGTTTGAGTCTAGACTAATTCATTTTCGATACGCGGATTGCACCTACTCAATCCTCAAGTTCAATTCATCAAGCACACGAAGTCATTCTCGAATCTACCTTCGCGTCAAACCACAAGTCGAAGCATATAAATTGTCACGCCATACAAGTTTGATCACCCCCTTTGTATGAATTACCATACCAGCGCTCACGCGGAGTGATCGTGTAATGTCTGTTGTTCGTATTACGTATTTGGAATACGTATACGTATTTTATCTTGTATTTGCATATCTCCTTGGTTTGGCTTGGCTTGTTTACTCTCGGTTTGGGTTCGCTTGGTTCGGCCGGCCCAATGCTTGGTTCATCATGGGCCAAGGGTGGAACACCTTAGCCTATGCTTCTCCTTCATTTCCACCACAACCCCCCTACCTACCACCACCTTTGATATTTATTGCCATTTCTTCTTTCTCTCTCTCCATAATTCTCATTTACTTCTCCTTCCCCCACCATTACTCTTCTCCACCAACCAAAAACACCATAGGCAAGTGCAACTTGCTTCCACAAGAGAACTCCTTTTGATGGTTTCATTAGCTTCTTCTCATGATTCTAACCCACATTAGAACTTGTCATTTTCTATTTTGAGGCTTTATTTCTTGTAGATCTAGAGTTTTGTTACTTTCAGATTTTGGTGGTTTTGATCTATTAAACTTCTTTGTTTTCAAGTTTTGATGGTTCCATGTTTTAGAGCATCTCATTCTACTCAATTTTGACCTTTGGAAAGTTGGATTCGGACTTGTTTTGACCAAGATATGGACAATGGAAGCTTAGATTCAACTTTAGAGTTCTTGCTGTTCTTGCCAATTGGAGAAGATAATGAACAGTGAGCTAGCTTTTTAGCTTACGCCACTGAGTCGTACGCTGCTGTTTAGCGAGCGTACGCTAGCCTTCGTACGCTGCTGTTTAGCGAGCGTACGCTAGCCTTCGTACGCTGCTGTTTAGCGAGCGTACGCTAGGCTTCGTACGCTGCTGTTTAGCGAGCGTACGCTAGCCTTCGTACGCTGTTGTTTAGCGAGCGTACGCTAGCTTTCGTACGCTGCTCTTTAGTGAGCGTACGCTCACCTTGATACGCTGCCTGTTGGCAGTATGTCTTGAGCGTACGCTAGCTTTCGTACGCTAGCTTGAGCGTACGCGTGCCTTGGTACGCTAGCTTAAGCGAGCAAGGCGTACGCTGGCCCTTTCGTATGCTAGCTTGAGCGTACGCTGACCCTTGCGTACGCTTCCCATTAGAAGTGTATAGATCCTTTGGTACGCAGACCTGAGCGTACGCTAGCCTGAGCATGGCCTGGCTTGAGCGTAGCCTGATCACCCTTGATCTTCTATAGCCCTGTATATTGATATTTTATTAGATATTTAACGTCCATTTTTTATCCTTACGCATTTTGTCCTAAACTTGATAATCATGAATTTACTTAATATGTTTGGAATTGATAATTGAGCATGACACGATAGTGGCCCGTCGTGGTGCACTCCTGACTAGTACACTTGACATGATTACCTGACATGATTATCTCGAATAGCTGTTGCGACGGCTACCTGACATGACATGACCTGTATAATTAATCCTGGACACTGTGGGTGATTGTGCTTGTATAAATAAACCAGTCCTGTCTTGCATCATGTCTAGGATGGGACTCCTGAGTACCACGGTCAGGAGTACCTATTGAAATGAACTAAGGACTAATAACTAGATTGATACATTAGTCATGAAGAGATTTCCTAGCTACAGGCAATCCCGTTACCTGGGCACGCCTTGGGATCTCTAGCCTGCCGTCGAGTAGGGTACATTTCCAGGACACTGTCATGTATTGCACCCTTCAAGCTACCTAAGGGTACATTCATTTCCTGGACGATGTACCCACCTGAATTCAACTCTAATCTTTTAACCCGGGTAACCTGGATGGTCTGCAGGGCTTGTGGCTGTGGAATAATCTCACTGCATCTTGTTAGTAATTAGGCTTGTGACAACCCTAGTTAGTTAATGTATCAAGCCATAATTCTTGCTTGGCCGTGAAGTGATTGGACGGAGTCTAACCAGTCTAGTCTTGCCCTGAATCCTGTTCCAGATTATTGAATGACCAGAATGCTTGTATTTATTTTACCGATAAATGGTGAGAAACCAAGCTCCGTTCAGACGAAGGGTTACAATCCCGGTCCTTGTTTGGTTCACGGGTTATAACCTGGTTATCTAAATAGTTCCATGGTTATCTCGTCGTATATCATCCTGATATGTTTCCTTTTATTCCAGTCCTTATTTTATTTATATTTATATTCCTGTGCTGATTGCTGGTTTTAGTTCTTAAGTGAAGCTTCCTTTGTGGCACTTGCTCTTTCTGGGGTCTGACCCAGCTGGTTTTGTATGGCCAGATTTCGGAGCAGCTCCAGAGGATCTACCGACCTTCCAGCCAGATGGTGAACACTAGAAGGAATCCTGGCAACGAGTGGGTTATTTTTGGCTCTCCCGCTCTATTGTAAAAATATTCTTTTGAGGCGTTTAGCCGACGAGCACCTGTTTAGCTCGATTGTACTTTATTTACTGTCTGCCTACGGGCTGTAACATGATTAACAGATCCTAGGGTTGATCATGTATGACTAAACTCTTGCTAGTCCTAACATTTTGTAACGACTAGTTTCATGATCAGCTGAATATGTAATATTTGGGACGCCTTATCATTGTATATTTAATGATCATACATCTTGTAACATTTACTTACTTGCTTGTGATTGAGACACTAGGCTTGTTCATGACCATAGGAGACTGTTGGCTTGTAGTAAACCCTCATGTATCTAGACAGTCGTGACCGTATAGCGAGATGGAATCCATTTCATATACGTAGCTGGCTATGTCTGCCTCCGCTCTCCAGTATTCTGGTTCTGGGGCATGACAGATCGCCCTAGTCGACGTGACGCATGTACGAGGCTGGAGTTGCGCTCACATAAGACAAGAATGTCAACGTTGTGGTTATTATTGAAGCAATCCAATATTTCAATTTTATCCAATCCAAGTTCGATAGTCTGTTTGTCATTCGTTCAACTAGAAAGTCCTCGAGCCAAGTTTATCCTTTCCTCGACACATTTCAACATCCCGAGAATAGCATCCAACGGAACAATGACATTTGCACGATCGTCATTCCTCGAATCAGAGTACCCCCGAGTTATCACACATCGATCTTTGATACACCTCAATACCATCGATGATGTACATAACCTGACAATCTTCCTTTTGCAACGAACTTCAAGTCGTGCACTGATGCTGTTGTCCGAGTTGGATATTCCACAATCTTCTCGATATTCAAGATCCAGTTTGATCGCTATTCCTCAAGCTAGTTTCAAGATCGTTGTCTAAGACTCATGTCATATTTTATTTGACTCAGTCCGAAATCGTACATGTAATTTACTAGATTTCCTCAATCAAGACATTCACTTGTTTCATCATTCCGAATCGTTTCCTAACTCGCGTTGCCCATTCACAAGTTGTCTGAACGACATCTCGTTCAAGACATTCGAAGTCACGACCAACTAAGCGTGACGCATTCTAAGGCTTTGCGTGATCGCATCGCCGACACATTCGTCGTTACTCGTAATCCTCAATTTTTGCTCGAATGATTTCCAAGACAAACCATACACCACTCAGGATTCGAGCCATCTGATCTAGTGCAAATATACTCGCTAACATATATTTTAGATTCATTCAACGAATCTCTAGCGTAATCGCTCACGTCGCATCGACGCGTAAGTCGTTCGTACTATTCTTAAAAAATCTAAACCAATCTTCCGTGTACGCCTAAGCGTTAGTTCAATAGCGATCCTATCGATATACACTCTAAGTGTATCTGTTCGTTCCCGACCGAGAGATACTTGATATTGCTCGTGACTCGTTTGCACCAAAAGGTCGAGGTGCGCGACACGCGGCACAACTTAGCCAAAAAGGTCGTGTACATAGCTATCCCGTGTGCACTATATTCGAGTTTGCATGCTTAATTTTTAGGTTGACACAAGGCTAGTTAGGCACGCATGCGACTTGCTAACTTTAGCATGTGTTCTTCTATCAAGTCAAATTTGATACCGTTCGGCACAAAGGCCTACTGATGTGTTCAGCAATGGCCTACCGATACGTTCAATTAAACGCTTGTACGAGCTTTTGAAAATATTTCGACTTATTGTATGGATATGCCGAGGGACAATTGAGACAGAGCGCACACTTCTTTTTCCATGAACGAGCTTTCAAAACTGAGATATTTGACTTGAAGTCCAAGGACGTAAAGCCGTGCTCTGATACCATTATGTCACGCCCCGCTCCCGTAGGAGCGATCGTTCTAGCTAAGGCGTGATGCCGCATGAGCCTAGATTGCGCTCGTGCAACGCGGGTTCCATAACGACCGATTACAGCGGCTGCGACGGGGTCGTCGCACAGAAGTCCCAAGCAGAGACATTGAATCATAGCAGCAGAAATTGAAGCAAAACACAAGTTATTCAAAGAAGCTCTTTATTGATATTAAAACAAAGATTACAAAGGGCGCAAGGCCAAGATTACAAGTCTCTCAAGCTCACTTTTCTCTCATTACAAGTTCACTCTGCTTTCTCTCATCTCTCAATACAAGTCTCGAGCCAGCGGATGCTTCGGAAGCCGATGTCCATATATTATGTCCCGTACAAGTCTTGACTCCATGCGGCCGTACGCTTCGGGATATGTAGGAATATTCTTTTCTGATTCAGATTCGGAAGGAACGGTACCCCCAGCTTCCGAGTTCGCCTCGTCTTGGGAGTTGTGGATGTCGTCGGGGACGTCGAGGTTTGTTGTATCCGATAGGAGAGTTGCCTCCCCTGGCTCGTCTCCTTGAAATATCGGATTGTTGTGGAGGCTCGGAGGGGTGCTACCCCCGGCCCCAGCAACCCCCTGCGTTATGGACGACGAACCTCCCACTGTAGCAGATTTTGTCTTAGAGCGAGTTCCTTGGAAAACTCCGGTGGTGGGCACTCGCTTAGATGACAGTCTTTTTGTCGCAGTGGTTGAGGTCTTCGGGCTGGAAACATTCGTCTTCTTCCCCCTTTCCATCAGCGGGGACTTTCCGAGCAGAGTTGCAGGAGACGGCGGGTGGTACCTCGTCTTCTGAAGATGGGTGTTGCAATCTTTGAAAGACAGACTGCCGGTCTTCTTGTATCGTCGTACCATTGCAGCAGCAGTTGACGATGATTTGGGTGCAGTGACGTCCGTGGGAGGACTCTTTGCATCCCGATGCATCTTCCCTTTCCTTGCGTTTGTGGAGGATGGCCTCACGCAAGTCAGATGGGTCTGGACCGACCGTGTTTGCTTCCAGGATTTTGGAAGACTTTTGGGAACCTCTCTGTCCGTCTGCCGCCGGGGGCTGGAATCGAGTGGTTCTGTACAACTTTCCATCTGAGGCCCGCGTAATAATTAGCGGGATGCCCTGATATTCAGAGGTTGGGGCAGCTGACTGGGCTTGGTGGGACCGCGCTGCCCTAGACTTCTTCCTTATAGCACTCGCGGGTGCGTAATAGGAAGAGTCCAAGTTGAATATCACAGAGTCTGGCTTATCATCCAGAGAATCATCAGGGTCAGGACCGCATGAGAGACGGTCGAAGACTGATTGAGAGAAACGTGGAACAGCCGCTATGCGGCTAGGATTGGGAACCGTGCAGGCTGTCTGCATGCGGCTGTCTTTAGCTGCCGGAGGAGTTACTTTGGTGCGATTAGTAGGAGTCGCGATCATGCAGGCTGGCCGCATGCGGTTGGCAATTGTGGCCGCATAGGTTTTCTGCAAGCGATTGACTTCAGTAACCGTATAAGCTTCATCCGTGTGGTTGGCAACTGTAGCCGCATAAGCTATACGGCTGACAGATGTGACCGCATGAGCTTTCTTCATGCGGCTAGCGGATGTGGCCGTATGAGCTTTTTCCATGCGGCTAGCACCCTTATGTGGCTCGGATCGTATAGAGTTCCTCTTTGCCCCTGGAAGTCCAGCATCATAGTATTTTCTTCTGCCGGACTTGGGGACAGCAGAGTTGCCTACGGTCTGAAGTAGGGCCGCAGGAGAGTCTTGCTCGCCGTCTTGAACAACAGAGGGTATCTCTGCAAGAGCTTCAGTAGGAACGAAGGTTCGGGGTCTCCACTCCTTGCGGGCCTTCTTCGTGCGGGCTCGCTTCTGGACCGGGCCAGCGCTCTTGTCGGAGAGCATTTCTTCGGACGCCTGTTGGTCAAACCGGGCGACCATCTTCTGTTGCGTGGAGCCAAGCTTGGCTGCATCCGATTGCGTCACCAACTCCTCAGCCGTAGAGAAATTTGTCCCCAGCAGAGTCGCCATCGTGTTTGTCATAAAATATAAAAGAACAGAACAATTATCGGAGGACCGGACTTTTACTTCACGTTATAAACTCGCTTGTACAAAGAAAGCCTAGGTACGAAAACCTAGGTACAGCAGTCTAAGTACAATTGTTTATTTTAGATTCTGGGGGGTGACGATAGAGGCTCGGGAAGGCGACGACAGCCCTGCCTTACTCCTTGGACGATCGGTATGCAGCCTTGGCTCCTGTGAAGAGATGGTTGGCGTTGATGAAGAAATGCTCTTCTTGCTCTCCCTCTATTAATCTTCTGGCTTCTCTCTCTCTGTGTATTTTCTCTCCGATTATTGGAGGAGTCCCTCTGTATATCTCGTAAGGGAATAGCACCTTGCTTATTTATAGGAGTGGGGGCATCATTAGGGTTTGGATGATTACCCATTCTCAAAGTGGCGGCGGCCTGATGTTTAATCAATCTGGACCATTAGTCTTAAGCGTGAAGGATCTGGGCCATAAATGTGGATAGTATTGAATCCTATGAATGATTAATGCTGATTGCTTTAAATCTTCATAATTGGTTGTATCAAGCTTGGATCTCTCACCACGTGTCCCATTGGCTTGATCATGAGTGATATGCCCTGATCTCATTAATTATGAGGATAACGTTAAATATGGTTATTGGGATCTGATAAATCTCTAATTGATTTAAAACCACGTATCCCATAATCATCCTGCTACCGGCTGTCAAGTCATGGGGGCAATTGAATCTCTGCCACGTGTCTTAATGGTGGACCCTGCCAGAGCCGTATGATATCCATGAACCGCATGAGACAGCGTCTAAGTGAGCCGCATAGGTATAGTACTTGCGAGCCGCGTGGAATAGCTTCTTGCTGAGCCGCAGGAAGATGATTCCTGCCAGCCGCATGAAGCTGTTCTTCAATTGAGCCGCATAGGAGTAGCCACGTGGCAATCTTGGATCGTGTCAGAGATTTTCTCCTGTTCCCTAAGAGCCTGTCATTACGACAGGACCATCATGGCACTTTATGCCAAAGTCGTCAGCTGTCAAATCACGGCAGAGCATTAAATAAGGCCATTACTTGATGGCCAGCTGTGTGAAGGGATCCCACGGGGACATGTGGTGTTGATCGAGCCGCATATCTCTGTTGGTCGTTTGTGAGCCGTATATACTTCCGAGCCGCATGAGGCTGGGAGACTCTTTGAACCGCATGGGACTGTCCCTATGTAAGCCGCATGAATTCTCCTGCTCTAAGCCGCATGAGACTGAGAGTCTCTCCGAACCGCATGGGACTGCCCCTGTATGAGCCGTATGGAGTTCTCCTGTTCCGAGCCGCATAGAGCATCATTCTGATATTTTCTATGCTTCTATAGGACCCCCTTCAAAGTTTTCAATTTGTAAAATTGAAATACTTTGAATAAGAAGCATGGCCTTTGCTAACCGCATAGATGGTTCAGCCGCATGGATTTATCTTGCCGCATGAACTATTAGGCCGCATAGACTTTTTGCCACGTGTCCCAACCACGTGTGCAAATCTTCTGCATTAAATGCCCTTGATTTATTTTTTGAATTAACGCCGCCTTTTGGGGGAGGATCCCAAGGGTCCGTTTTGCTTTGACCGAAGCGTTTTGCCTTTTATTCTTTTAGGCAGCGTGCGGATCGAGGCGTTTGTTGATTTATGAGCCTCCTTCGCCTATAAATAGGAGTAATTTATTCTTTGAGGGTTTCTTTACCTTCTCTTTTTGCTCTAACTCCTTGTTGCCGACTTCCTTTTCGTCTTCTCCCATCAACGATCGGTAATGGCTCCCAAGAAGACTACCGCTGCTATGGGCAAGAAGGTTGCGTCGTCGTCTGTGGCAGCGAAGGGCAAGAAGGCCGCGTCTTCATCGACTGCGGCGGCGAACGTGGCGGCTCCTCCGTCGACTGACGTGCCTGTTTTTCACCCCGACGTTCACCCGCCTATTGCTGGTAGGACCATCAACATGAACTGTCATGGCTACGCCGCATATCTTATGCGCGAGCCTGTATTTCCAGGTGTGCTGCATGTCCGAGTCATGTTCGAGCCGCATGGGATATGACCCAGGCCTGAGCCGCATGAAAGTTGTTTGTTTGCAGCCACATAACTACTTCATCATTAGGGCCACATAAGCTCATCTGGACTGGACCGTATGAGCTCTTTCAAACTGAGCCGCATAAGCTTATTTCGAACTGAACCGCATAAGATCATTTGAACTAGACCGCATAAGCTCATCCGCACTGAACCGCGTACGCTCATTTTGAACCGAATCGCATAAGCTTATTCGAACTGAACCACATGAGCTCTTTCAAACTGAGCCGCATAAGGCTATGCTGAACTATACGAGGTGACGCAGGATGTGGTCGACAGCTTCTATCGCCATTTAAAGAGGGGCGTAGATGCTGCTGTAGAACGGAGGACCCCTTTTACTCTGTCTCTGCGGTGCGCTCGGGTTCAGGTTGTAACTTTGAAGTCTCTTCCTGGCGGGGTGGGGTTGGCTGCACTCATGGGGCCTAAGTTGACAGAGGCTGATCAGCTTGTGACCCAATTGCTGGCGATACGGCAGGCGGGCGTGCCTGCTGCGATTGAACAGGAGCGGGGCTTCCTCATTGCTGCTCGGGATAGGATCAAGCTCGCTCGAAATACTGCCGGGCCAGTTGTGCAGGGGGACCATGACAAGTTCTCCGCTTCATATGACAGGCTGGGTCGTCGAAGTCAGGCTTGTCGGGCTCGGGAAGAGTCTGCTTCTCGTGGAATCGCTGACACGAAGGAGCGGATTCTCGTACTCCAGGGGGAGTTGACCTTCTTAGAGTCAGAGCTGGAGGCTGCTCGTACGGAACAGGAGTCGATCGTTCGGGAGGCCGAGAAGGTTTCCCGATCTTCTGTTAACCTGGAGCGGGCTTTCAAGAAATTTGAGGACAACTGGCAAGCTCACGCTCATCTGGAGGACGAGGCGGCGCTGACTCAGGAGGCGGAGCGTCGAGCTAGACAGAGGTTTGAGCGGTCGGTTGCCTTGCTGACGGACCGTCTCACAACACTATGTGCCCCGGAGCAGTGATCAGTTTTCTGTTTTCTTTTGCTCCCCTTTTGTTTTTTTCTTATTCTTCCTTTCTTTTTTTTGTCAAGGGATGTGATCCCAGATGATGTAGTACTTTGAATTTTGAATAAATGAGCATGTTTTCAACTCATCTTCTCTTTCTTGTACTTGTGGCATTTGTGGAATTGGACTTGCTGGAGGATTATTTGTGGACCTATTACCCTAGGCGTATCTTGGTTTTAGGTACGGATAACAAGTTTGGTCAGGATATCCGGAACAGCCATGACAAAGTGGTCATGGGTGCTCTCGGTATTGGGAAAAAGAATGCCGTAGAGCAGCTGAGCTCCCGGGGCATGGTGAGATGGTGGATTTATGCTAAGAAGCTTAGCAAGGGATATTTGTGGACCTATTATCCTTGGCGTACCCTGGTTCAGGATACGGATAATAGGATGAAAGGAAACCAACATATTTGCTCAGAGGTTATGAGAATATGGCAAGCATGAGGGTTTTACCGTGGAATCTTCCTGCTCAGAGGTAATAAGGACATGGCAGAGAAGACTTCACGGAAGATATTCGTGGTCAACAGAGGACATTTGTGGTCAATAGAGGACATTTGTGGTCAACAGAGGACGTTTGTGGTCAACAGAGGACATTTATGGTCAACAGAGGACATTTGTGGTCAACAGAGGACATTTGTGGACCTATTATCCTTGTCGTACTCTGGTTGTGGGTACAGATAATAGGTTGAAAGGGAACCGACATACTTACTCAGAGGTAATGGGGACATGACAAGCATGAAGGTTTCTTCGACGGAGCCTTCCCACTCAGAGGTAATGAGGACATGGCAGGAGTGGGCTCAATGAAGAGGGGGTACATAGAACGACTCAGAGGTAGGAGAACGTGAAAGTTCTATGCGAGGGGGCGGTTGGTTTTTGGTGGAAGTAAAAATGACTCAGAAGTAATAAGGACATGGCCGTTTCAGAAATTTGTGGATCGATTACCCTTTTTGTGCACTGGGAGTGCGGGTAGTGGATCATGAGGGAGGATCTCTTCCAGGAAAAAAGTTCAGAGGTATAATCATACATGACTTACTATCTGAAAGAGTGACCGAAATATGAGTTCAGAGGCACCAGCGGGTAAATAACTCGGTAATTTAGAATATTGAGAAAGTGTGAGTTCAGCGGCACCAGCGGGTACATGACTCGATAATCTGAAGGGAATGTGGAGGTGAGTTCAGCTGCACCAGCCGGTACATGACTCGATAATCTGAAATGTTGTGGATGTGAGTTCAGCGGTACCAGCGGGTACATGACTCGATGATCTGGAGAGAATGTCGTTTAGACATAATATTTCTTCAGGAACTTGCCGTTGACAGGCAATATGAGCAAGTCTCTGTTTTGTTTTGCGAGGCGGTAAGCACCGTTGGAGAATACTGTCTCAATGATAAATGGGCCTTCCCACTTTGGCTGGAATTTGCCGGCGGTCTTGTGAGTCATGACCATCGGCCTCCGGACTGCCAGAACGAGATCGCCCACCTGGAATGTTCTAATTTTGACCTTCTTGTTGAAGGCTCCGGAGATGCGTGCTTGGTATAGCTCAATTTGTTGCTGAGCCAAGAGGCACTTTTCATCTAATGCCTCCAATTCCTGTAGCCGGCGATGGTGGTTTTCGTCTGTCGTCAATTGATGTGTGAGGGCGACGCGTAGTGAGGGGATCTGAGTGTCTAATGGGAGGACTGCCTCACTCCCGTACACCAGGGAGAATGGTGTATTCCCGGTGGTTGTTCGAACTGTGGTACGATAAGACCATAAGCATTCGTCGAGCTTCTTGTTCCAGTCGCGTTTGTTGGAGGAGACAAACTTCTTGAGGAGTTTGATGATTGTTTTGTTGAATGCCTCTGCCAACCCGTTCGCTGTCGGGTTATACGGTGTCGAAGCGACATTCTAAATACGGTGCTTATCGCAAAACCAATAGAATATGTGGCTTGCAAACTGCGGACCATTATCATGGATGATCCTTCAGGGCAGTCCAAAGCGGTAGATGACGTGATGCTTAAGGAAGCTGATCATGTTTGAAGTCTTAACTTCTGCGAGTGGGACAGCTTCCGTCCATTTGGAGAAGTAATCAGTAATCGCAAGTATGAAGCGATGTCCTCGAGAGGAAGGTGGGGTGATTGGACCAATGATATCCATTCCCCATGCATCGAATGGCCAGGATGCCACTGTCGGATGTAGAAACTCGGATGGTTGGTGAATGAAGTCGGCGTGGACTTGGCAGGCTTTGCACTTTCGTGCATAATCTATCGCGTCTGCAACCATCGTGGGCCAGTAGTAGCCCATTTGGCGAAGGCGGTCTTGCAGTTTTGGGTCGGGCTGGTGGGCCCCGCAGACACTGTCATGAGCTTCTCGTACGGCTTCTTTGGCTTCTGCGTTTGATTGACACCGAAGCAGTAATCTGTCGTAGGAGCGGCGATACAGCATTTTTGTCTCTGTATCGTAGAAGAATCTGAGAGAACGCCGTCTGATGGAAGTGGCTTCCTTTGGGTTCTCGGGCAGGATGTTGTAGACGACGAAGTCGATGAATGGTTGTCTCCAATCTGGGGCATCATCGATCGTCTGTACGGAATAACTTGCCACGAATTGCACATTGTTCTTGGGACAGACCAGTTCGTGGCCTATCACATCCACTAATTGGTGATCATGATTCGAAACTGCTAGGGAAGCGGCAAGACCAGCTAAGGCATCAGCTTCGATATTTTGGAGTCTGGGGACATGTTCGATGAAGAACCCCTCGAACGACGAGATGATGTCAATCGCTATTTGGTGATAAGGGATCATGTCTTCGTCGCGGACCTCGTATGAGCCCCGGATCTGATTGACGATTAGTTGGGAATCGCTGTATGCTTCAAGGTATTCTACCTCCAGCTCTCTTGCAAGTTGGAGGCCAATGACCAGAGCGTTGTACTCGGCCACATTGTTAGAGCAGGGCTCTGTGAGGGAATAAGCGCGGTTAATCACCAATCCGGAAGGGAAGATCAGCACTACCCCGACTCCGACGACTATATTGCCTTTAGGTCCGGTCCTCGAAGCACCGTCGAAGAACATTCGCCATATAGCCTCGAGAGAGGTTGCATGCGAGTCGACGACCTCATCTGGGATCTCTTCATATATTCTGGAGGACTCTGAGCCTGGGTGGGCTGCTAAGAAGTCTGCCAGGGCTTGACCTTTGACTGCCTTTTGCGGGACGAAGATCATATGATATGGGGACAGCAATATTGCCCATGTAGCGAGGCGAGAGCTGAGTACCCCTGGTTTAGTCATAAGGACCCTGAGAGAGTTGACTCGTGAGATCACATGTATCGTTTGTCCGGTGACATAGTGCCGCGTTTTCTGAATGGCGAACACCAGGGTAAGGCATTCCTTCTCGACAGCGGTGTATCGGTGCTCTGGCCCAATCATCATTCGGCTGAGGTAATATATGGCTTGCTCATGGCCTGCGTCGTTGTTTTATGCCAGCAGAGCCTCGAGGGAGTGTTCCATTGCTCGTACATAGAGCAGGAATGGTTTTCCAGGAACCTGGGCCACCAAAACTGGAGGATTTGACAAATATTCTTTGATGCTGTCGAAAGCACGCTGACATTCCTCGTCCCATACGAATGAGACTCCTTTCTTCATGAGGTGCGTGAACGGTCGGCATCGCCCGGAGAGGTTAGAAATGAACCTCCTGATGTAAGCTAGCCTCCCTTGGAGGCCTCTGAGTTCGCAAAGATTTCTCGGGGGACCCATCTCCATGATTGCTTTCGTCTTCTCAGGGTCTACATGGATACCTTGTGCCGTGATGATGAAGCCCAAGAACTTCCCGCTGGATACGCCCAGAAAGGACTTCGTAGGGTTCATTTTCAAATTGTGCGCTCGCATTAGGTCGAATACCGTTCTTAGATCCTGCAGATGGTCTCCCTTGCAGCAACTCTTAACGGCTATATCGTCAACATAGCACTCTACTGTCTTGCGTAAGTGGTCTCTGAAGATGATGCTCATGGCTCTTTGATAGTGGCGCCAGCATTCTTTAAACCGAAAGGCATAACTGTGTAGCAGTATGTGCCAATCGGTGTTCGGAATAATGTATGCTTTTCGTTGTCAGGAGACATCTTGATTTGGTTGTACCTCGAGAAGCCATCCATGAATGACATACGTTCAAAATCGCAGGTATTGTCAATCATGATGTCCGTGATAGGGAGGGGGAACTCATCTTTGGGGTATGCCTCGTTCAGATTGTAGAAGTCGATGCAGATTCGAATCTTTCCATTCTTCTTAAGGACGGACACTATATTGGCGACCCAATCGGGATGTTGTTCCTCACGAATGAAGCCGCTGGCTATCAGTTTGTTGACTTCGGCTTCGATCGCGTCCATGATGCCTGGACGGAAGCGTCGCTGTTGTTGTTTGACTGGCTTCGCATCTTGCCGAATGTTGAGTTTGTGAAGAGCAATGTCAGGATTTAACCCTGGCATGTCTTCATAGCTCCAGGCGAACACATCGATGTATTCTCTGACAAGCTCTAGCAGTGACTCCCGTTCTTCGTCTGCTAGGCTTTTACTGACAAAAATTGGTTTTGGAGAAGATTCAGTACCGAGGTTAACCTGTATGACTTCATCTTCAGTAGGAGGTTCTCTCAGTTCGAACCGCTTTTCCCATTGTGCGTCCAATTGCTGGGCCCACGGCTCTAGCTCGAGGATTTTGGGGATGTCTTCGTCTTCTTCGTAAGCGTCGATGAATGCCATGTTGACTGTCATGACTTGTCTGAACACGTCTCCGATGCTGGTATCCGAGTCAGAAGTTGGTGACCCGGTTGAATGTGACTGCCAGTCACATTCTTCATCTGAACTTTCAGGGTCGTAATAGGCGTTACATACCCTAACCCGTATCGAGTTTTGCTATAGTAGTCCCGTGGTTTGCCCGCCGGGACCGGCGGCTTCAAAGGTAATCGTCTCCCAGTGCCGTAGTTCAAACCTGGCGTTGTTTCCAGATCATACTCCTGCTTCTGCATGAGATATTTGGATTGGGGGCTATAAAGATACAGAGGCAGTCATCCGGCATCTGACCCGAGGTCGGCTTCCTCTATGGTGAAGGGATGCGGGTTGTTCGTCCGACCGAAGATGATTGGATGGTCCCCTCCCTCGATTATTAGGTAAGCGTCTTCTACTGGAGTAAGCTGGATCGCGGTGTACACATTTATCACCTGTGTGTGTAGGTGAGTGCCTATACCGTGTTCCATAGCATACATTGTACATAGCTTATTGAGCTCGGTATAGTTCAAAGATAACCCTTTATTAATGAAGTAAGGTATCTTTTCTAGGGGGATTACATCATCTGTGGAGGAAACATCAGTGTGGGCGGCCACATACTTGGCTAACTCTGGTTCCTCTTCGGCTATCCCTTGTGTGAATGAAGACTGAGAGGACGTCCTGGGAAGCTTGATTGTCAATGGTTCAGTTGATGGAGCAGAACATGGAGTTGTTGGCAGACTAACGACCCCCAGTTTGGCACTTGATGTGGAGCGATGAGTGGCTGGTTCGCTAGAAGTGTCAGACTTTGCATCGGGGTGACGACCCTTCTTGGGAAGGCGTATCGTCAGTAGCCTATCGAAGGGATTGAGCTTCTCCGTTTGGGGTTGACCGACTCTCGGCAGTCTAATTGTCAGTGGCCTCGTTGTGGGTCTCGGCACTTGGCCGGACCTTGGCAGCCGGATTATCATCTGCTCCTCCTGTGCCGAGAGGCTAATCGCGTCCTTCCGCAGAGTGGCAGTAAGGGGTGCGGACCTGCCCGATTTGTGAGCTTGGAGGTGGATCATCAGAGGTCCTTCTGATCCCGTGGCCGTTTCGGTACCAGCTTGCTCATTTCCTTCATCAAGGTGCCTCTTCGGCTTTTCGTATAGGCAGGAGTCTGAGTAGTAAGATTTGACCCCTTTGAAGGGATCGATGTCAGCAAATTTTCGTCTTCACGAAGCCGTGTTTGTCGACATATTTGAAGCACTGGTGTAGCATGGAAGGCACGATCATGTAATCGTGTATCCATGGGCGCCCCAAGAGGATGTTGTAAGAAGTGTCTACATCTATGACGTAGCAGGTGACTTCGAATTGGAGGTCGCCAATTTGACACTTCAGACGAATCTTCCCAGTAGGGTAGCTCCTGCCCGAATTGAAACCGCTGATGGCGGTGCTTGTAGGTGTCAGGCAATACATTGGGATGCGGAGATGATGTAGCAGACCCTTCGGGGTGATACTTATGGAAGAGCCAGGATCTATGTGCATCCGATCCACCTTCACGTCGCCGATGTATCCCATGTAGTATAGCGGGCGATCGTGTAGGTTGGTTTTGATGAGCATGTCCTGCGGAGTGAAGACGATGTTGGGCATTGCTCCCGTGCAGGCACTGTCTTGGAGATCTACGGGTGAGTCCTCCCCGGTGAGGTTGGATTGAGCCAGATAGACATCGGCATTTTGGAGTGCTTCGCTTAATGCAATACGAACGTCCTTGGAGAGCCTTAGGAGTTCGTACAATGACAACTTGGCCGGTGTGTTAGCCAGTTGCGCTAAAATGTCAAAGTTGTAGGGCCTCTCTAGCCCTTGGGCTGCCTCTTTTCGGAGGGATTTGTCGAAGCGAGTCTCCCTCGGCCTAGGCTTGTCGGTCGTCGAAGGCTGAGCCGGTCCCGGAGCATCAGTTGTAGTAGGTTGATAATTTTCAGCTGGATTGTCAACCACAGGTTGGGATTGCGCTCCGAACCGCGTGACGACGGCTGTAGCTTCCTCGTTGTCTGCCGAGATTATGCGGTAGGTCCTGACTTTTCCACTTTTCTTCTTGTAAATGGAGGATGGGGTAGGTTGAGTCATTTCAGATACCAAGTCTGGATGGACCCACATGATCTCTCCTCGTGATGTGGTGAGGGGTACTAGACCAGCAGCCTGATCTCGGGGAGGTGGAAGATTGGTAATCTCCATTATCGCTAGAGGGACGGGGACTACCCCGTCTTGAGTCTCCGTCGGAGGGAAGTTACCGATTTGTACAGACACCATATTGGCCGCCACGGTTACCTCTTCGAAATCGATGGCCAGAGCGTTCGAATCGATGAGGTTTTGGATGTACCATTTCAGCTGGTAGCAATCATGTGTAGCATGATGAACATAGCGATGATAATAGCAGTACTTTGGATTCTCCATCTCTGCCGGCCGTGGTTCCCGTCTTGGTGGAGGAAGCTGAATTCTGTCCCCTTGTATGAGCATGTCCAAGATGGGCTTGACATGACCGTCTTCGAAGGAGTAAGTGATTTGCGGCCATTATTTGTCTGCTGGCTTCGGCTCAGGTTTTTGTGCTGTATCGACCACCATAGCCTGCTTTCCTTTGCTATCCCGATTGTTGGAGGGGCTACCCCCATTATCGTTGTTGGAACGCTTGCCCTTGTTTTCTCCTTCCGAGATGTACAATTCCAGTTGGCGAGCCTTCTTCAATCGTTCTTCGGCGCTTGTGGCGCTGATGATGAACGTCTTCCAATCTTTGAATTGACTTTCGCCCATCCAGAGACTGATCGTTGGAAGCAGTCTCTTTTGGCAAATTTCAATTAAAGAGGAATCTGGATTTCCAGAGGGCAGCTTCATGGCGGTTTGGCGGAACCGCTCAATGTAGTTCCTTGTCAGCTCCTTCTCCCCTTGGACGACGTCCATGAGGGTGGACATGGTGACATCCTGCCCTACTTCGTAGAATCTCTCCAAGAACATGCGCTTGAAGCCGGCGAAGGAGTGGATGCAGTTGTCCGGTAGATTTCGATACCAGTCGAAGGCGACTCCTTCCAATTTCCCAATGAATAATCGCGTGAGGATAGCATCATCATGGGGCAGATGGTCGGTGGTGACCTCGAAGTAAGTGATGTACCGACTTGCTGAGGTCTTGCCATCATACGGGTTGATATTGAACGGCTTATATCTTGGTGGGAACGGAACATCCTTCCATTCAGCAGGGTATGGTTGCCGTATTCTGAGGTCTTGAGCGTTTTCTCGGGCATAGAACATGGCTCGGAGCCCCTGAACCTCTCTTCTTACTTCTCGGGCTTCGTCCACGGGGGTGGGGGCCATTATTTCCGGAGGATTATTGCACGGGTTCGGTGTCGCTGAGTTCGAGTCCGCATTGACCGCGGGACCCGTGCTTGTTTGGCCAGATGTTCCTCCTTGTAGAGTTGGAAGAGCCGCTTTGATTTCATCTACAGATTTGACCAGGGCCTGTAGTATGGCCTCCAGAGTATCGATGCGCTGGCGATCACTGGAACTACTTTGATTGCTGTCTGTCATGAACACCATCCTTATATGATGAGAAACGGAAGGGACGGTGGAGGATGTATCCTCTGAGTCATACCCATGTACCGAGAAGTCATCGGGATATGTGGGAATATTCTTTTCTGATTCAGATTCAGAAGGAACGGTACCCCCATCTTTTGAGTTCGCCTCGTCTTGGGAGTTGTGGATGTCGTCGGGGACGTCGAGGTTTGCTGTATCCGATAGGAGAGTTGCCTCCCCTGGCTCGTCTCCTTGAAATATCGGATTGTTGTGGAGGCTCGGAGGGGTGCTACCCCCGGCCCCAGCAACCCCCTGCGTTATGGACGACGAACCTCCCACTGTAGCAGATTTCGTCTTAGAGCGAGTTCCTTGGAAAACTCCGGTGGTGGGCACTCGCTTAGACGACAGTCTTTTTGTCGCAGTGGTTGAGGTCTTCGGGCTGGAAACATTCGTCTTCTTCCCCCTTCCATCAGCGGGGATTTTCCGAGCAGAGTTGCAGGAGACGACGGGTGGTGCCTCGTCTTCTGAAGATGGGTGTTGCAATCTTTGAAAGACAGACTGCCGGTCTTCTTGTATCGTCGTGCCATTGCAGCAGCAGTTGACGATGATTTGGGTGCAATGACGTTCGTGGGAGGACTCTTTGCATCCCGATGCATCTTCCCTTTCCTTGTGTTTGTGGAGGATGGCCTCACGCAAGTCAGATGGGTCTGGACCGATCGTGTTTGCTCCCAGGATTTTGGAAGACTTTTGGGAACCTTTCTGTCCGTCTGCCGCCGGGGGCTGGACTCGAGTGGTTCTGTACAACTTTCCATCTGAGGCCCGCGTAATAATTAGCGGGATGCCCTGATAGTCAGAGGTTGGGGCAGCTGACTGGGCTTGGTGGGCTCGCGCTGCCCTAGACTTCTTCCTTATAGCACTCGCGGGTGCGTAATAGGAAGAGTCCAAGTTGAATATCACAGAGTCTGGCTTATCATCCAGAGAATCATCAGGGTCAGGACCGCATGAGAGACGATCGAAGACTGATTGCGAGAAGCATGGAACAGTCGCTATGCGGCTAGGATTGGGAACCGTACAGGCTGTCTGCATGCGGCTGTCTTTAGCTGCCGGAGGAGTTGCTTTGGTACGATTAGTAGGAGTCGCGATCGTGCAGGCTGGCCGCATGCGGTTGGCAATTGTGGCCGCATGGGTTTTCTGCAAGCGATTGACTTCAGTAACCACATAAGCTTCATCCGTGTGGTTGGCAACTGTAGCCGCATAAGCTATGCGGCTGACAGATGTGACCGCATGAGCTTTCTTCATGCGGCTAGCGGATGTGGTCGCATGAGCTTTTTCCATGCGGCTAGCACCCTTATGCGGCTCGGATCGCGTAGTGTTCCTCTTTGCCCCTGGAAGTCCAGTATCATAGTATTTTTTTTCTGCCGGACTTGGGGACAGCAGAGTTGCCTACGGTCTGAAGTAGGGCCGCAGGAGAGTCTTGATCGCCGTCTTGAACAACAGAGGGTATCTCTTCAAGAGCTTCAGCAGGAACGAAGGATCGGGGTCTCCACTCCTTGCGGGCCTTCTTCGTGCGGGCTCGCTTCTGGACCGGGCCAGCGCTCTTGTCGGAGAGCATTTCTTCCAACGCCTGTTGGTCGAACCGGGCGACCATCTTCTGTTGCGTGGAGCCAAGCTTGGCTGCATCCGATTGCGTCACCAACTCCTCAGCCGTGGAGAAGTTTGTCCCTAGCAGAGTCGCCATCGTGTTTGCCATGAAATATAAAAGAACAGAACAATTATCGGAGGATCGGACTTTTACTTCACGTTACAAACTCGCTTGTACAAAGAAAGCCTAGGGACAAAAACCTAGGTACAGCAGTCTAAGTACAATTGTTTATTTTAGATTCTGGGGGGTGACGATAGAGGCTCGGGAAGGCGACGGCAGCCCTACCTTACTCCTTGGACGATCGGTATGCAGCCTTGGCTCCTGTGAAGAGATGGTTGACATTGATGAAGAAATGCTCTTCTTGCTCTCCCTCTATTACTCTTCTGGCTTCTCTCTCTCTCTGTGTATTTTCTCTCTGATTATTGGGGGAGTCCCTCTGTATATCTCGTAAGGGAATGGCACCTTGCTTATTTATAGGAGTGGGGGCATCATTAGGTTTTGGATGATTACCCATTCTCAAAGTGGCGGCGGCCTGATGTTTAATCAATCTGGACCATTAGTCTTAAGCGTGAAGGATCTGGGTCATAAATGTGGATAGTATTGAATCCTATGAATGATTAATGCTGATTGCTTTAAATCTTCATGATTGGTTGTGTCAAGCTTGGATCTCTCACCACGTGTCCCATTGGCTTGATCACGAGTGATATGCCCTGATCTCATTAATTATGAGGATAACGTTAAATATGGTTATAGGAATCTGGTAAATCTCTAATTGATTTAAAACCACGCGTCCCATAATCACCCTGCTACCGGCTGTCAAGTCATGGGGGCAATTGAATCTCTGCCACGTGTCTTAATGGTGGACCCTGCCAGAGCCACATGATATCCATGAACCGCATGAGACAGCGTCTCAGTGAGCCGCATAGGTATAGTACTTACGAGCCACATGGGATGGCTTCTTGGTGAGCCGCAGAAAGATGATTCCTGCCAGCCGCATGAAGCTGTTCTTCAATTGAGCCGCATAGGAGTAGCCACGTGGCAATCTTGGATCGTGTCAGAGATTTTCTCATGTTCCCGAAGAGCCTGTCATTACGACAGGACCATCATGGCACTTTATGCCAAAGCCGTCAGCTGTCAAATCACGGCAGAGCATTAAATAAGGCCATTACTTGATGGCCAGCTGTGTGAAGGGATCCCACGGGGACACGTGGTGTTGATCAAGCCGCATATCTCTGTTGGTCGTTTGTGAGCCGTATATACTTCCGAGCCGCATGAGGCTGGGAGACTCTTTGAACCGCATGGGACTGTCCCTATGTAAGCCGCATGGATTCTCCTGCTCTGAGCCGCATGAGACTGAGAGTCTCTCCGAACTGCATGGGACTGCCCCCGTATGAGCCGCATGGAGTTCTCCTGTTCTGAGCCGCATAGAGCATCATTCTGATATTTTTCATGCTTCTACAGTGAACAGGCACGCAACCTAAAGCTTGCGCAACCCAGAATAACTACTAAACAGTTATTTCCATAACTCTATAAATGAAGTTTCAAATCAGTCTCAAATAAGGACGAATGATTATAATCTCCTGCTAAAGTGCTGTTGCATCCTCCAGAGGCTCGTGTCTTCGATATCACATCGTCCAAGGGATATAGTGATCGTCTTCTGATCAGATTCCTATAGTTATACTTTTCCAGAAATCAATTGTACTTTTGTACCCTTTTTCAGTTTATAGAAATCAAACTTTTTTGTTTTTGCAAACAAAGGATAGAACCAAAATAGGATTAGCTAAACGAGAAAAGTCGTTAAGCACGTTTAACTGCTGTTGGAATTATATAGGCATGGTCAACAATCAAAACATAGACAAGTCTAAACAGTCAAAATCACTTAGATACCACTAAGATAAAGTCACGATGCAGGTCATCCAAGCATGATCAAAATTAAAAGTTGGCACGAGCATGAACATGATCAAAATAGTCAAAAATATAGTATAATAGAAATATGACATTAGCAACAATTTAGTTGAAGTATAAGCACGATTATGATTATAGTCAAATAGTTTAGTCATGATCAAAGTCGTTTAGGAATGATCAAAATTCAAATTATTTGGCATGATTAAATCAATTAGCTACTTAGGCAAAATTATTTAGGCACGATTACAGAATCAAAATCTAGAAAAATATATGAATTGACAAGGTCGAAATATAATTAAAATAGTCTAGTTGCAATAAAAAAAAGTCGTTAAGGATGATTCATCGAAATTGTTTTAGCACAATCAATTATATAGGCATGATCACAAAATCATAAAAGAAAAACTAACAACATTACGAAAAGTAAAAAAAGATAAAAGTAAGGGTTCAAAAAAATTAGAGGATAAGAACTAATCAAATTTTAATCGAAAGTTTGAAATCGTGAACCATAAAAATCGATGGTCACATGCCAAAAGGATGTAGCGTCTATAATCGTATGTATATATGAAGTTACTTTATCGAGAGTTTATGCCTCGTCAGTGTACATCTAGCTACAGTAAACCCTTAGTTTTACAACTTAAATATGATATGGTATCGAATACTTTATTGACTCTATCCAATATTGACATAAAGATACCTTAAGATCAAAATAGGAAAATTAAGATGTAGCTTTTAATAATATTCGATAACTCATGCTTACCTGAAATTATTTCAACCTAGGGATCATGCCACGCCAGTACGCTGCTGGCTGTAGTAAACCCGCAGTGTCCATAATTCAAATAAATAGAGATAGTGTGCTGCTGTCTTGCTATTATGAGTCACCGATCATTCTTTCATCTATGTCCTTAAAATTTTAAAAGAGCTTCTAAAATTCTTAAATAATTGTTCATGACAGAGAAAGTTAGAAATTCAAACAAATTAATCATGATAGAAAAAGTGTACATATCTGTCCTTGAAGTGAAAGTATCAAATTTTGAAAATCAACGATCGATTATGTATCAAAAATCGAATGCTTGACTAAAAAAAAGACTGAACACATGAGAAGTAAAAATTTGAAATTTTTATTTCTCTAATATTCAAGGATCGATAAAACCATAGGTCTTGAATTTCAACAAAGTGACTCGAAATTAATATTTGGTCGATTGAAGCAGGTTAGGCTCAAAACTCAATAGATGGAAATAATATATTTATTCTTAAAAAATAATAATTACTTATGGCTAATGAAAAAATAAATAGGTACTACGGTGCGTATGATATGGCAATATTTAGAGAAGATAGAAATAAAATTGCACAATTGATCAAGATTATGAATTGAATCCTAGAAAGTCTTAATTTACCAAGCGAATAGTCTACCCATCTTGTGTTGACCCAAACTAGATCACAGTCAACCTGATTTAGAGAATTAACAAAATAATATCTTATATGATCCAATACGACAAATCAAGTTCAAGACAGAATATCATCTACGATCCAATACAACGTATCAAGTTCAAGACAGACGTCGTCAACAAGCTGTTACATTGCTAATGTATTTGTTCTCAGTCTATAATTTTTTCAACTTATTGAGTCTACAAAAATGTACTTGAGTCGCACTGAGTCATTTCAAACCCTAGACAAACTTCTACAAGCTCCACCATATAAAATAATAGTCCTACGTATTTTGGGACTGGGGCGTTACAAGGTTGGCCACCACAGATACTGTATATCATCCACCATAGTAGAGTACAGTATCTGACTACTGTACTGAACCGAGCCAGCCTCTCCCTATAGGAAGGTTGGAACCGTTACTGACTTTATTCAGGCCGGTGGCCTGGCAAAGGATCGATGCTTATTGATTACTGTATACTATTTATTCTTCATTATTTACTTCTATTTATTTGGTTTGGCTAGCCCTGCTTGGATAAGACACGATCTGAGAATTCCTATATATAAGTATTACTAGGATAACCCAGACAAACAATAGAAAGTCGTAGGATTAATTGGTCGTCTATAAACTAACTCACTTGTGATTTGTTCCTTCTGTTTGTAGCCGAGTTACATGGACTATCGTGGTGCATGGTCTAACCCATGTCTTTATTTGGTTGTTGGCTTGAGCCATTGTTCTACGGCAGGCTATGAGCCAAAGTTGTGATACAGAAGTCTATAACCTGATCATGAACATAGGACGTAATTTTATTAGGCGCGATACGATATATTTTGTCCTTGTTTGGTGTAGTTATGTCGTATTGCCTCGATGATGGGATATATGCCCACGTTTATGTTTTGGCCTTATTATGTATTTTTTTTGGCCTTATTATGTATATTTGGGTTTTATCTTATTCATTTGTGCTCCCTTATGGTACTTGTTATTCGGGGCATGACCCGCTGGTTTTGTTTGGCCAGATTTCGTAGCAGAGCCAGAGGATCCATTCGTCTACACGAACCGTGGTGCATACCAGGAGCATAGGCGTCGGGGGCCATGAGTGGGTTTCTTCTTCACAACTCTGCTATCCTCTATTTTGTACTTGGTATATAGCCACCGGTACCTGTTTAGCAGGTTCTTCTGGACATTTAGTTCTCTTACATAATTGTAATTAAATAAGACTACAGCTAACTCTGGTTGTGTACTATTGACTCCCTGTGCTAGCTGACACCCATAAAGCTAGAGTCATGAATCATTTTGATGAAACATCGAGGACACCTTACTTCTTTTTCTTACATGATAATTAATTACTATTTTTTAGTTTGATTGATTGAGACATAAATGCTCTATGAGACCATAGGAGACTTGATTGTAGCATGCACCCATTGTCTCTTGACAGCAGTAATCGTCGTATGACATCTTTGTACCTCATACGAGATAGCTGTCCATGTTCGACCCTATATTTCGATACTGGAGCATGACACATGTGCTCAAATCCTAACAACTTTGACCAAAGTCAAACATCCCACTCTTAGAAGGAAACCACTACTACTCCTAACCAATTTGATTGATTAGTTGACACCAAACCAAAATCTAAATTTCCATAACTCATAGGAGAGCAAAACCCTATAAATACTAATCTTTCTAGGCCGGCCACCCCCTCTTCCACAATCAAAACTCGACCCTATACTCTCCCAAGGCCGACGACCACTTGCCCTTTGGCCGACCGCCCAAACACCCCTTCTCTTCGACTTTCATGCCATCCACCACCACACTCGCGACTCCCTCAACTTTTTCTTCTATTCTAGCATCTCTCGGGTTCATCTCGCGGTCATCAGAGAGTTGTGCAGCCCATCCAAGATGCCAAAACTCATTATTTTCAGTCTGAATTTAGCAGCAGGTTGGTGACTTGTAATTAAATACTTTTTCTCATCCATTTCACCTGAAATAAAATATGATGGATAGCCCTACATGTCTTCTATGATGTTCAATTGCTAACTCACACCGATCTACTTTGTTTGCCTGTGGCGTCGGTTGCAGTAAAACATGTCCAGAAGTGACCAATTTCGGAACGGAGACCTTTCTGACGACTTCGTACCCCGACTGATCTCCAAAAAAACCTTTGTCAGGTCTCTAAAATATATTTCTACCATCTAGAATTATTATTTGTGAATATTTTCAATAATTTCATGTTGATATGTCATTACTTTGATACTATCAATTTTTGGACACTGATACACCAATCAAAACTCATCTATTTGATTCTAAACTTTCGTAGGATTTAAATATAATATAATTCTGATAAATTTAGATGAAAAATTATATTTAATCCGAATTATTCTGATTTATTCCAGAATAAATAATTTCTATATTTTATCATAATTTTTTGCTTCCGAATTGAAATTCTATGTGGCTTGTGTTGAGACTTAAATACAGCAATTTGGTGTAATTTTCTAAAAAAATATTTGTATAATGTATATTCAGAATTTAATATCAATATTTTTCAGAATTTAAAGTACATATTTAAGGTATATAAATATTATTTTACTTTTATAACTTATTGCTATAGGTAGTGGTTATACTAGTATATACTAGTGACTATCTTATGACTAGTTTGGTCTAAATAAGGTAAGTATAGATATGTTAAGTCTTGTGGTAATATTTATTTAGTTTATTTTATACTTCTAGGAGTTCGTGAACATTCGACTACGGACGTTGGAGACAGACCGATACTTTATTCTCTTTTTGGCATTTCAGGCAATATACCTTACCATCTTATTACTGCTTTAATTTTATGACATTGATCTTGTATTGCTAGTGTGTTACTCTAGTATAGTGTATCCAAGTATAACTTGGGTGCCAGCGATGGTGTCATCGATGTTGTGGTGAGTGTGCGTGTTTAACTTACGTATATAGGGGACATACTTGAAATGTTTATTCTCCGTAACTTCTATGCCTTGTCACGTATCATACACGACACTGTGAGTGAGATACATTGTGTTGACATGGACTTATTTACTTGAATGATCATCAGCGCGGTTCGTGTGACGGTACATATAGTGATCAGTTTGAGTCTAGTTACTGACTTGCATTGATAATATGTATTGTTCGAGTCATGGATATCACTAGTGCGATACATGGGTGGAGAATACTATTAGTAGGCATATGACAAGCTGCTCTTGGCTTGAGTAATTGATAATGATTGACCTTCGGATTGGATCTTTTAGAAATGATGAATTACCTTGATGGAAAATGTTGTTGGATTCGAGAAGTTATTTAACAATTGAAAATTTGCGGGATCAATCATGATGCTCAATGTGAATTAAAATCAAGTAACAACTGGCTACATTCATAATTTAATTGAATGACAGACGAATGGATTGAAACATTCGATAATATGTTGGAATACTTAAAAGAGATGGAAGGATTGGTATTGAGATGCAAGGACTAAAATTGCATCTTGTTTACTATGAACTTTTAGTATGGTGGTTCTAAGTTAGATCCTTAGTTCAAATATTTTGAAAAATGATGCTTAGATTAGTAACTTATCTGAGTAGTTCATGATGTTAAGTGTTTGTGGCTTGAAAGAGAGCGATTAGACAAACGAACGAAGCAATAAGTAAACTAAAGGATGCTGATAGACTTTGAGAATGCATATATCGAGAATTGATATCTAATATGTGCAAGTCAGATTTGGGGAAGAAAGTTACACTTGTAGGTTATCGAATCGCACCAACACGGATGTTGGCTGAAAAGCATATATTTTGGGGATGCCTAAAGTATGTGTACGAATCCAAACAAAGTGATAGACTACGACCAAGATAGAACTGCATGTAAAATTTTGGTGAATCAATAAGAAGTTACAAGTATTTTGGAAAGGAAAAAAGATGGATTGAATCATTGATAGATAAATCTTTGTGGTTGGATCAAAATTTTAAATTTGTCGAGATAGTCGAATAGAATATTGAAAGGAAGCTTAATGAGAAACTTATTATGAATAAGTAAATTAGTAGAATGAGTTGTTCTCTTAAGTTTTAAGGACAAAATATTTTCTGAGTGGTGTATTATGGAATGTCCCACTCAGCATAAGACATTTGATTGGCTTGTTGGATGCGATCAGAATGTTGGACCGTGACTTGTGTTAGAAATCAAGAGATTTGAGAATGTTGTAGTCTTCTTAACTAGCCTAATTGGGATAAGCTATGAAACATGGCTCGATGGTATGGCTATGTCAAGTGGAGAATATCGTGCTTTGTGTCAAATCAATTTTTGGAGGACCCGTTGAGCATATATGTGATTGGAACAGGAAGATCCTTTGTTCAAGTGAATAAAACTTTCCATTCTCTTCTACTCCTTCATGCTTAATAAAATAGAGTATTGTGTTGCTATATTATGTCCCTAAATGTCCCATGCATTAGTTATTGAAATAGTTGAGATGATTATATTGAATAATGTTGAGATAAATAACACATGAACATGAACTGCTATTATGAATCACACACTATAAATGAATTGATATTGTTGCTCAGGTTTAATGTTGCTAAATAAATGAGACACTTGAATAATGAAATGCTATTGTGAATGATACATGAGAAATGAACTGGTAATGCTATTGCACAATGAAATGATGTATGTCCTAATGAAATAAAATAAAATAAAATGCTGTATGTTCCTATGAGAACTGAATAACATGGTAATGTTACAATGTGATAAATCGATGCAATAAAATAATTTGACTTGGGATCGATGAGATCACCAAGTGTGGCAATAATATGAATGATGGAAATAATAATTCGTTGAAAACAGCTTGGATGCGATGTTATGATACATTGTTGCGTTTATTTACTCTAATATTTTACCAAGCGATTATATTCACGATCGAGTCGGTCATGCATTCGCATGGTCATGGACAACTTGTGCACAAGGTGTGATTGTTTTCTCGAACGGTTTGCTTGGGGTGTCACAACCCGCACCTAAAATTTGGACATGAGTCATGGGCACGTCCAGCCTACGCCATAGTGTCGTCGGTAGAACGATGTAAAATATGAATATAATGAAGAACCCACACAATAAATCCAACTCTACTTGGGAGGACAATAAAGTATAACCAAAACCAATACTTAATCACAGCTCTAAACAGATAATTGCACGAAGGAAGAAAAGAATGAATATTCACAAATCCATAAGAGTAATAAATTTCATAAACTAAATGTAGAGTCAAATGTCAAATAGCAAATAGTCTACTAAACCCGGAGACAAATCCAGTCTCGAACTAAATCTAATCCAAATAAGAAGTGGCAGCTGGGTCATGTGAATGAACAATTGACAGAAAATATATGAAGACATGTAAGGAGTGTAACAAGAGAATATAGCTATCTAAGTGTGTTGAAGTACTCCTTTCGATATGTGATCGGCTGGTACACTACACTGCACGGTCTCCATATGATTTGCATCCTCGCGGTCTAAATAACATAAAAAATAAATAAATAAAGGTCTATGGGTCTTATCACTCATCTAATCGGTACTTCTCCACCCTGACATAATATACAAAAAGTGGCACGATATGAACATCATATGCTAACCGTGTAATGAGCGTGTCAAAAATCAGGTATAATACAACTGGAAAAGTAATATAGTAATTAGCAATATTAGAAATAAACAAGAAATGTACACGTCTGATGTCCTGGGCTGATGGTACGGATCTGGTACCTCGTCCAAGTCCAAGTAACCTATTTTAGGAATTTATAATGGCAATAGGTGCAATAAAATAAATGTTGGTCCTATCTATCTACTATTTTGTTTTCTAGGTCATCTACATCTATTCCTAATTGGATAGGTATATAGTCTAAGTCACTAATATCTATTAGTGTATACTTTATTAGTATCTCCATCTATGTACCCCTATGTACCTCCACATAATTTAACCAAGGTAACCTTTATCTCTATATACCCTTCTACTCTATCATTATAGGATTTTTCCTTATCCATACTTGTATACCCCTTGCCTCTATTACATTACACAAAAATTTAGATATTCATAATATCCTAATCACTCTTTTAGACACTACACTAGGATACCCCATTACCAATTTTAGCTTGTTGCAAACTATTTTAGCACTCTCAAAACCTGTTAGAATTGTACTGTATAGGCAATCCAACTGCTACCTAATCCTGCACTTACCAACCTGCAGTTCATGTGTCTATTGTATACTAACACAAGTAAATAGAGTTCCCTAACATACTGAACTCATTAGTTCTCTTGACAATTATTGATACCCCTTGTACATACACTCTCCTCTAACCTCACCTTCCGGCACACAACTTGTTATTGTTTGCAGCAGTTGTTAAACTGTAGACTACTGCAGTTTCCTGCTACCTATAGTCAGGTATGCACTCCTTATTGCAAAGACCATATTTCTTCATCTATGCACCCCAATATCTCACCCCCACACCCATCCATGTAGTAGTTAACTGCTGGATGGACCTTGTTTTGCTCCTATAGATTCTTGCAACTAATATATTTTCTTGTTCGTTCCCCTACTTGGAACAGCAATTGCACATCTGTGTAATTAATGATCCTTATATATCCATTCTGCCTAGTGCATTTTTACCCAACTGCTACAATGCCTTTGCTTCATATTGATGTTCCTAACCCTGCATTCATGATGTATGCTGCCACCACTCTCTGCATAGGTGATGGTAAGCTAATTCCAAACTGTTACATCTAAGGGTGTATAAAACTGCTTACAAATTTTAGGTCATAACTACACAGATATGTACACACAATCCTAGACTGATTCTCACCTATATATGTTACACACACGCAACTCTGCATTCATACGCAGCGACTACTGTTCTTCAACTCTACCCATGCTCTTCACTAACTACTCACGACCTAGTTTTAAGTGCAGTTCACTTCCTTCTCCCCCTCTCCGACTTAGTACATATTCTCTGCCTCTATAATGCTGCTAGCAGCCAATACTCACTTTTGGACCCAAACTGCTTGTGGGAATTTGCAAGATTGCAGCATCTGTCCTGCTACAGTCAGGAAACATCCTCATGTAGGAACATTAATTGAGTCACATATTTTCTACACTCCTAGGTTCATTCTATTGCAACTGTCTCCACATCATAACTCCACACATCAATGCAATCACCCCTACACTTGGTTTGTACAGTTATGCACTAAACACACACATAGGTTACCTAACTGATACTCTACTTGACAATCCTACTAGTTTATGCACATACACTGATAGCCACTAGCATCCACACATACACATGCCCATATAGGAAACACATTAATAATATTAGACTCAGCTACTCTGTTCTCTGATACACAGGGTACACTCTTAAACATACCAGCACTTATCCCCTTGTAGACATCTACTGCTGCAATTGCAGTATGTAACTGCTGATATGTGGTATATGGAATTGAAAAACTCTACCTCATCCCCTGCTAGCACTTTGCAGTATCGGGAAAAGTATACAACTACACACACACACACACACATATATATAACCCATGTTATATCTGTTACTGCTAGGATTCTTACTTGTACACCCAATTCAATCTACCCAGGCTACTGTAGACAGGAACCTCCTCCAGCTGAGATAATAACAGAAGACAAAGCTTCAAATCTCTCATACTTTGATACTTGACAGTATATCCCATACTTCCTACTGTCCACAAACATTGATACAACCCTCTAACAAGAACCAACCCTTATATATATATATATATATCTTAGGGTAATAGTTTTAACCAAGGTAGCCATCCGAACTATCCTAGGTATTTCATCGAACACATGGTGTTCGAAGATTCCTCAGTTACAATAAGTAGGTGGAGAATCATATTATTACTTGGTGATGAGTTCCTGAATTTGAAGTGGACACGAGATGGTACTGCTAGCTCCGAGAATCTTGCTACCTCACTCTTCCTTAGCCGAACACTCCACGCCTTTGAAGTTTCTTCGAGTTGGGGAAGAAAGATGGTGAACAAACTTAGGGTTTAGATGAAGAGTAGATAGAAAAAGTCAGCCACTGAGATTTGGATTATATATACATGCAGTTTGTTCCCGTAGAGATGGAGGGTTTGTGATGAGTTCAAATAGAAAAAGAATTAGGAGTATTGTATTTGAATTTAGTTTTTAAAGATTTGAGTTGAACAAATTGCAAATAATAACCACCTTTCCATCAATTTAACTAATATGATAATTGCAAATTTAAATTATCAAGAAAGTATTGTTGGGGTTCAAGGGTTTACAAATTTACTCCCTTAGAAAAATTTCGTCCTTGAAATTTAATGATAGACACATGATAGAAATATACCTTATGGCTCAAAAATATAGGGTTATCGTTCGCATATCTCATCTTCTCTCTCCCAGATGAATTCGTTCGGAGAGTGATGTCTCCATGCGACACGAACCAAGGAAATCGTCTGGTTACATAGCACTTTCTCTCTGCGATCCAAGATTTCCATGGATTGCTCCTGATAGCTAAGGTTCGGTCCCACCTCAATCTCCGAATGATCCAATACATGGCTGGGGTCTGCCACATATCATCTCAGTTAGGATATATGGAATACGTTGTGAACTCCCTCCAATGCAGGCGGCAAGACCAATCAGTATGCTATGACACTGATCTTCTCGAAGATGCCAAATAGTTCGATAAACCTTGGGCTAATCTTACCACCTCCACCGAAACGAATTGTGCCACGCGCCAGGAAAATCTTCAAGAACACCAAATCGTCGACCTAAAATACACAGGATTTTTATTACGTAACCTACAAGTTAACTATCTAAGATAAAGAAAATCTATACCTCGAACTCTAACGGTCTATAGTGGCTGTCGGCCCAGTGCTTTCATCTGTCCTGTACCACGCGAAGTCTATCTCTAATTTATTACACTTTCTCTGCTGCATCTACTACCATTTCTGGTCCCAAAAGTGCTCTCTTCCCACATTATCCCAATATAATGGAGTTCGGCATCTACCTCCGTACAGAGCCTCAAATAGAGACATCTCTATACTAGCCTGGTAACTATTGTTGCATGAAAACTCTACCAGTCCTTCCATGAGCCACCAAAATCTAATACACAGCTCCTCAGCATGTAGCGTCTGAATAATGTGATAATGTTACAATGTAATAAATCGATGCAATGAAATGATTTGGCTTGGGATCGATGAGATCCCCAAGTGTGGGAATAATATGAATGATGAAAATGATAAGTCGTTGAACACGACTTGAATGCGATGTTATGATAGACTGTTGCCTTTACTTATTTCTAATATTTAACCATGCGGTTATATTCACGATCGAGTCGGACACGCATTCGCATGGTCATGGACAACTTGTGCACAAGCTGACATTGTTTTCTCAGACGGTATGCCTAGGGCATTGGGTCAATCTGACTTGGGGGAAACGTAAGCGTGCTTTAGTGGCACGAGGTATCAGGATATTCATTGAGACTAGCTACCTACTTTGAATGGTGCATCGTATACCCTTCGAAGTCCTATATAGAAAAGTCCTAAATGGTGGAATAACACCAGTGATCATGTTGTAAGGATGCATGCTAATGAATGTCTTGTGCAGGCAGAGCAAGTATATCATATATCTTGTATTTTTATGTAGGTATGAGGGAGTCGGCTATCTGTAAAAAATTACTAAAAGAAGGTGATATGTTGTCATACATGTTAGTTCAACATGTCTGCTTAACATGCTAAACAAAATGATGTTTTAATATTTCTTTTTTATGAAAACTACCATAACATGCTTACACGCTTCACTATAATACTGTAAATGAACTGTGAACTGATACTAGGTCCCAAATAGAAAGATCACTCTTAATCAATATTTGCTCACATGACTACTTAATGTTGGTTTAGGCGAGTGGGTTGCTTCTGCTCGCTAGTACACGGTAATGTACTGACCTACGTTGTAGGCATCCTTTTCAGGTGCTCATGCTTAGGAAGTTCAATACACAAAGACTGGCTTGATCGGTCCGGAGGTATTGAAGAATTGTTGGACATGCAGAAGCTCTCCTTGTAAAAGATGATATCTTTTGTTTATAAATGGCATAATGTATGGAACATTGTATATTTGTTGTACTAGTGAGTCGTAAGCCAAGTCAACATATCCAGTTGTAAGTCCATGTGCTAGTATCAAATGTAAGCCTAGATGGCATGCATTCAAAGTTGGCTATCAAGAGAAATATGAGTTGTGTTATAAGTTTTGTATTTTGGAGCAAGCATTGTACTTCATTTCAATTATCAATAAACAGCTTATTGTGACTTCAAGTTATCTGCTCGTTTTTGCTACCATGAATCAATAATGTGTTCTATTCAATAAGAGAGATATGTCCTTATTATCTTTAATTTATTTGCTTGTGCTGCTGCGATGTGTTCCTAATTTGAATATTATCAACTATGCACCGTCAATGCCTTGTACAAGTACAATTTAGACTTGTACGATATCACATCCAAGCGAGGATGATCGGTTCCCATAGATAAATGTGAGAATGAATGACTCTACAAAATTGGGGCGTGACATGTTGTGTGGCCAAAAAAAGAGACTATGAAGCATTTGTTCTTTCGTTGTTCAGTAAATAGGTCTATATGGCAGACACAGGAGGTAAAACTATAGCTACATACGAGAGCCATCACAGATACAAATATTGACACACCAGTATGAGATATCGCAGTAATAAAGAACAGAGAAGGCAAGTGGTATCGCAAAGCACGTCTCAGATTAGCAGTTGTAGTCTGGCATATTTGGAGGAAGAGGAACAATTTTATTTTACGGTCTTCAGGCTATTACGACCCGCTCGCCCGGAGGGGAAGGAAGCCAGCGAGGAAGGGGACGGGTGGCCCCTCCTGGGCGGCGGCGGTGGCTCCTCTGGCGACGGGAGAGGCCCGGGCGAAGGGGCTGGAGGGTCGGGCGGACCCCCTAGGCGGGGGGAGATGACGTTGGGGGAGATGGGCGACCTCCCAATGTGGTGGCGGAGGGCCGGGCAGCCCTAAAGGCGGCGACGGCTGCTGTCACGACGACAGAAGGCACGGCAGGGGGTGCGGGTGCGGGTGCGGAACGGGGTGGGTCGGGCGGACCCCCCCAAGGTGGTGGATCGAAGTTCAGCCCTCCGGGTGTCAATAATGCTACGATGTTCGAATTTAGATCTGGCTCTGGATCTCGAGATGGACAGGGTGAGGATGGAGGCTGAACGACGGTGATGAGGCGTCACCCTGGAGGGAGTAGATGGGTCCAGACCCAAGCTATGGGCCGAACAGGGCATGGTAGGAACGGAACTAGGCCATCTGTACCCGACGAGCGGGGGACGTACCGGGACGTACAGAGACTGGATGGAGACCCAAGGTGACGACGGTTGAGAAAGGGAAAGGTATTGCGGAGGTAGCCGGGAGTCAGGGTCCGGAGTCCCCTGGGGCCTATGCCCATACGATCACAGACGGGCCGAGTCATAAATCTTGGAAGGACATTTGTATGTCGGCAGAGACTAAGAGCCCGAGTCGATGGAGTATGTGCCACCGAAGAGGGTAGGTGGAGGCCTCCGGGCTTATTTTCCAGCAGAGATGATTGCTGAGGTAACAAACTTCTGGAAGAACACACTGATGATGTATGTGCTGGAGAGTAAACCATTTTACGGCCAGATATGGGGATATGCAGTGCGGATATGGCGGCCAAAGGAGAGCATGGAGATCTTCTCCAGGAAGAATGGGTTATATTTTGTGAAGTTCAGTCTAAGGGAGGATGTAACCAGGATTATCCAAGGGGGCCCTGGTCCTTTGACGGAAGGCTCATTATTCTGAAGACGTGGACTCTGGAGTTGAAATGTGAGAAAGAGGTTCTCAATGCGATTCCTGTCTGGATTTACTTTCCTGAGTTTCCAGTGAAATACTGGAGCATTCTCCTACTCATGAGATTAGCTAGTTTGGTTGGTAGGCTGATCAAGGCGGATGATGCCACGGCTTTCTGTAGTAGACTGATGTATGCCAGGATATTTGTAGAGATAAAGGCTGGGACGGAGCTTTCGAGCCTTCTGGAATACGAGGTGGCATCCGGGGAGGTTATAACTCAGAGGGTTGAATATGATTCGGTCCCCCCGACGTGCTCCCTATGTAAGTGTTTTGGCAACGTGTCTAGTGCCTACACTTCTAGAGGGAGGAAGACTGCTGGGCCCGCAGTAGCACTGATGGGGGTGGTGGAGCCGGAGAGGGCGCCCAGCTCCAATCCTGGAGCGGGGACGGTATGCAGGAAGGTGGAGGAGGGTACTATAATGGAGGTTGCCAGGAGGCCGGAGACAGACACCCAGGCGAGTCATGAGAGTCCGCAGGGCGTGATAGTTTCGTTCAGGCACCAGAGAAATATGGTGACCAGGGGTATGACTACCCTTGGTAGCAGTTAGGATGGTATGGAGGTTCCTGTGGTGGAGAAGGTATATTGTAGGAGGAGGCATGCACCTTCTCCGCGGGAAGATGATCAGACCTAGTCCAACCCGGATTGGACCTTTACTCTCTCCAGGATCCAGGCTCATCTTGCCCTCACCTCAGGGCGGAGGAAGGATCTAGATTTGATGGACGCGACACATCCCCCGAGTGTCAATCCAGGTGTTGTCTAAGGAGATCCCACATTAATTAATTAATATTGGTCCTCGCTTGGAATATTCGTGAAGGGTGTTCCATTGGAAGATGGAAGAAGATTGGTGGAGTACTGAAGCGTGAGAAGTGTAACATCTCTATTCTGCTTGAGACGGAGATTAGAGGGGCGACGATGCTATCTCGTAGGACTCCTGCAAATTGGGCCCATATTCATAACCTAGATCTTTGTGATATGGCAAGGATCTGGGTTCGGTGGAACAGGGATAGTTGGAAGGGGGATCAGGTTCTGAAGACTGAGCAACTCACTGGCATCTTAGTTGTAAATAAAGGGGGATTCCGCTTCATCCTAGGTGCGGTCTTTGGGTACAATGATAGGCGGCTTCGTAAGACCTATGGGAGGACATTGTACATATAGGACGTATGGCGGAGCATCTACATCTTCCTTTGCTACTTATGGGGGACTTCAATACCATACTACACCGGCATGAGAAGGTGGAGGGGCCGTCCGGTACCTGACCAGATCTTATACGACTTCCAGAGGTGTCTCCTCATGTCGGGGCTGAGGGAGCTGGAGAGGGCTGGACACATATGAACCTGGCACAATAAGGCGGTCCACAACAGGATTGTCTGTCAGCTTGATAGGGCTCTAGGGAATAGTGAATGGTTTTGCTGCTTCCCTAATTCTATGGTGGAAGGGCTTGCGGAAGGGACCAGTGACCACTCCCCTATCCGGGTAGGCTTCTCGGTGAGGCCCACTTGGAAGGCTCGGCCGTTTTGGTACAACAATAGCTAGTTCCTATCTGTTGGTTATGAAGAGGTGGTTATGGGGGGGTTGCTGCACTCTCAGGAGGGCACGGCTCAGTTCTGCATGGTTCAAAAACTCAAACAGACTAAGAAAGCCATTCGAAACTGGGTAAAGACGATGCCGCGCTCTTTCTTGGAGGATAAGGTGGTCGAGCTGCGGGAGGTTCAGGGAGCTTTACAAGCAGTATGTTGTGCTAGGAGTTGGCGGCCAGGGAGAAGGACCTTATTTCGGAGGTCAACATCCTGAGGCTCCAGCAGGAGATCAGTGCGGCTCAGAGGGCCAAGTGTTCATGGCTCAAGGATGGAGACCAATGCACCAGGTTCTTCTACGATGTGATCCGGACCAGACAGCACCGGAACAGCATACCCAGGCTTCTCAATGGCGAAGGCAGGCTTGTCGGCGACCCGGTGGGGATTCAGGAGGAAGCAGGCAGGTTTTATTCTAACTTGTATCAGCAGACTGATTATCCTACCTTATTCCCTGAGCTTATCACGAAGAGGCTGGTGACGCCTTATGGGAATAGCTTGTTGTTGGCCCATATGAGATTGGAGGAGGTGGAGGCTATTGTGATGAATGCGGATCCCATTAAGGCCCCAGGTCCAGACGGCTTCTCTAGTGGGTTCTTTAGGCGACACTGGACGTGCTTAAATACCCAGTTCTGGAGGCAGTACAGGAGTTTTTCTTGGAAGGGAAGTTGCTGAAGGAGTTGAACCGCACTTTTCTGACCCTGGTCTTGAAAAAAGAGGGCACGATATTCCTCGGCGACTTTCGACCTATTGCGTGTTGTAATTATCTGTATAAGATAATTACCCACCTTATGTGCCGACGCATGAAGGGAATTATGCAAGGTCTGGTATCTCGAAATCAGGAGGCTTTCATCAAGGGTCGCTTGATTGCTGAGCACAATCTGCTTTCTCATGAGATGGCTAGAGATTTCAATAAGCCAGGGGGGATAAAGGCCTGTATGAAGCTAGATCTGAGGAAAGCGTACGACACTGTCAACAGAGACTTCCTTTGCCACCTTATGCTAGCCATGGGGTTTGACGAGATGTGGGTAACGAGGGTGAGGGAATGCATATGCTCCCCCACTTTTTTGGTTCTCATCCAGGGTATTCCTTATGGGTTCTTCAGGAGCAACAGGGGACTTCGGCAGGGGGATCCCCTCTTCCCGTATCTGTTCACTCTAGTGATGGAGTACTTCACTTGCCTGATGGACCTGGTGGTGCATAGTAGAAAGAATGTCTCTCTTCACGCTGGTAAATTCGGTGGTGTCCCACTTGATTTATGCTGACGACCTCTTGGTGCTTCTTCAGCCTTCTATGCGGGGGATGCGTACGCTTTCAGATATTATGGAGGAGTTTGGGCGGTTGTCTGGGCTTCAGTTGAATAGGGAGAAGAGCAGGGTTTACTTTAACTCGACTTGCTTACTCAAGGAGGAACGGGCTTTTGCGCTGGGAGTGGAGAAAGGTGAGCTTCCGGTTAAGTATCTGGGGGTACCTTTGACGGTAAATTATGCTAGGAACCAACATTGCCACAGCCTGGAAGAGTTTGCTCAAAGGAGAGTGGAAGGCTGGCAGACAGCTGGACTATCTTTTGGGGGTCACATTGAGCTAGTGAGGTCGATCATTTCGAGCATTGCTATGTTATGGTTGCAGTCGATAAATATTCTGGTGGCCACCATCCGGAAGGTGGAGAGCATATACGCCAACTTCATCTGGCGGAGAGGTATACATGTG
This sequence comes from Iris pallida, assembly GCA_029216955.1. Taxonomy (NCBI): domain Eukaryota; kingdom Viridiplantae; phylum Streptophyta; class Magnoliopsida; order Asparagales; family Iridaceae; genus Iris; species Iris pallida. Next base: position 6,531,387 of record JANAVB010011000.1, on the reverse strand, counting down.
ATAGCTTGGGAGCAACTCTGCCGACCTAGGGAGGAAGGAGGAGTGGGGTTGAGACCACTTCTTGCAGTTAGGGAGGCCTCTGGGGTGAAGATGTCGTGGCAGTTCATCAAAGGCGGCTCTCTTTGGGAAAATTGGATGGCTAGCAGATACTTGAGGCGGACTAATTTCTGGTCATGTAAGATTGATAACAATTTTTCTGTTCCTTTTAAAGCTATTCTTAGATGTCGATCGGTACTTCAGTCCACTATATGCAGGATCATGAAAGATGGGGCTAACACCGATCTTTGGCTCGACCCGTGGATAGGTAATGGTTCCCTCCTGAAGACCTTGGGAGCACAGATGGACAGAGAAGCGGATAGAGGGCTGAAGTACAATCTGATTATCAGGGATAGAATCTGGAGGCCTTAGGATTATCGGTACACTGCTCAGTTTGGAGAGGAGATTCGCTTGATCACCATTGATGCTAGCCAGCATGCAAATTTCTGGAGTTGGGCTGCTCCTGGGGTGGATGGTGGGGCAGGTCCTTTCCACTTCAAGAGTTGTTACAATCCGGTCAGGACCCCTCATGACAGGATTACGAAGTTCGATTTTATCTGGGGAAAGAAGATTGCCCAAAAAATACAGCTATGTGCATACAAGCTGCTGCTTGGCAGGTTGATGACGAGGGACAGGCTCATCAGGTTTGGGTTGCAGATCCCAGACCCGAAGTGCGTTCTATGTTCATCGGAGGCTGAATCTATTGGCTACCTACTCTTTGAGTGTCCGATGACGTGGCATATCTGGTCAGAGCAACGCACGAGGTTGCTGGGAGGTGTTGGCAGGGCTAGAGATATACGGGAGATCCTCACTTGGATTAGGGATCACCGAGGTATGGAGCTTTGGTAGGCTAGGATGGCCAGAGTTCGACTTGCAGCATCAGTTTGGCACGTCTGGAGGGAGCGTAACAGACGTATATTTGAGGGGCTGATTACCCCCTTCCGTTGGCATTCTAAATAATTTAGAATTCGATGTATCTGTATTGGCCCCTTAACCGGGGTGAGAGAGGTGTGAGATTGTGTACTGTAATAATTTTACTGAGCTCTGCGTAGAATAAAATTTACCCTTATTCCAAATATATATATATATATATATATATATATATATATATATATATATATATATATATATATATATATATATATATATAAATATATATATATATATATATTGTAGTATCTAATCCCATGTCTAGTAAAAACAGTATTTCATGGTGCTAGTGTACTCCGCAGTGCATAGCTGGTCGTGTCATACTTCCATTCTCCGTATTCCGGTACTGGGGCATGACTTCTTACTATACCATTTCCAGTAAGGATTCTTAATTTTTTTAGGTAGAGGTTGAGATTCAATTGGTATGGTGCTACCTTATATTTCAAACAATTATCCAATCTTTCTTTGAATCGTGCTGCTTTTGCTTCTCTATATCTACCAATTAAGATACAAATCGACTAAATTTAGTAAATTATGCAGCATAATTATTCAAAGTGAATTTACCTTGTTAAAAATGGATAAATGGTTGCTCCAGACTGATTTTTAAAAAAATCACTCCTCAAATTTCCTTTTGAACTAATCATATGACACTGTCTCATTTGACACCTCCGGGTTTTTCGTACTATACCAGTATTCTACAACATCTTCCAATTAAATACGAATTACGGATACCCTATTTTCGTGATTAATATTTTTTGCCTTCAAAATAATCCTTCTATGGTTCTTATCCATTATCCAACCTTCATCGAACTTTTTTGTTCCACAAAATTTTGGTGGTTTAATATTCCTAAATTAACAACTGTACCACATTTGGAGTTTCATGACGTCAGTAGTTATTTCTAGTACAATGACAGTTGCTGCTTGAATGACATTTGCATGCTGATTGTCCGTCTCTAGAATTTGCCAAAACAATCGATACATATCTGCAGCACAAGGCTCGGATTGATCGTTGGAAGATCAATGAGAATTATTAGGACTAGCCATTTCCTTGACAAATAGGAAACAAAAAATTTCAAGAATGGTTGAATTTTGATGTATGAATCGAAGTGGTACAAATATCATTTCCATGGATGAAGAAATTTTTGAAAGGCCTTGTAAATTATAAGAATACAAAATAAGAAAGGATTTGCAAGAAATGCAAACACAAAATGTAGAGAACTTTCATATTTCATTCACTATTGTCAAAAGGTGATACAAATATGCAGTTGGAGACGCTAGATATTATCTACATACTATCTACTATTTAGATATCAGCTACTATTTACAATATTGTCACTATTTATATTTGTTGTTTACTTTATGGGATATAATGGACAAAATGCTTCTATCAACAACAAGGCCCCACTATCCCTAATATATACAATATTTCCTCATTATCATCTCTCTTTCTAGATGAATATAAGCTTAGTCCTGAGAATAGTAGCCTCAGGGTGAACAAGCTCCTTCCACTATGGCAAGATACCATCATAATTATTCGCGCTTTGGTTAGAATTCACAAACTGCTTAGACCTGATGACTATATAGTAATTGATCATTTTAAAATATATTTTTGCTTCATCTTCCACATCCTAAACTACTGGATAGTAAATTCCACAATGAAATCCATATACTGATATGATCTAGCCCAGTGCTAGTCGACATCTTCTCCTTGCATAATTATAGTATCTATGAAGACTCCTGCAACCCATATATGTATATGGTATAAAACCGGGCATGACCTATATCCATGAAAATCCAAAATCAATAACCTTAAATTTGAACTCAAATATAACTATAGATGCTAAAAAATAAAATTGCTAGAGTTCTAGTTCTGAAGCATTTTGTAATATGATGGGTAATAAATCACCAACCTTTGTTTCAATGTTTTTTCCTTTAGCCTTGTTCAGTTTAGTTAGGACTTTAGATATATACAATTTGATATATGGACATTGTGATTTCATTATATAGGGTGATATGGTTATGGGTAATATGGGATTAGGATATTTAATAGTATTAGAGTTTGTGTGAGATTTGGATAGTTGTATATGCAATGTATGTAGGCATATTAGATAACCTTGTGTTGTATATTATATGTGTATGTGATTGTGAGAGGATTTGTAGATTGAGGTCAAGAGGATACCTTTTGTATATAGTTGACAAATGGTATATGACATGATCTAGGTATAGGGTATAGAGTATCATCTAGATGTTTTGTATAGGATGTTAACTATGTATGGTAGGTAATAGGTAATTACCTAATCTAACTAAAGTAATGACCAAACCCTAGACTAGACTAACTAAAACCAAATTGACCCTTGTTAGCCTAAGTTTGACCAGTTGACCAAGATAGCCTTGTTGTTAACCTAGTTTGACTAGATGTTGACTTGGGATAACCCAGAGTTGACCAAGTTTGACTTTGACCTAGATTGACCTAGAAATCATGTAGATTCCATCGTAAACTTCATTTACCTTATTTTAAATATATTATAACATGTACTGCTCTAAATAGGACATTGTGACTTCGGTTCAGACATCTGATATACATCAGTCATTCAGGGTATCAGGCGAGTACATTCTCTGATAGTTCTTTCATTTACTTGTCGATTACTGTACTTCAGTTCTAGTTAGTTCTATTTGATTCTTGTTACAAACACGTATTGTTATTACTGAATTCATGTATACGACATACATACTTTACTCGTCTTGCCTCTACTATTCGAATCACCATTCGAACTATTCGAACCACCTATTAGCATCTTCATGTACTGGCTGGACTTGTATTCGTTTTATGTGTTGGATTATGGATTCATTTTGTATTAGAATGGACGGGAGAATACTGATTAGACATGTGAACATTCCTACTATTCGAACCACCCCTCTGTGAATGATATTCGAAAGATAGTCATTCCACACTTGGCCAGTTGTGCGATGTGCCGTATTACCCATAGCCGTTTTCATGTCTATCTCAGTATTTTAAAACACACTTGGAGGATTGATTCGAATCATCATTAGAACATCATGTGAACTATTATTCGTACCACCTTATTCGAATCACCTTATTGGAACAATAATTAGAATCACATTCGACTCATACTGTACTGGAATCACATTCGACTCATCTTGTATTAGACTCACATTGGGATTACACTCGACTTACATTGTACTATCTGAACTTATCATGTTACTCTAGTTCAGCTAGCTTGTTTTACAGTCTTCATTGCCATATTTCTTCTCTTGTTTAGTTACCTTACTTTCCTTGTACCTTAACTGTTTCTCTACATCATTACTCGTATAAACTGTCATGTTCATCAATACAACTGTCTATAACTGCTTTATAGTTCTTGTCATTTACTTGGGATTTCTTGATGAGTTATGCTCGTTCCAATCCTGACTGGATACGTTGAAAATATTACAAATGCTTGCCCCGAGGACACTTGCCCTACTTACTTGGACCAGGAGATGGTTTAGCTACCTTCGGCCCCGACACTCAGGAGTGATCGAGAGACTAGCTAGTAGACTTGGTTTAGTTTTCATGTTTTAGAACTTGAATTGTAATAAGTTGAGATATTGTTTCGTTTTGAGATTGTTTGAGATTATTACTATTTAGTAGTTTATATTTGTTGTTGTTGTTTAGTCTTTAGTTATAAACTTCTGTGTTATCATATCGTGCTTAGACTGTGATTGAGATTTCATTATATCTATACTTGTCCTCCGTTCGGAGTTGAGATTTGACAAGTACATTATATAATTGCGTGAGTTGTTGATTAGATAGTAACCTAGAACAGCGTTCTACCGCCGACACTGTGGCGTAGGCTGGACGTACCCACTTCTCGTGTCCCTATACTGGGTACGGGTCATGACAATCTTCCACATCCTAAACTACTGGATAGTAAATTCCAGAATGAAATCCATATACTGATATGATCTAGCCCAGCGCTAGTCGACATCTTCTCCTTACATAATTATAGTATCTATGAAGACTCCTGCAACCCATATATGTATATGGTATAAAACGGGGCATGACCTATATCCATGAAAATCCAAAATCAGTAACCTTAAATTTGAACTCAAATATAACTATAGATGCTAAAAAATAAAATTGCTAGAGTTCTGGTTCAGAAGCATTTTGTAATATGATGGGTAATAAATAAAAATGAAGCAATGGTCTAGCATAAACTCTGGAAAAAAAAATGCTTATACATGACAATTACTATATTATCTGCTATATACTAATGCATGCTTAAGAATTAGAATGGTTATCATCCTTTGTTGATTTTAGTAGTGCAAGTTAATATTCCAATTCTTAGGAATTAGGGATACTTAGGCTGTATTTGATTGAGCTTTTTTTCCGTGGAAAATATTGCCATCACAAAATTTTCACCAATTGTAGTGTTTGATAGCGTGTATTTTCTATGGAATTATTTTCCAAACATCTATCATTTTTCATATTTTACACCATTTTCCAAAATGATGTAAAATAAAACTTGTCCAGCCCATAGAAAAATATAATTTTATAAAAAAAATAACTATTTTTTATGAAAAATAATGATAATCAAGCATCCAAAATAATTCCGTAGAATTATTTTGGATTTTACGTGGACTTAGTAGTGCAAAATAATTCCATAGAAAAAAAATATAATTTTATAGAATTTTTTTACATGGACTTAGTAGTGCAAGTTAATATTCCAATGCAATAAAAATGTATATTGTGTTGAGAGTGGGATTTGAACCCACGCCCTTTCGGACCAGAACCTTAATCTGGCGCCTTAGACCAACTCGGCCATCTCAACTACGCCTTATTATATTCTATGTTGTTCATTATAAATTTGTTTGGCAGTAAATTCTGTTTTCACACATGTTCTGTAATATGATAACATAAACTCGAAAAAAAAGGCTTCTAAGGGTAGCGTTCAAATAGCCAAAATCGAATGAACAAAATTTCTACTAAACGAAAATTAACCATAATCGACACCGTATCGAACCGATAATCGATTTGATTTTTCGAGTGGACTATTTTAACGTTTATTTGACGAGCAAAAAGTTAAAATTGTGATTAAATTATATTAAGAAAAAATAATTTTTATACATCCAATTGTTATATTTCACAGTTGAGGCAATTGGACTAATTATTAAACTATCCAAAAATAAAACACTAATCTCATGTATTTTATGGATATTACAAGAACTATTCCTATTTTTAAATTAATTATACGGGCTTTCCTCTTCTTTAAAAAAAAAAATTAAACATATGGATGATTATTGTTATAATTTACTATAGAAAATATAAAACATAGGAACAAGGGCGCAGGCACATGGTGCCAAGGAGGCGCGACTGCACCCCCTGAAATTTCAAACAAAAAAAAAATTTAGTAGTTGTCTGCTTGTAGGGTTTGTAGGGACGAAGGCTGCTTGTTACCACTGTACAAATAGTGAGGCATGGGCGTAGACTACTTCTAGTACAGGTACATTGCAGGTTTAGCTGCTTGTAGGCTGTAACTGTTGTGGCATAGCCATTGTATATTCTGCAGACCAATGTCATCTCATATCTTTTGTTTTTACATGTGTACAACAACAAAGATTTTGTATGTACAACCCTTCCCCACAGCACCCCCTCTCCCACCTCCCCACCTCCACCCCCACCCCCACACAATGTATTCCTCTCTACCTACAGCAACGCCACCCCCTTGCTTCTCTCTCTTTTTCTCATACATTTCTTAGCATTGCTCATTTGAAAGAAGGGCAAACGTAACTGATTTTTCCATCAATATCTTTCCTTAGCAAGATGATAAGTTGTAGTCGAGAAGGAAAATCGAGATGGCCGCCAAAAAAAAAAAAAAAAAAAAAAAAAACCAACATGACATTTAGTGAGGTTTCTACCTTTTATACATGATATATATCTTTAGACATGTTTGAAGATACTGAACCAACTTGCGGATTTAGGACAAACTTCGACGTCTTTCTCACCCGAGCTCCTCAAGGGCAAGATTTTGGTTGAGCAGCTACATAACAATACACCACTGAGCAGCATACTGGCAAATAATGCGACAGCATGTGCTGTAGGAAGACTATCCTATTTGCTACATTGAGCTTAAGTGCAACAATCATTATGGATAATTCTGGGTTTTTCTCCTTGCAAAAAAAACTTCAATGACAAAAAATGCAGGACAAAATGTGTGAAAAAACTTCGAATAGGTAGCTTTCAAATCTTCCTTCATGGCTTCCAGTTCTTACTTTATATTCTGTTGTGTTTGCACATTAAACCCATCACACACTATCTGTTCTCATAATCTCAGGAAAGTTCTGTTGGAGTTTGGTCTTTTTCTAAGTGAATTTTAGTCCCACATCGGCTAGACCAAAGGAGTTGTATCTCTATATAATAGCTTTCCTATTTTAGAGATGCACATGTGGTGTGGAGGTGCACATGGGTGTGCCATGTGGGGTTATTTTTCTAATGGGAAAAGGGCTAAATCAACAATAAAAGCATTCATGCTTTTTGCTCTTGGAAAATTCATTTCCATGGGAGCTACGCCCCGTAGGGGCTTAGCGACTCGGACTCGGGCTCATGAGGCGTAATGTGGCGTTTTGTTGGCGCACTTGGAAGCTGTTCGTGTAGGGCGAATAAAGCTTTGAGCAACGGTGATCATTCACCCCAGCAAGCCATCTTCCATCTTTCGCCTGTCATCTTCTTCGCTGCTGTGATTACGAAATCTTTTTAGATTCTCGTAATATCATAACGATATCTTTTTTAGATCTTCGTTATACTTGCGCAACCTTCCTAGAAGTGTTGCGTTGGAACATTGTTTTTACAATTGTTTCATATTCTCAGTTTTCCATCGAAAAATTGTGTCCCGGCACTAACAATCTCAAAGCTTTATTGCTACGATGGAAAACGTTAATGTTTTACTCTTCAATTCTGATTTTTGTAAGTTAGAAAAGTTTGATGGAGAACATTACCAAGTCTGGAAGAGGAAGGTATATCTCACCCTTCAACTCAAAGACGTAGATCACGTGCTTCTGGAGGAAGAACCTACCGTTCCAGATACTGGGTCTGCTGCCGCAATCACTGCGGCTACTAAACTTCAGGCCAAGTGGAGAAGAGAAAATAGCATTTGCAGGCTGCTTATCCTGAATGCTATGGAGGATTCCCTTGCAGAATCCTATTCTAAGAAGACTATCGCTAGAGACATATGGGAGTCTCTAGAAAAACTCTACGAAGAAGACAAGAACCGCAGTAAAATATTTGTGGTTGAAAAATATCACAAGTGGTTCTTTGAGGACGAAAAGTCTATGCTGCCGCAGGTGAAGGAGTTCCTGAAACTGCGACAAAAGTTGGAAGACGAGGCAATGCCCCTCCCCGACAAGTTTGTTGTTGGTGGGATTGTCTCAAAGCTCCCCGCTGGGTGGAGCAAGTTCTATGCAAACATGCATAGGAAGAAGCTGGAGATCACCCTTGAAGATCTCCTACAGGAAATCTATGTTGAGGACCAGATGCGGGCTCAACTGAAGGTGGACGCACTGTCCAAGCAATTGGCTAACGCCAATATGGTTCATACCAAGGAACCAAGGGGAAAGCAGGCGGCTTCCCATAGCAAGAAGAAGGACCCTAACAATCTAAAAGTCAAGGGAACTTCTATCAAGAAAAAGAAGCCAAAGTCTCAAATGCCTTGCTTCAAGTGTGGCAAGAAGGGCCACTTTAAGAATGAATGCAAAGTAAAAACAAGCAATCAGAGCAAGGAGAGCCTAGTAAGATATCTATGATCACTGACATTGTTGCTATGATTGCACAGGTTGATGCGGTAAGGACTGACTCTGACTGGTGGGTAGACACTGGAGCATCCTGCCATGTCTGCTCCAGTAAGGAGTGGTTCACCACCTATAAACCTACTTCTGAAGTGGTTATGATGGCGAACCAGGCACAAGCTGAAGTGCTCGGGATCGGGACGGTGGTGTTAAAGCTGACTTCGGGGAAGTCTCTGGCGTGAAGCACGTACCTGCTATCGCCAAGAACCTGATCTCAGGAGGCCTATTCTGCAACGCAGGCCTCAGGATGGACATCAATGCTGGCCAGATGGTGATGTCTATCAAAGGAACATATTTCAGAAAAGCTTTTTATACCGAAGGAATGTTCAAAATTCAGCTTGTAAATCAGTCCAATGTAATTAATGTGATTAATAAAATCACTCATTCTGCTTATACTCTTGAGTTGTGGCATAATAGGCTAGGACATGTTCATTGTAAACGAATAAACAGAATGTCTAGTCTAGGACTTATCTCCAAGTGTGGGGGTAAGGTAGAGAAATGTGAAGTTTGTGCTCAAACAAAGATCACAAGAAAACCCTTTTCTCGGGTTAATCGAAGTACAGATCTTCTGGAGTTGGTACACTCCGATATCTGTGACTTCAAACAGTTCTCTACAAAGGCCGGGATGACGTATTTCATAACCTTCATCGATGACTTCTCAAAGTATGCGTTCTTCTACTTGCTGAAGGCTAAAGACGAAGCATTCGAGAAGTTCAAGGAGTTCAGAGCCGAAGCTGAGCGGCAGACTGGACAACAACTCAAAAGGATAAGAAGTGATCGAGGTGGGGAGTACAGGTCTCATGAATTCGTATCGTTCTGCAAAGAACATGGAATTGTCAATGAGACTACGGCTCCGTACTCTCCTCAATCAAACGGAGTAGCAGAAAGGAAGAACAGAACGTTAACAGAAATGATTAACTCAATGTTGTTGACTACTGGTCTTCCTAAGTACTACTGGGGAGAAGCTGCATCGATGGCCACTTTTATTCTAAATAGAGTGCCTCATGCAACTTCAGATGCTACTCCTCATAAACTCTGGTTCAAGGTCAGACCTAACTTGAATGTCATTCAAGTGTGGGGGTGTCTGGCATATGTCAAGCTTCTAGATCTGAAGATTCAGAAGCTTGGAACTAGGACTACTAAGACGATCTTCTTGGGGTATGCCGAGAAGAGTGATGCTCGAAGATTTCTTGATATTGAGCCAAATCATATCATTAAATCTCGCGACGCAGAATATTTTAAAGACAAATTTGCAAGGCACAAGAATATTGTTCTTGCGGATGTTCCAGAGAACAATGAGGGTGCGCAGGTCTTCAATGAAGATGTGGTCCAAGAAGATGTTGTTATTAAAATAACGATTGAACCAGATCTCGCTGAGCCGTCAACGAAGCGAGTGAAGAGGCCGAAGGACTTCGAAAGTGACTTTGTCACCTATCATGTGGAAGCTGATCCGCTTACCTATGATGAGGCGATGAAGACCAGAGACACAGTTTTCTGGAAGGAGGCGATTGACAATGAAATTGATGCTATCACCTCAAATAACACTTGGATGTTGGTTGATCTTCCTGAAGGAGCGAAACCCATCGGATGCAAATGGATCTTCAAGAAGAAGATGAAAGCAGACGGAACTATTGACAAGTTCAAGGCTAGGTTGGTAGCCAAGGGGTTTTCTCAGAAGCAGGAGATTGATTATTTTGACACATATGCTCCAGTAGCCCGGATGTCCACCATCAGAATACTGATTGCTCTCGCAGCAATACATAAGATGGTGATACATCAGATGGATGTGAATACGGATTTCCTAAATGGCGAGCTGACCGAAGAGATTTATATGCAACAGCCAGAGGGATTTGTCATCAGGGGTCTTGAAGACAAATTCTGCAAGTTGGTAAAATCCTTGTACGGTCTTAAACAGGCTCCCAAGATGTGGTATAAGAAATTTGACAAAGTTATAAGGTCAAATGGCTACATGGTCAGCGATACGGACAAGTGTGTTTACACGAAGTTCGCTGATGGAAGAGGTGTGATCGTTTGTTTGTACGTGGACGACATGCTTATCCTAGGTACGGATATTAGCTGTGTCACGGAGACAAAGAAATTCATCTCAAGCAAGTTCAGTATGAAGGACTTGGGGAAAGCTGATGTGATCTTAGGGATCAAGATCATCCGGACAGACACTGGACTAGCGCTGTCGCAGTCTCATTATATTGAGAAAATGATCACTCGTTATGGGTATCGGGATCTTCCAGGGATCGATACGCCGTACAGGTGTGATCTGAAGATGAAGCCTAATTCAGGAGAAAGCGTCAGGCAGCTGGAGTATTCAAGCGTAATCGGAAGTGTGATGTATGCTACTACTGCCACAAGGCCTGGCATAGCTTTTGCCGTGGGAATACTGAGTCGTTTTACGAGCAACCCAGGTGCTGAACACTGGAAAGCTGTGAAATAGGTTATGAGATATCTCAAGAAGACTCAGACATATGCACTGTACTACAGCGGAGATCTGCAGGTAGTGAAAGGCTTCAGTGATGCCAGTTGGTGCTCAGAGGTGGAGAGTGAGATGTCCACAGGTGGATTCATTTTCACAATGGGTAGAACTGCTATATCGTGAAAGTCGAAGAAGCAGACTATGCTCTCGCGGTCATCCATGGAATCTGAGTTCTTTGTACTTGATACCGCATCCGAGGAAGCAGAATGGCTTCGGAAGCTCATGTATGATCTTTCAATGGTTGGGGCGCAAATACCGGCGATACCGATATACTGCGACAACCAGGCGACTGCGGTGGTGGCATCAAATGACCTCTTCAACGGGAAGAAGAGGACTGTGCGGTTGAAGTACAGGGCAGTACACGATCTTATCAAGAGAGATGTTATTGCAGTGATTAATGTTCGGAGTCAGGAGAACCTGGAGGATCCGTTCACCAAGGGCCTCAAGCGCCAGCTGGTCGATGACACAGCTTGTAAAATGGGCATGAAGGCATTCTGATATTGTATTATTATATTCCTACCATAAAATTTTATGCTATTAGTTCAAAGATTTATCTACTAGGCATCTAGCTTTTGGTTCAAGGGAGGACCACTAATCGGAAGAATATCAGGAACGGTGGGTACATGTTCTATTGGGCATTGAGAGGTTACGGACCTATAACCACTGTTGTCTACTATTGTTTTATGCAAAAAATGGTTCCTGTAGGAAGGTTGGCTTAATTGTCTTAATGAGTTCTCAGGCAGAGTGAATGCCTGGTGTGCTTTACAGGAAGCACGGTAGAGCAGCACTACAAGGAGTGAAACTCCATGCTATAGTGGGGTGACTCCACAAAGAGGTTCCTATATGTGGGATGCTGCCCAGTAATAGGATAAAGCCTCGGCTTTGTAGGCCAAGTCACAGCGGCGTAGCACCGCAAATAGGCAGTTAGCCTAATACTGTATGTTAAAAATAAAGAGGGGTGTAGTCAGCACTACAAAGAGGAGGAGTTCCTCATGTTACAGTGGCACGACACCACGATGAGGTACCCGGTTAGGGATAAAGCCTCGGCCTTGCAAGCCATGTCGTTGCGGCGTAACACCGCAAGGGAGCCTAAGGCTTCATGCTGGGTAGTTTGGTACTACAAAGAGGCGGTTGCCTCATGCTACAGTAGTATGACACTACGATGAAGTTCCCGGTATGGGGTAAGGCCTCGGCTTTAAGCCATGTCATAGCGGCGTAGCATCGCAAGGGAAGCGCAAAGCGCTTCATGCCATGTCTCTTTATAATGAACTCACCTATAGTGTATGGACAAAGAGATATCAGGCCGTCTCTTGAGGGTAAACATGTAGATGCCCAAAATTATACACTGAAACCAGGCTGGCATAGGGACTTAAATGTGTAGCCAGAAGCACACGTAACTACATTATGCGAGTGGAAAGAATTTCAGCTATGATGCAGAATTCAAGGCTTAGTCCATTTTTGTATTATAGTCTGTTGTTTGACCCACACGGGAAGATTCAAGTCGTAAGCGACATCTCTTCTAATGCATGATGGACAGTTACTATGGGGAACACTTATACCCATATAGAGATATGTGGGGGATTGTTGGAGTCTGGTCTTTTTCTAAGTGAATTTTAGTCCCACATCGACTAGACCAAAGGAGTTGTATCTCTATATAATAGCTTTCCTATTTTAGAGATGCACATGTGGTGTGGAGGTGCACATGGGTGTGCCATGTGGGGTTATTTTTCTAATGGGAAAAGGGCTAAATCAACAATAAAAGCATTCATGCTTTTTGCTCTTGGAAAATTCATTTCCATGGGAGCTAAGCCCCGTAGGGGCTTAGCGACTCAGACTCGGACTCGGACTCGGGCTCATGGGCTCATGAGGCATAATGTGGCATTTTGTTGGCGTACTTTGCACTTAGCACGTCAGCATCGTCGCTAGGCGCATAGTATGCTTTAGTTGCGCTCGTTGTGCGAGCCACTTGCGCTGCCACGTTGCGCAAGCCCAGTTGTGCAGACCAGTTGTACATGCCCAGTTGTGCAAGCCCAGTTGCGCTACCTAGGTGCACGTCCAGGTTGCGCTCAGGCTGCGCTTGGTTGCGATAGGTTGTGCAGGGTTGCGCGGGTTACTCGGGTTGTGCTGGTTGCGCTGGTTCCGCTGCGTGCGCAGTGCGTGCAGTGTACGCAGCTCATTGCACGCTTTGTCGCGCAGAGTACAAGGAGCACGGGGTGTGTGCAGTTGGCAGCAGAACGTGCGTTTGCATGTTTTGGGCAGTTGCTACATGTTCGGGGTGGTTATTACCACGTCCCTAACTTTGTGGCAATCGACCAGTTGCTGCAGGGCCTATATAAGGCATCCTCCCTCTCAAGGCTGATAGATAGAATAGAAAAGAGAAGCCACCACAGAAAGTTTACGAAGTATTTTTTAGCACAAGTAAACAGAGAATTCAGACGTATTCTTTAACACAGTTCTGATCGAAATTTGCTTACGAATTCCAACAGCCTTCGAGAGAGAGGAAAGGCGCCGCACCAGCGTTGCTTTTGCACGGGAGTTCGTTTCCATCCGAGGAGTCAGAAGAGCAGGAGTGTTCCAAGTTCTCCGACGAAATTGCTGGTTCTTGGAAGCTGTTCGTGTAGGGCGAATAAAGCTTTGAGCAACGGTGATCATTCACCCCAGCAGGCCATCTTCCATCTTTCGCCTGTCATCTTTTTCGCTGCTGTGATTACAAAATCTTTTTAGATTCTCGTAATATCATAACGATATCTTTTTAGATCTTCGTTATACTTGCGCAACCTTCCTAGAAGTGTTGCGTTAGAATATTGTTTTTACAATTGTTTCATATTCTCAGTTTTCTATCAAAAAATTGTGCCCCGGCTCTAACAAGTTCTTCGTACACTTCTCTATTTGTTTTAAATTCTGCCATTATACTATCTCTAGCAATGTATGACTTGCAATATCTGCTACTTGTATCCAATGTTTCACCATATATTTTATGTTAATGAAATTTTGGGAAGACAGTGAAATATAGGAAGATATTAAGCACATAACATATAACCAACAAACATTTATGTCATTGAGAACTGTTGTTAACAAAGAAGATCCAGAGATTTCACTAGTTTGACATATAACATTTATGACATTTGATATTAATGTGAGGCCCGCCTCACTGTATCAGTATTTTATACGGATACATATTTATTTGAGCTGTATTTCGTATTTCCTGAATTTTGAGAATATTTAAAGTTGCTGAATTATCATTGTACGGATTTCTGACAATTGTCGGGTGACCCGTATACTGGCTTGTTTCATTTATTTTGGTATGAATCATGACTTGGTTTTAATTTGATTTGACTTGGTTTTATTGGTTTGGTTTAACATGGTTTGGTTTGGCTTGGACTTGGTTTGGTTTAGTTGGTTCCTTATGAGAGAGGTGTATGGTTTAGATTGAGTGGAGAGGAATGAATGGTGGAGATTGCTTGGACTTGTTATATAAGCCACCTACCACTCTCTCTCCTCCATTATTCATTTTTATTTTCCATCTTCATCATCTTCTTCTTTCCTTCTTCACCAAGGAGGAGAGGCAAGTACACCTTGCCGAACCTTGAACAAATTTACTTTTGATTGTTCCATCTTCTTCCTTGCATGATTCTAAGCATGTTTAGAACTTGGAGTTTTTGATTTTACCGGGTGGATTCTTGTAGATCTAAGTTTATATTATTTTCGGTTTTTTTTGGGTTTTGATCTACCAACCTTACATGTTTACGAAAACTAATAGTTCCATGTTGTAGAGAATTTAATTTCATGCAGTTTTGGCTTTTGTTTCGCTTGATTTCGACTTCGGATGAGGAAGTTATGGCCAAAACAATTTTGGTCAAACTTCTATGTTCATCTGCAGCATGAGGAGCATGTCGCAGTTGGCCGCATATGATGTCACTGTTGAACCGCTTGATCCGCATGTCGCAGTAGGCGCATATGATGTCGCAGTTGAGCCGTATGTCGCAGTAGGCGCATTTGATGTCGCAGTTGAGCCGCATGTCGCAGTAGGCGCATATGATGTCGCAGTTGAGCCGCATGAGCCACATGTCGCAGTAGGCGCATATCATGTCGCAGTTGAGCTGCATGAGGCGCATGTCGCAGTAGGCGCATATGGTGTCGCAGTAGGCACATGTTGCATGAGGCGCATGTCGCAGTAGGCGCATATCATGTCGCAGTTGAGCTGCATGAGGCGCATGTCGCAGTAGGCACATATGGTGTCGCAGTTGGCGCATGTTGCATGAGGCGCATGTCGCAGTAGGCGCATATCATGTCGCAGTTGAGCCGCATGAGGCGCATGTCGCAGTAGGCGCATATCATGTCGCAGTTGAGCCGCATGAGGCGCATGTCGTAGTAGGCGCATATCATGTCGCAGTTGAGCTGCATATGGTGTCGCGGTTGCTTGCATGTCGCAGAATAGGCCGCATAATGCATATTTTGACTATTTCTAACTGTTATATGTCCTAAATGACTGAATTATGGCTCGAATTTCTCCCAACTCCCAACATGAAAGTTGTAGAGTTTCTCCTTAGCTTCAAGAATATATATATTATATATATATTATTATTTAATTATGCAAGTTTCTCTCCTCCTTGATAAATGACATGACCTGATAGGGACCCGCCGTGGTGCGCTCCCGACATGATAACTTGACCTGACAAATTTGACATGATAACTTGACATGATAATTCTTGATAGTGGCCCGCCGTGGCGCACTCTTGACGTGATAAACCTGACATGATATATCTCGAATGCTGTTGCGACGGCTAACACGACTTGACAATATTGAATAACTTGGACACCGTGGACGATTATGTTTGTACAAATAAACCCGTCTTGTCTTGCATCATGTCTAGGACGGGGACCTCTTAGTACCACGGTCAGGGGTACCCACTGAAATCGACTAAGGTTAACAACTAGAATAATCCAGTAGTCATGAAGAGATTTTCCAGCTACAGGCAATTCCGTTACCTGGGCACGCTTGTGGATTTGTAGCCTGCTGACGAGTAGGGCACACTTCCAGCACACTGTTATGTGTTGCACCCTTATTGTACTAATATTCGCCTGGATAACCTAGATGGTCTGCAGGACTTGTGGCTGTGGAATAATCTCACTGCATCTTGCTAGTAATTAGGCCTGTGATAACCCTAGTTAGTTAAATTTTCAAGCCGTACTTATTGCTTGGCCGTGAATGTTGGATGGAGTTCGATCAGTCTAGTCTTGTCTTGATCTTGTACTTGATTGTTACATGTCCTGATTTCTTACTTTATCTTGCCGATAAATGGTAGGAGAAACTAAGTTCTGTTCAGACGAAGGGTTACAACCCCGGTCCTTGTTTGGTTTACGGGTTGTAACCTGGTTATCTGAATAGTCCCATGGTTATCTCATCGTATATCACCTTCCCAGTCTAAGTCTTGTTTAGATCCAGTTCCTAATTGTTCCCAGGATAATGATTGCAATGATTGTCACTCTAATGTATTGTACTCTGTATTGTCACTCCCTGTTTGTCACTCTCTGAGTGTCACTTAATGATTGTCACCTTTAGCAATAAATGATCAGAGATCAAGTTCTGTTCAGGCGAAGGGTTACAACCTCGGTCCTTGTTTGGTTTAAGGGTTGTAACCTGGCTTCCGGAATAGTACTTTTGTCCTCTCTTCGTATATTATCTAGCTCTAGTTATTTAATATGTTCTCTAGTTACTTTATCTCACCTGTTCATATGACTACTTGCTTTGCATAACTCTTAAAAGATCGTTTGCTTAACAAGTCTACTTTTAATTGTGTTTACTAAATACTTTACTTACTGCCTTCTTATGTTCGGGTTAAGTGCATTGGTACTGCACGAATCTCGATCCTCCTTTACTTATTGCTTTCTCTCCCCGTTGATTGCCTATGATTGTTGGTTTTAAGTACATTGTTCGGCCTCCTTTATGGTACTTACTATTTGGGGTCTGACCCCACTGGTTTTGCATGGCCAGGTTCTAATAGAAGAGCCCGAAGGATCTACCGCTCCATCTACTCGACGGTGACCAGCCGGAGCACCAGAGTGCCTCAGTGGGTTTCTTTTTCATTCTTCCACTGATATGTAAATTCTCCTCTTGTAACGTTTAGCCCCGAGCACGTGTTTAGCTCGTGTTTTGGTATTTTCCTTGATATTGTAGCCTACGGGCATAAACATGATATGTATATTCTAGACTATAGCTAGTCCTTATCATGTACGACTAATACTCTAGCTAGTCATCAGTTTGGTGGTACTGGCTTCATGATCATTCATGTATATATGGTTCGGGACGCCTTACTATTGTATGTATGATGATCGTACTCATTGCTCTTGTATAACTGCCTGTGATTGAGATACCTAGGATTGTTAAACCTTAGGACGGACTGATGGCTTGTAAAGTAACCCCCATGTCTTGACAGCTTATACGTGATTTCAGAGTATTAACGTACTTTGGGATTGCGTAGCTGGCTATGTCTGCCCCCGCTCTCCAGTATTCTGGTTCTGGGGCGTGACATGGTTTTAGTGGTGGCCCACGCAGGTCTCAATTTTCAGATTTGTGGGGGTTGCCATGTTTAGATATCTCAATCACGATTATCTTTATTGATCTCCTTCGGATTATTCTCTATCTCTGATACTTGACTTGATATCTGTTTTGATCGTTGGTCATTCTTGTTCCCATGATTTGATCTTGTGTCCTTCAACTTTCAAGGGCACTGTTCTTGATCCCTCTGATTATCTTGTTCGTGTTTTGCCGAGGGCAGCTCAGCATTCTTTAGCCAGGCCAGTTATGGAGGATCAGTCTCAGCATGCAGGCAGAGATATCAGTCCATCTCGATCAGCCAGTCTCTTCTGTCTTCGTATCTTGAGACAGGTGATAAGTTCATGCATCTGTTTCAACTACGATGATACGTCATTGGTAGAGTCATGTCTTAAACTAAGTCATTGGTACCGACTTACCTTGAGGCTTGACTTTTATCCATTTTTGGGAGTCAGCTTAGGCCAGCGAGGACGTTGGTTTCTACACAACTGTCTCAGGAGACAAATTGATCCATATGCCTCCAGCCCTTCTTGATCATGATTGTATTTGTTCTTGTGCATTTATTTACCGCTTACGCATTTAATTACATTACTGATTGTTTTACTTTACTTATATGCCGTGCTTGATTTATTGAGATTGTCGAGTTCCTGGAGCTTTTGTTTTATTATCTTGCTCGACTAGCCTCGGGAAATTTCGAGGACAGAATTTTTCTAAGGGGTGGAGAGTTGTGAGGCCCGTCCCACTGTATCAGTATTTTATACGGATACATATTTATTTGAGCTGTATTTCGTATTTCCTGAATTTTGAGAATATTTAAAGTTGCTGAATTGTCATTGTACGGATTTCTGACAATTATCGGGTGACCCGTATACTGGCTTGTTTCATTTATTTTGGTATGAATCATGACTTGGTTTTAATTTGATTTGACTTGGTTTTATTGGTTTGGTTTAACATGGTTTGGTTTGGCTTGGACTTGGTTTGGTTTAGTTGGTTCCTTATGAGAGAGGTGTATGGTTTAGAATGAGTTGAGAGGAATGAATGGTGGAGATTGCTTGGGCTTGTTATATAAGCCACTTACCACTCTCTCTCCTCCATTATTCATTTTCATTTTCCATCTTCATCTTCTTCTTCTTTCCTTCTTCACCAAGGAGGAGAGGCAAGTACACCTTGCCGAACCTTGAACAAATTTACTTTTGATTGTTCCATCTTCTTCCTTGCATGATTCTAAGCATGTTTAGAACTTAGAGTTTTTTATTTTACCGGATGGATTCTTGTAGATCTAAGTTTATATTATTTTTAATTTTCTTGGATTTTGATCTACCAAACTTACTTGTTTACGAAAACTAATAGTTCCATGTTGTAGAGAATTTAATTTCATGCAGTTTTGGCTTTTGTTTCGCTTGATTTCGACTTCGGATGAGGAAGTTATGGCCAAAACAATTTTGGTCAAACTTCTATGTTCATCTACAGCATGAGGAGCATGTCGCAGTTGGCCGCATATGATGTCGCTGTTGAACCGCTTGAACCGCATGTCGCAGTAGGCGCATATGATGTCGCAGTTGAGCCGCATGTCGCAATTGGCGCATATGATGTCGCAGTTGAGCCGCATGTCGCAGTAGGCGCATATGATGTCGCAGTTGAGCCGCATGTCGCAGTAGGCGCATATGATGTCGGAGTTGAGCCGCATGTCGCAGTAGGCGCATATCATGTCGCAGTTGAGCTGCATGAGACGCATGTCGCAGTAGGCGCATATGGTGTCGCAGTAGGAGCATGTTGCATGAGGCGCATGTCGCAGTAGGCGCATATCATGTCGCAGTTGAGCTGCATGAGGCGCATGTCGCAGTAGGCACATATGGTGTCGCAGTAGGCGCATGTTGCATGAGGCGCATGTCGTAGTAGGTGCATATCATGTCGCAGTTGAGCCGCATGAGGCGCATGTCGCAGTAGGCGCATATCATGTCGCAGTTGAGCCGTATGAGGCGCATGTCGCAGTAGGCGCATATCATGTTGCAGTTGAGCTGCATATGGTGTCGTGGTTGCTTGCATGTCGCAGAATTGGCCACATAATGCATATTTTGACTATTTCTAACTGTTATATGTCCTAAATGACTGAATTATGGCTCGAATTTCTTCCAACTCCCAACATGAAAGTTGTAGAGTTTCTCCTTAGCTTCAAGAATATATATATTATATATATATTATTATTTAATTGTGCAAGTTTCTCCCCTCCTTGATAAATGACATGACCTGATAGTGACCCGCCGTGGTGCGCTCCCGATATGATAACTTGACCTGACAAATTTGACATGATAACTTGACATGATAATTCTTGATAGTGGCCCGCCGTGGCGCACTCTTGACGTGATAAACCTGACATGATATATCTCGAATGCTGTTGCGACGACTAACACGACTTGACAAGATTGAATAACTTGGACACCGCGGACGATTGTGTTTGTACAAATGAACTCGTCTTGTCTTGCATCATGTCTAGGACGGGGACCTCTGAGTACCATGGTCAGGGGTACCCACTGAAATCGACTAAGGTTAACAACTAGAATAATCCAGTAGTCATGAAGAGATTTCCCAGCTACAGACAATCCCGTTACCTGGGCACGCTTGTGGATTTGTAGCCTGCCGAGGAGTAGGGCACACTTCCAGCACACTGTTATGTGTTGCACCCTTATTGTACTAATATTCGCCTGGATAACCTGGATGGTCTGCAGGGCTTGTGGCTGTGAAATAATCTCACTGCATCTTGCTAGTAATTAGGCCTGTTATAACCCTAGTTAGTTAAATTATCAAGCCGTACTTATTGCTTGGCCGTGAATGTTGGATGGAGTTCGATCAGTCTAGTCTTATCTTGATCTTGTACCTGATTGTTATATGTCCGGATTTCTTACTTTATCTTGCCGATAAATGGTGGGAGAAACCAAGTTCTGTTCAGACGAAGGGTTACAACCCCGGTCCTTGTTTGGTTTACGGGTTGTAACCTGGTTATCTGAATAGTCCCATGGTTATCTCATCGTATATCACCTTCCCAGTCTAAGTCTTGTTTAGATCCAGTTCCTAATTGTTCCCAGGATAATGATTGCAATGATTGTCACTCTAATGTATTGTACTCTGTATTGTCACTCCCTGTTTGTCACTCTCTGAGTGTCACTTAATGATTGTCACCTTTAGCAATAAATGATCAGAGACCAAGTTCTGTTCAGGCGAAGGGTTACAACCTCGGTCCTTGTTTGATTTAAGGGTTGTAACCTGGCTTCCGGAATAGTACTTTCGTCCTCTTTTCGTATATTACCTAGCTCTAGTTATTTAATATGTTCTCTAGTTACTTTATCTCACCTGTTCATATGACTACTTGCTTTGCATAACTTTTAAAAGATCGTTTGCTTAACAAGTCTACTTTTAATTGTGTTTACTAAATGCTTTACTTACTGCCTTCTTATGTTCGGGTTAAGTGCATTGGTACTGCACAAATTTCGATCCTCCTTTACTTATTGCTTTCTCTCCCCGTTGATTGTCTATGATTGTTGGTTTTAAGTACATTGTTCGGCCTCCTTTGTGGTACTTGCTATTTGGGGTCTGACCCCACTGGTTTTGTATGGCCAGGTTCTGATAGAAGAGCCCGAAGGATCTACCGCTCTATCTACTCGACGGTGACCAGCCGGAGCACCAGAGTGCCTCAGTGGGTTTCTTTTTCATTCTTCCACTGATATGTAAATTCTCCTCTTGTAACGTTTAGCCCCGAGCACGTGTTTAGCTCGTGTTTTGGTATTTTTCTTGATATTGTAGCCTACGGGCATAAACATGATATGTATATTCTAGACTATAGCTAGTCCTTATCATGTACGACTAATACTCTAGCTAGTCATCAGTTTGGTGGTAC
This sequence comes from Iris pallida, assembly GCA_029216955.1. Taxonomy (NCBI): domain Eukaryota; kingdom Viridiplantae; phylum Streptophyta; class Magnoliopsida; order Asparagales; family Iridaceae; genus Iris; species Iris pallida. The sequence continues at coordinate 6,509,646 of JANAVB010011000.1, read as the reverse complement.
TGGCTTCATGATCATTCATGTATATATGGTTCGGGACGCCTTACTATTGTATGTATGATGATCGTACTCATTGCTCTTGTATAACTGCCTGTGATTGAGATACCTAGGATTGTTAAACCTTAGGACGGACTGATGGCTTGTAAAGTAACCCCCATGTCTTGACAGCTTATACGTGATTTCAGATTATTAACGTACTTTGGGATTGCATAGCTGGCTATGTCTGCCCCCGCTCTCCAGTATTCTGGTTCTGGGGCGTGACATGGTTTTAGTGGTGGCCCACAGGTCTCGATTTTCAGATTTATGGGGGTTACCATGTTTAGATATCTCAATCACGATTATCTTTATTGATCTCCTTCGGATTATTCTCTATCTCTGATACTTGACTTGATATCTGTTTTGATCGTTGGTCATTCCTGTTTCCATGATTTGATCTTGTGTCCTTCAATTTTCAAGGGCACTGTTCTTGATCCCTCTGATTATCTTGTTCGTGTTTTGCCGAGGGCAGCTCAGCATTCTTTAGCCAGGCCAGTTATGGAGGATCAGTCTCAACATGCAGGCAGAGATATCAGTCCATCTCGATCAGCCAGTCTCTTCTGTCTTCGTATCTTGAGACAGGTGATAAGTTCATGCATCTGTTTCAACTACGATGATACGTCCTGGGTAGAGTCATGTCTTGAACTAAGTCATTGGTACCGACTTACCTTGAGGCTTGACTTTTATCCATTTTTGGGAGTCAGCTTAGGCCAGCGAGGACGTTGGTTTCTACACAACTGTCTCAGGAGACATATTGATCCATATGCCTCCAGTCCTTCTTGATCATGATTGTATTTGTTCTTGTGCATTTATTTACCGCTTACGCATTTAATTATATTACTGATTATTTTACTTTACTTATATGCCGTGCTTGATTTATTGAGATTGTCGAGTTCCTGGAGCTTTTGTTTTGTTATCTTGCTCGACTAGCCTCAGGAAATTTTGAGGACGGAATTTTTCTAAGGGGTGGAGAGTTGTGAGGCCCGTCTCACTGTATCAGTATTTTATACGGATACATATTTATTTGAGCTGTATTTCGTATTTTCTGAATTTTGAGAATATTTAAAGTTGCTGAATTGTTATTGTACGAATTTCTGACAATTGTCGGGTGACCCGTATACTGGCTTGTTTCATTTATTTTGGTATGAATCATGACTTGGTTTTAATTTGATTTGACTTGGTTTTATTGGTTTGGTTTAACATGGTTTGGTTTGGCTTGGACTTGGTTTGGTTTAGTTGGTTCCTTATGAGAGAGGTGTATGGTTTAGATTGAGTTGAGAGGAATGAATGGTGGAGATTGCTTGGGCTTGTTATATAAGCCACCTACCACTCTCTCTCCTCCATTATTCATTTTCATTTTCCATCTTCATCTTCTTCTTCTTTCCTTCTTCACCAAGGAGGAGAGGCAAGTACACCTTGTCGAACCTTGAACAAATTTACTTTTGATTGTTTCATCTTCTTTCTTGCATGATTCTAAGCATGTTTAGAACTTGGAGTTTTTGATTTTACCGGGTAGATTCTTGTAGATCTAAGTTTATATTATTTTCGATTTTCTTGGATTTTGATCTACCAAACTTACTTGTTTACGAAAACTAATAGTTTCATGTTGTAGAGAATTTAATTTCATGCAGTTTTGGCTTTTGTTTCGCTTGATTTCGACTTCGGATGAGGAAGTTATGGCCAAAATAATTTTGGTCAAACTTCTATGTTCATCTGCAGCATGAGGAGCATGTCGCAGTTGGCCGCATATGATGTCGCTGTTGAACCGCTTGAACCGCATGTCGCAGTAGGCATATATGATGTCGCAGTTGAGCCGCATGTCGCAGTAGGCGCATATGATGTCGCAGTTGAGCCGCATGTCGCAGTAGGCGCATATCATGTCACAGTTGAGCTGCATGAGGCGCATGTCGCAGTAGGCGCATATGGTGTCGCAGTAGGCGCATGTTGCATGAGGCGCATGTCGCAGTAGGCGCATATCATGTCGCAGTTGAGCTGCATGAGACGCATGTCGCAGTAGGCGCATATGGTGTCGCAGTAGGCGCATGTTGCATGAGGCGCATGTCGCAGTAGGCGCATATCATGTCGCAGTTGAGCCGCATGAGGCGCATGTCGCAGTAGGCGCATATCATGTCGCAGTTGAGCCGTATGAGGCGTATGTCGCAATAGGCGCATATCATGTCGCAGTTGAGCTGCATATGGTGTCGCGGTTGCATGCATGTCGCAGAATAGGCCGCATAATGCATATTTTGACTATTTCTAACTGTTATATGTCCTAAGTGACTGAATTATGGCTCAAATTTCTCCCAACTCCCAATATGAAAGTTGTAGAGTTTCTCCTTAGCTTCAAGAATATATATATTATATATATATTATTATTTAATTGTGCATGTTTCTCCCCTCCTTGATAAATGACATGACCTGATAGGGACCCGCCGTGGTGCGCTCCCGACATGATAACTTGACCTGACAAATTTGACATGATAACTTGACATGATAATTCTTGATAGTGGCCCGTCGTGGCGCACTCTTGACCTGATAAACCTGACATGATATATCTCGAATGCTGTTGCGACGGCTAACACGACTTGACAAGATTGAATAACTTGGACACCGCGGACGATTGTGTTTGTACAAATGAACTCGTCTTGTCTTGCATCATGTCTAGGACGGGGACCTCTGAGTACCATGGTCAGGGGTACCTACTGAAATCGACTAAGGTCAACAACTAGAATAATCCAGTAGTCATGAAGAGATTTCCCAGCTACAGACAATCCCGTTATCTGGGCACGCTTGTGGATTTGTAGCCTGCCGAGGAGTAGGGCACACTTCCAGCACACTGTTATGTGTTGCACCCTTATTGTACTAATATTCGCCTGGATAACCTGGATGGTCTGCAGGGCTTGTGGCTGTGGAATAATCTCACTGCATCTTGCTAGTAATTCGGCCTGTGATAACCCTAGTTAGTTAAATTATCAAGCCGTACTTATTGCTTGGCCGTAAATGTTGGATAGAGTTCGATCAGTCTAGTCTTGTCTTGATCTTGTACTTGCTTGTTACATGTCCTAATTTCTTACTTTATCTTGCCGATAAATGGTGGGAGAAACCAAGTTCTGTTCAGACGAAGGGTTACAACCCCGGTCCTTGTTTGGTTTACGGGTTGTAACCTGGTTATCTGAATAGTCCCATGGTTATCTTATCGTATATCACATTCCAGTCTAAGTCTTGTTTAGATCCAGTTCCTAATTGTTCCCAGGATAATAATTGCAATGATTGTCACTCTAATGTATTATACTCTGTATTGTCACTTTCTGTTTGTCACTCTTTGAGTATCACTTAATGATTGTCACCTTTAGCAATAAATGATCAGAGACCAAGTTCTGTTCAGGCGAAGGGTTACAACCTCGGTCCTTGTTTGGTTTAAGGGTTGTAACCTGGCTTCCGAAATAGTACTTTCGTCCTCTCTTCGTATATTACCTAGCTCTAGTTATTTAATATGTTCTCTAGTTACTTTATCTCACCTGTTCATATGACTACTTGCTTTGCATAACTCTTAAAAGATCGTTTGCTTAACAAGTCTACTTTTAATTGTGTTTACTAAATGCTTTACTTACTGCCTTCTTATGTTCGGGTTAAGTGCATTGGTACTGCACGAATCTCGATCCTCCTTTACTTATTGCTTTCTCTCCCCGTTGATTGCCTATGATTGCTGGTTTTAAGTACATTGTTCGGCCTCCTTTGTGGTACTTGCTATTTGGGGTCTGATCCCACTGATTTTGCATGGCCAGGTTCTGATAGAAGAGCCCGAAGGATCTACCGCTCCATCTACTCGACGGTGACCAGCCGGAGCACCAGAGTGCCTCAGTGGGTTTCTTTTTCATTCTCCCACTGATATGTAAATTCTTCTCTTGTAACGTTTAGCCCCGAGCACGTGTTTAGCTCGTGTTTTGGTATTTTCCTTGATATTGTAGCCTACGGGCATAAACATGATATGTGTATTCTAGACTATAGCTAGTCCTTATCATGTACGACTAATACTCTAGCTAGTCATCAGTTTGGTGGTACTGGCTTCATGATCATTCATGTATATATGGTTCGGGACGCCTTACTATTGTATGTATGATGATCGTACTCATTGCTCTTGTATAACTGCCTGTGATTGAGATACCTAGGATTGTTAAACCTTAGGACGGACTGATGGCTTGTAAAGTAACCCCCATGTCTTGACAGCTTATACGTGATTTCAGAGTATTAACGTACTTTGGGATTGCGTAGCTGGCTATGTCTGCCCCCGCTCTCCAGTATTCTGGTTCTGGGGCGTGACAATTAATATAATTTAAAAATATATATATATATATAATATTTTTGGAATTATAATTATGTTATATAATTTATTATTATTTTAATAGTAAGCATTACATCTCCTGGATTACAATTTTGGCTACGCCACTATATAGGGATGATCCGTGTAATTAGTTTCAAAGTGGGAACATGTGTAATAAGTATAAAGCATAGTGATAGTTAACGTAAAATATTCATACATACATATATTAAAAATATATATGCATAAAATTGCGATTATTTATGTAATTGCGTAAGTCTTATTAGATTTTAGATTTTGTACCGAAATTAAATAATTTTTTTTAGTATTTTCAACATCGAAATCGAACAGAATTTTTTTCAAACCAAATCTCTTATTTGATTCGGTTTAGTTGTTGGTAAAAAACCGAATAATACACTCACCCCTACTTATACATGACAATAAAATAGTATGTGCTATATAAAAGTAAATTAACATGCTTAGAAATTAGATTATGGCTACCATCCTTTGTTGATTTTATAACGCAAATAAAAAATAATATTTATTGTTGAAAGTGGGATTGTTCGCCCTTTCGGACCAGAACCTTAATCTGGCGCCTTAGACCAACTCAGCCATCTCAACAATGCTTATTTTTGTGTATACTAGAAAGTAATTATGTACATCGACACCTCCTATATTTTATATTTACTAAAGAGACCTTTCTTAGTTTAAAAATAAATACGCAGATACCTCCTTTTTTTTCTTAAAGTAGGGTGTGTTTAGTGTAAAATCTTTTACATAAGTTATAAAACTTGGACGTGGTCTATATATTTAACACAAAACATAGAAAATGTCAATGTATTTATTTTTAAATTAAGGAAGGTCCATAATAAACACAAAACATAAAAAATGTCGGTCTAAATAATCCTAAAAGTTGGATGTGTACATATATTGTTTATTTTCCTTACTTCCTATAATTATTGTAGAATTGTACAGAATCTTGAAACCAACCACAATGCTTGGAAGAAAAAGTTTTGCTATGCCTACAATTAAATGCTTACAATCCACTTACAATCGTCATGTGTCTGTCACGTGTCAGACTTCGATTGGAGGAAACAGAGAAGTAGTTGGGTCGGATGGAGCCCATGTAGCAGGAGGTGAGAGGAGAGATGGGACCCGGTGGGATCCATGTGTAAGAAGTGGAAGAGAGAGGTTGTAAGAAGGTTAAGCATTTGGTTGTAGACTTGATGTTTTCCTTGGAAAAATTATATGATCCTTTTGAAATATACCAATCCAACCAACAATCATTAATAACAAAAATACATAACAATTATTATATGTATAACACATGGAAGAAGAACGAGGTTTTATGTCTTACTATTTCCATTCCACGCCCTCCCATGGTATAGGTGTAATGTGGGTCGGGGGGCGGACCAACCCGGATCCGAATTTTACGAGTTGGGATGGGCTAGGGGTGAGTATTCGGTTTATTCGGTTCCAATCGAACCTAATAATCAAAAACCGAATTGGATCGAAGCCGAATAAGCAAAACCGAAACCGAACCGAATTGGTCAATAACCGAACCGAACCGAACCGAATCGAATTAAATCGGTTCGATTTTCGGTTTATTCGATTTTTGGGTTTATTTGTGTTTTTTTGTTAATATATATAATAACTAAATATACTTAGATATATTTATTATTTACCTATAATATATACCTATATATATTTAGTATATATATATATATATATATATATATATATATATATATATATATATATATATATATCTTGAATAATGGTAATTTTATTCAAAATAGGAGAAAATATTACACACCACCTCCTCTTACACCATCAGTAATGGGATGTTATCCCAATGTTTCTACATCAAACTCTACACTTGTAATGATACCTATATACGGGGTTACCAACCCTTCGAAAATTCTACGATTTCTTTCCCTCCAAATGTGCCAGACCGCAGCAGCCAACCGGAGACGCGCTTCTCTATACCAGCCAGAGCCCTTTCTCTTCTCTCTCCTGATCAGTTCAGCAATAATCCTCCAACTTCGATTTCCTCCCGGATCAATCTGTAACTTCTGACTCTGAACCGACCAAATGTACCACGAAAACGGACAATAAAAAAAGAGATGATTTAAATTCTCCTGCCCTTGTCCACATAAAACGCAACCATGGGTGTCTACTCTCACTCCGAACCTGACGAGTCTGTCAAGTGTTAATAATCTTCCCAAACACAACTTGTATAGGCAAAGCTGGAATTTCCGAGCGGACCCCTTCATCCATACGAGATCCTCCCAATCCCATGTAGGATGATGTGATCGGTAGAGGTTGTAAGTAGCTGAATAACTGAAGCGCGCTTCCTTCGATTCGTTCCATATCCACTCATCCTTTTCGATTTCAGGATCAATGCGAACTGCTAGGATTTCTTCGCTGAACCTTCGCGTGTAGATATTCGCCGCCGGATTCCATGCCCCCTGTCTCACAATACAACTAACCCGGTCCTGATATATATATATATATATGCAAATGACCTCTAGCCTAGTGGTTAAGAGAGATGCATGCGGTCCAAGTGGTCGGGAGTTCGAGACTCAGTGGAGGCGAGTTCACCACAAGTACCCATTTCTTCAATATATATATATATATATATATATATATATATATATATATATATATATATATATATATATATATATATATATATATAAACTAAATTTTCTTATTCGGTTTTCGGTTTTGGACCGAAACCGAAACCCAAAACCGAAATCGATTAAGAAAATTTAGGGCCCGTTTGCTTAGGCTTTATAACTCAGTTTTCTGAGTTATAAAGCAAAAGGGAAGAGAAAGAGTGTTTGGATGATCCCACTCACAATGTTACATTCGGAAATTTTTTTCTGAAAGTGCATGTTATAACTTTGCTTTCTAAAAGCAAAAAAAACCTGTTTTCGGAAAGAGATTTTCCCAAAACTGGGCCCCACACCACTCACACCCCCCAAGTCCCTTTCTTTCTCTCTCCTTTTTTTTTTCTTTCTGAACCATTCCTCATCAGCTCGTGGCGGAGGAGCTCGTGGACCTCGTCGCCGCGGCTCCTCTCGCTGCGGCCCGGCGCGAGATCGTGGGGCTCGCCGCCGGCGAAGGATCTCGTGATCGTGGGGCTCCTCCGCTGAAGATTCTTCCAAATTCAAACCGTCCTCCACTTCCTCGTCTTCCTCCATAACATCCGACGAAACCCTAACCCCCAAATCCCCCAAGTTCAAGACCATCGCGCTAGACGTCGTCGTCGACGCCGCAGATCCCTTGGAGGAGGAGATGCTGGAGAGGCTCAAAGACCCTCAGATCTCCGTCAGGGAATCGGCGCTGGCCGAGCTCCGGCAGCTCGCCAGGGAGAGCAGCGAGAAGCGGAGCTCGCTGTGCACGCAGAGGCTTCTCTCGGCACTCATCCCCTTCCTCCTCTCCCGCACCCCCGAGCTACATATCAACGCCGCCGCATCCCTCGTCAACCTCTCCATCGACCCCCACAACAAGGTCGGGATCGTCCGCTCCGGCGCCGTCCCCACCCTCGTCGAAGCCCTCAAGTCGGGGCACCCGGAGGCCCGGGACCACGCCGCGGCTCCTCCCTCTCCCTTCCTCCTCCTCCGCCTCCTCCTCCGACCGAGAACCTCCCTTCCTCCTCCTCCGCCTCCTCCTCCTACGGACACAGAATCCATAACTTGATATAATGTGACACATGATACATTAAAAAAATATTTTTAAAAAATATTTTACCAAACAGAATTTTTGTTTTTCGTTTCTGAAAACTATTTTCTAGACGAAACTAACCAAACGCAAACTCAAAAATTATATACTCAGAAAACAGTTTTATAACTTGCTCTCAGAAAATAGTTTTCAGGAAAAAAATTCAGAAAATATATCCAAACGGACCCTTAGTATTTTCAAAACCGAAACCGAATCAATTTTTTTAAAACGATTCGGTTTTCGGTCCAAAACCGAATAATGCTCACCCCTAAGATGGGCTACTCCAGTCCGGTTTATAGAAGCGGGGCCGATCCAGCCGTACTTTTAGTCAAGTCCTAAATTCAACACGATCTAGAACCCGGTCTGAGCTGTACCTAACCAAGCTGGGTTATGAAGGCCGAATCTGATCTGGCCCCCTTTTTTTCTGTAATCTTTAGTAGAAAAATCATGAGCTTTGATAACTGTTTTCACCTGCTGTCGATGTATCCCCCATAATGGATTTTTCGTTTTAGTTTAGTTTAGTTTCATTTTCTTGATGCATTGACTATTCCTCGGTATTCCTCCATATCGTTATTATTTATATTTTATTTTATATTTATTACGTTAAACATACATAACTTCAAGCCTCTTTACAATAGTGGAGATACAAGGAAAAAAAAAACACCACTTTAATTTTTGTTTTTGGCATCCAAAAATACGCCTTTGTTTTTGTTTTTGTTTAGAGCGACCAAAAATTCTGGGCCCCACATTGGCAGTGATGTTGCAATGGCCTCCACAAAATATTTGTATGGATACAAGTCTTTGTATGGATGAATAAAATATGCAAAATTAAAAAAAAAAAAAAAAAAATGCACCAGCCGGGAATCGAACCCGGGTCTGTACCGTGGCAGGGTACTATTCTACCACTAGACCACTGGTGCTTTGATGAATAGGAAAGTTGTATTTTATTTCTTATTAACGGAGATATTCATAATCCACTATAGTTCACACTTTTATGGTTTGTACTAGTTCAACTGTGACAAAAAATGAAACGTATCCATACGCATACTCTCAATCATTGCATAACAACTACTCAACATTGAGAGTTTTCACTAGTTAGAGCATCATCGGTAAGGCCTATCCAAGAATCTAGATTCTAGATTCAGAATTTAGAAGCTTATTTGGTCGATTATTAAGACCATTTCCCAAGTTTAAATTTTTTACATTCTTAGGCCCAGATCACCCACACAAGTTATAGTTTGGGTCTGATAATTTCTAAATTCAGAATATAGGACATCATTTTGTAGAACAGTAAGTTCCAATTTGGAGCCTCACTTTTCAGATTCAAAATTTTACGTTATTTTTGCCACATTAATTTTTGACCACACATCTTTTGGGACCAAAGGTCATTTTATCATTTTCTACTATTCCCACAAAGACCCCAAACCATTCTAGATTTATTTTTTTATTATAAATTTGGGTCTCAAGATGCATCTTGGGGCTTCATCTACTAATGATGCTCTTAGTAGTGCTTCCAGTTAGTCCCCTATGGGATTTTCACAGCTTCCTTGGCCTCCTATGTACTATGGTTTCCAAGTCAGCGGTGTCCCAACCTATATATATTAACGCGTGCCTTCCTCCGCTCGAGGTCATTCCTATATAATGACCTCCTCCACTCGAGGTCATTCCTTGTGGCGGCGACGGCTGGTACCCCCTCCCCTCCGCTTCCCTCTCCGCCTCTTGAGCCTAGGGTGCCTTCCTTATTTGAGGATGCCCCGATGATTGCGTTCGATGCTGGAGACATCAAAAAACTCCTTTCGATTGGTCTTGATTGGAAAGTTTTCACATTCGAAGCTGCCAATTGCCTCGATTCGTGTCATTTTCGATAAATTTGGGTTATTCGGTGACGACCGACTGGGATTTATCGATTTCAAGAACACTCTCATTCGATCTTTCTTGAGTCTGACTTCCTCTGTCTGTGTCACGACCCGCACCCAGATGTACGGGTACGAATACGTGGGCCACGTACAACCTACGCCGCAGTGTCGGAGGTAGAGCGCTGTCAAGTACCTGATACTAACTATAACATCTAAAAGATCCATAACTATAAAGGTACTCATATCACATCACAAAATCTAAGGAAGATAAGACAAGAAATAATAACAATATCACTAGAACAACTAGAATCTACAAAGGACCATATGAGACAAGAAATGAAATAGGGAAAAAACAATAACAAAACTAAAATAACTACCAGATCTAGAATTCCTGGGAGATAACTCACGGTCAAAGAATATCGAAATCCGTCTCAGCTAGCAACATCTTGTAGTCCAATAATGAGGGCATAACAACTCCTAAAATATTGTCAACGTATCCAGTCAGGATGGGAATGAGTACATAAACTAATAGCAGTTCCATATGAATTGACAAATTATATAAGGGACAATTATAATGAAATACAAGATGAAATATCAAGACGGAAAATAAAGTAGTATATGTAAAACTAGATATCATGTCAGGGTATGAAATACTGGAATGTAGAACAGTACAGTAATATCTGATGTATAATATAAATATAAATAGTACCTTGAGATATTATAGCATTATGTGATCGGCTTGGTTCAAGATAAGGCTATTCCATTTGGCCCAGCTATCACAGAAAAATCTCAAGAAGGGTCAAGCCGGCCAACATGAAAAATGAGCACAAGAAATAAAAGATCTCGCTACATCCTACGTGCAGTGAGGGTGACGCAAGCACAAGAATAGTGACATGGGAGTATTGATCACATAACCTATAATAACTCCCCATCCCCGAATAGTATAATGGATCCGGACATGTCACGTCATGATGCAGGCTTCTCTAAGAGGGTAGCAAATCTTCTTAGGAATCGGCATCTATACAAGTACAAGAAAAATAAGATCGAACAATGTACCAATATACCATGGTAACCCAGGAATGACATCTCATGACAGGATTTGACGTATACTAGTCCGTGTACCATCGTGTCAGGAATCAAGTAAAATACTACAACTGAATCGGATATAGCAGATATCAAGACAATAAAAACTATCAGAGAATGTACTTGCCTGGTGTCCTGAGCAATAAGTGAGGATCTATGCCTGAACCGACGTCACAGAGAATGTACTCGCCTGGTCGTCTTTCATGTCCGTATTGCATGGATCGTACTAAGGCTTTCCGTTTGAAACACGGAGGCAAACCGTGCTTCTTCGATTGTCATCGACAATTTCTGCCTAAGGATCATCCGTACCGGAGGAACATGAATATTTTTCGTGCTGACGTTGTGGAGAAGGCTAATCACCCGCCAAGGTGGCCCGGATACACGATATGGGAAGAGGTAAAAGATTTACCAAGAGCTATTGAAGATCCTGCTACGGGCTACAAGTGTGACCGATTTGGTCGCACTCATAATTGGACGAAAAGGAATATATTATGGAATCTGCCATATTTGTAGGTGGATTCAAGGTCTGAAATTTCCAGACGGGTATGTTTCGAACTTGAGAAGAGGCGTCGACCTCAAGGAGAACAAATTGACAGATATAAAGAGCCATGATTGTCACGTATTCATGGGGAGTTTAATTCCGATTGTATTTCGGGAATTCTTACCCCCGGTTGTTTGGGATCCATTGACCGAGCTTAGCATATTCTTCAGAGATCTTTGTTCTGGAAGTTGCTCGTCGATCGTCTAGAAAAGCAGGAGAACGATATTGCGGTAACACTGTGTAAGTTTGAGAAGGTATTTTCTCATGGATTCTTCGACTCCATGGAGCATTTGGCAATTCATCTTTCCTACGAGGCACGTGTTGGTGGGCCGTTGGTTATCGGTAGATGTACTCGTTTGAGCGGCATTTGAACCACCTAAAGAGGAAGGTGAAAAACAAGGCTCGGGTCGAGGGTTCTATTTGTGAAGCCTATATTCTCGAGGAGATTACAAACTTCTGCTCGACGTATTTCAAACCTCATGTTGTTACGAATAGAACGAGGGCTCCGAGAAACGACGACGATTATCAAGAATCTAATGATAGAATACTGAAAGTATTCAATGCGTCCGGAAAGCCTTCGGGAAAATGAAGAAAAGATATTTGAATGATGAAGAGCTAAGGGCTGCTCAATTGTATGTAATACTCAATTGCGATGAGGATGAAATAGAGAAGCTTGAGGTGTAAGTAATTAATGATAAATTTTCGTCATCTTAATGTAATAGTATAAGCTAATATTATTGTACTAATCGGCGGTTGCTTCGTTGTTTTTTAGCACATATAATGCTGAGTTGAGGTCGGTTAGACACTACCTAACAGACGAAGCATTAGAACAAGAAATGAGACGTCATTTTCCTTCTTGGTTGAGCGAATATGTAAGCAGCCCGGTAATTACTGGCCTCTTTTAATGCAACTGCACAATAAATAACCTACTATCTCTTCTTTGGTATTCAGGTCGATCGTCTAATTTCACCCGAGATTGAATTAATTAGAACTCTTGCCAAGGGACCAATTACTTTTGTTAAAATATGGCCAAGTTACTGTGTCAATGGCTTTCGGTTCAAGTCGACAAATACTTCGATTAGAGACAGCATCCTGGATCTTGATTCCACAAAAAATAGTTGTTTGTGTATCAAATCTTCGAACTACAAAGATGTCGATCCAGGAAATGATTTCTTTGGCATCTTGCGAGAGATTGTGGAGTTGACGTATAATTATGGCAGAGAACCTGCAAAGATCGTGTTGTTCAAGTGTGAATGGTTCGATCCGACTGAAAATCAAGGTTAAAAAATTGACAAGCATGGTCTTGTGGATATAAACTACAAGCGTAGATATGAAGGCTACGAACCATTTGTCCTAGCAAGTCAAGCTCAGCTTGTGTACTTCACAGCTTATCCGAGACGGGAAGCAACGAAGTCTGAATGGTGGGCAGTATGCAAGACTAAAGCTAGAGATACTTTTGATGTTGACAAAAAAGCTTATCAGGAGGACGAGCTACCTCTTGTAACCAATATTGTTGACGTGGACTCCACGAAAGTTACGCATTACACGACACATAATGTAGAAGATGTAGAATTATCCGAAGAGAAAGACGAAGCCGACGAAGGCGAAGATGAAAGTGAAGATGAGGAGGAAGATAAGGTCGAGGAAGACGAACAAGATGATTATTCTGAAGATGATTGAGAGAGACGTACTTTCATTTTCTTATTATGTAGAGTTGGTTATTATCTAGTCTTGGTTATTATCTGAATGTACTATCTGGACTTAGATGTTTCTTATAGAATGTACTATCTGAACTTAGATTTTTTTTGTAAAATATACTATCTGGACTAAGATGTTTCTTGTAAAATATGTCATCATATGTTGTCTTGGTTATTATCTTATCTTTGTTGCACTTTCATATTTCTAGTCTCTATTATTTATTGTCTTTGTTGTATCTCATCATATATTGTTATCAAGCATGACAGGTCGTCACGGATCGTTCCGTATTTTCGGCCGACATGGGGCACGGGGTACTGATACTGCAGAGGACATGGTACTCCTTCGATACCTACTGGTGTTACTGCTAGAGGACGGGGTTCTTCTTCGGTACCTCCTATTGGTACCGGTTTGGATCCTCGTCGCCCAGTACTCCTATGTATCGGACAGTAGCTCCGCCCGTCACGATGCTACGGGACATATCTCCTGGGACGAGTAGTTCCAGGCCTGAGACTGCTCCCGAGAGTAGCGTTCCTCTTGTTGATATGACGATGGAGAAAGATGAGCAAATGGAGGAGGCTGCGCCGGCGGCCGACCAGTATCAGGCAGATGATGCCTGCGCACCTCCGGAGGAGACGAGGATAGGGATCTGGACCGACGGTACAAAGTAAGTATTTTCGTTTATCTTTTTTTTTGTGTTTATCATAAATTAACTTTTCACATTAATATAATATGTCTGTATAGATATCGTTCCCCGTTGGTACAGAGACGTCTAGGCTAGCTCCTGAGACAAAATTATGGGGGTTCTTGGATAAACTACTCGGATGCTCTGGACGATAGGAAGTCCTACAGGTTTGCGCGCTTCAAGGTTAAAATAGATTTTCTTTTATCATGAATCATTTGATTTATGCATATTATATATTACTGAAAAATATTTGGTTTACGTACTCTTCTAGGATATGTTTTTCTATCCACCGTACCGGGCCGAGCTGATCGAGTGGTTGTTTCCTGCTGTCGCTGCTAAGCTGATCCGCGATGCTATCAATGATCAGAAGGCTCATGATCGTGCCGGAAAGCCGATCCAAGGTTGGATCACCCCTGATCAGTAGGATGCGACGAAGGCTCGATTCAACGAGCCAAGGTACAAGGAAAAGTCCGAAAAGGCCAAGGCGGCTAGGCAGAATGCCTCGAAGTGGTACGGTGGGTCAATTTCGATGACGGAACATTTTCGTCGTCTGGTACATATTTTTCTTTTAAAAATATTATTTTAATACAAATTCGATAAATTATTACTAAGATAATATATTTAATTACAGGTAAGGAAGGTCGGTAACGCCGACATGGTGATCGTTTTCCTAACCACCCATCGGAAGGGCGAAGTCCTTATTGACGAGAGTGCCGTGCAAGCCTATGTAAGTATTACAATACTATTTGTTAGTTATAATACTTTGTGTTAATTTTAGTAAAACTTAGTAAATATGCATACAAATAAATATTCATGTAGTTAGTAATAATAAGTAATTAATTAGAAATTAGAAATCATGGAGTACTATCCATACTTTCTAGGCCGAGTATCAAAGGCTTCGGGACTGGGCGGCTGCTAGTGCACCTACTGCGGGAGAGGCCGGTACTTCCTCGCAGCCCACTCAAGCTCCGTCGACGGACGAGCTGTGGATGACCGTCGCTGGTGGCCTCCGTAGGGGTACGTACTACAGTACGGGATCCTATGGCATCCTAGTTGCGAGCCAGTCCTCTAGGGCATCTCCCGCTAGTGTGTATGGTCCACAGCCGTCCCAGGAGTCTGCCAGAGTCCACTAGATGATGGAGACTTCTGGGACGAGCTGCTACGACGAATTCAGGACCAGTCTCAGCACTAGTCGGATAAGTCTGTGCTTATAGCACGATTGGATGCGCTCGACCGCAGCATTATGGAACTCCGGCATGTGACTGAGCGGACAGAGCTGAGCGTCACCGATCTTAGATCGTCGACGGAGCGCAGCGTATTGGATCTGCAGGCATCACAGATGACCATGGGCGAGAGGGCAAGATTGGTGCAGGATTCGGTGCCTGATAGCAGTGATAGAATGTCATCTACCATGGATTCATACCACGAGCGACTTGCAGCATTGGAGCGTTATCTTCCTACGGGTGTGCCTTTATTGTCGTCGACTCTGCCGGCTCCACTGCCTTCTTCATCGACACCGACTCCACCGACGTCACTACCTTCTTCATCGGTGTTGATTTCACAGGAGGACTATGAGCTTTTCTTATCCTTTCGTCGCGGTGCGCCCCCTCCTGCTCCAGATCCCTAGTAGTCCGAGTTAGGACTATTTGTATTGATTGTTTGAGTACTTGTTTTTTCTTTGTATTTGTTTATGACACTTGTTTGTTGGTTGCATAGATAAATTGGTCATTGGTTGTGTAGACCCATGACGATTTGGATATTGGTTTATATATGTTGTGTGGACTATGGTTATTTTATGTTATTCATTTCATTAAGATGTTAATTTACCGGTGTTGAGTGTTCCACCGAAAGGGTCGGCGAACCTAGGGATAAAATTTGCTTGTGTATTGTGTTTCAGATTAAACTGCAGGGAGAAAATAATTATGTGAAGAAAACTACATACTGCAATTTTTTTATTTTTTTTTCAAATTTAGCGACGTCTACAGACGTTTACCGATGCTTTCCGACGTCACATTGCGTCGGTAGACGTCGCTAAACAAGATATACCAATATATAGCGACATCACAAAACGTCGGTACTATATACCGACGCATAGTGACATTAAAAACGTCGGTAATTTTCCCAGGGAATACCGACGTATAGCGACATCATAAACTCGCTATTTCATCGACGAAACGACGGTAAACGTCGGTATATTACCGAGTATCTTTGCGTCGGTAAACGTCGGTGTTGGCGACGATCAGCGACGTCTTTCCAAACAGTGACTAAGATTTTCGCGACAAGAGGAAGACGTCGCTAAATACGTCGCTATAATGGTTTAGCAACGTCTTTTGGCATTTTAGCGACGTCTTTAGGCGTCGCTAAAGTGCCTTATTCTAGTAGTATGATCAGATTGGACCGATGTCGGGTCCCGAAATTAAATTAGAAATTAAGTCACAAATTACGGCAGACGATAAATTGGTCTAAATTGACTCGAAAGTTGCGCGAAGCAAAAAGAACACAAGGGAACAAATTTAAGTGGGACATGATATAGCAACAGGAAGATAATCATGTCTACTACAAACTTAGAGAAGGAAGTTTCCAGAGACTGACATCTCTGACACTCTAGAAATCAAAGTCATGGAAAAGAGCATTTAATGATAAAAAATAATCAAATAAGAATTATTATCGAAAATAATTCTTTTAAAAAAATCAAAAATAAATCCCAGAAATTCAGGAGACTTACATCCTACCCACCTTATAAGAATTTTGTTTTCGAAATTAAAGGTTGAAAGTAGGGTTAAAACAAGATAGAAGGTTTAAGCAATATTTTATGCACGATCAAAGAATGACGAGTTTTGTACGATCAAGAAAATCAATTCAAAGTTATTCTGACACGATGAGTGATTTTTGGCATGATAGAATCATGATATGAACAAAATTATATGCACGATTTTAGAAATAAGCTAAGTCATTGGGGCACGATTTTAGAGATGATTAGAAGAATCGAATATATATATGAAGCCCAAGTACGGGGTGATCTGTAGGACTTAGGTTTGATGAAAATCAACCTGAAAGTCACACAGGCCCGATCGGGATGAAAAGTTAACCATCACCAAAACAAGGTTTGGCATGATTGAGATAAAATTTTGGGCACAAACAAAATTGAAGTCAAGGTCTTATAGGCATACTTTAGAAATGATTCCATGTTATTAAGCATGAAACCGCGACTAGAAAAAATCAAGTCATTCGGTTATGATCAAGTCAGAATCAGGCCAAAATATCAATTGATAGGATCCAGCTTGATGAAATTAGATTTAGGGTTATAGATAGGCACGATCAAGATAAAAATGACGTGATTGGGTTTTGTTAGGAATAGTCAAATGTTTAGCACGAACATTGATAAAGGATTAACCATATGGTCATGAATGAAATCATGACTCAGATACGTTCAAAAATATTTGGAATGACTAACCACTTAGGCACGATTTAGAAATAAACGACGAAAATTTTAAACCTAGTGATGATTAGGAATGAAACCTGGACATGAGTGACTAGAGAATCAAAATTTAGGTACGATAGAAAAATCTATTCCGACACAGTCGTAATTAAAGATCAAGGTTTTTAGCACGATTTGAGGGTAAGATTATCATGATCATGAAAATCAAAGTCGTACAGTCATGATCTAAATCAGGCCTAAAAGAAGCAAATTGAGAACAAGATTCGAGTATAGAACGATCGGTAGTTAGGGTTGATGGATAATCAGACTCTAGGTGTCACGACCCGCACCCTAGAGTAAGGCACGAGACGTGGGTACATCCAGCCTACGCCGCAGTGTTGACGGTAGAACACTGTCCTAGGTCACATACATCTAACAGTTATAAGGTACATGTGCAGTATATACACTCCGAATGGAGGTGACATAATAAAGTACAACTCAATCATAACTAAGGAAGAAAATACGATAAGATAGAATAGATAAACCACAGAATCCACAGATGATAATACAGATAAAAGAGATAGCTATAAGTCTAAGATAACAACTCCACAAATCCAGAATACAAACTCCAAATATATACAAGTGTATCCCATAGACAAAATGATAATAGAACTAGTCTAACTAACTACCCTAGTCTACAGGGGTAGTATCATCAGCAAGTGCTGGGTCCTCCTGAGGGTCCAGCTCGCATATGTCGTCTAGGCCTGCTCCATAATAAGTAGGACACAGCTCCTCAAAGTCATCTGTAATATTTTAATAGGTCCAATCAGGACTGGAGTGAGCACAGTACATCTCACGCAGTTCATATCATGACAGGAATATAGATCAGGCAATAGAGTAAGATATATGAAACACTGAAGAGTATACATAAATAAAAGAGAAAACTGTAATAAAATATCGACTATAAGTAAAGAGCTACAGTGAACTAGTGATTTAGAGTACAAGCTAGACATGTGAACGGCTTGATAATAAACATAAAAGTTTTCACATGACTACACTACTTTAGAATTGTTCACATGATCATTTATACTCCCCCGTACCCCAATTAATATACAAGGATCCAGACATGTTATGTTATTGCACATGATATCACAGGCGGCCCATAAATGGGTGCACATGAATATAAATATGGGGGCTCCGTGAATATGAGAGTACATAAACCACGAGGGTGCACATGAATGGTGAAAGCACAGAAATACATGATAAAAGTGAAACGCACATGACATGATATAACCGATGCTTCCGAGGGGGATAACATCTCATAAAATTATCCATATAGTACCAATCCGTGTTAACAACGTGACAGCATCAAGTAAAGTAATCTAGAGCAAGAATATAGTCCTAGCAAGTATGAAACGGTCAGAGAATGTACTCGCCTGATATCTTGAATGTCTGAATAAAATATTGCCTGTTCAGTGGTGTCTGGCTCCTAATCAGAACAGTACAAGTCACAACATAGCCAAACTAATAAAATAAGCTACTATGATGCATTTTATATTATGTTGGGTCAATTCTAGACTAAAGTAACCCTGGTCAACTTCAGTCAACTAACTAGTCAATGCTAGGTCAACTAGGTCAACCTAGACCCAATCAAGTCTTACTAGGCCTAACCAGTCTATCCTAGCAAGTATACACCAATGCAAGTCTCATCTAGTCAAACAACACACTAAACCTAAGTGTACACACTCCACATGCCATAGGCTATACTACCTAGGCCATGAGCCAACACAAGGATATAGGCCACACACATACAATTCCTATATATCTATATACACATTATATATATCAATAGGCAATCTCTATTACATCACATTATCACATTAAGTTATATATATATATATATATATATATATATATATATATATATATATATATATATATATATATATATATATATATACACACACACACACACACACACACACAGAGGGATAGAGGGAAAGTATGTGTATGTATGTGTCATATGAGCCCATGTGTGTGTAGATAGTGTCATGAGGTAGCAGTAGTGTGTGTCAATGCCATAGGCTAGTATACATACCAATATGTGTGTTTAGAGCATAGGCATGTAGGTATCTACATGGTGTCTCAGTTTAGATTTGTGTGTGTCTGTAGGTGAGTGAATGATAGGTATTAGGAGTAGTGCATAGATGTGTGTAACATGTGTGTGTGTGTCATCTCAGTTAACATTGTGTAATCCCATATTTAGGTGTGCTAGTGTTCCAATAGTGTATCTCAGGAATTCAGGTTTGTATGCATAGATGTCAGGGTCAATAGTGTGTCAAAACAGTAATTCTCAGTCCCAGGTTCATGACAGTGTATAGGCCTATCAGTTAGGGAGTTTTTGAAGGCTAAGTAATATGCAAACAAGTTTTCAGTTAGATATAGGATTTAGCCTAAACAACAATTTTAGGAAACACATGGCAATTTACTCTCAGATTTTTGTGTGAGTGTAGATAGTGTACATGTGTGTGAAGAGAGTCAAACTCAGAATTATGTGTATGTCCTGATAGTTAGCTACTAGGGTGTCAATGTGTAGATTAGTGTGTATACATGAAGGTGTGTACATGAGTGTCCAGGTCATAAGTCACTACCAGAATAAGTCATTTTAGCGACGCCTAAAGACGTCGCTAAAACAACAATTTTCGTCACTAAAAGTAATTTGCGACAAAATTACCGACGTCTCCGCAGACTAAATTCGCAGCTAGTGGCATTCTCTACAGGATGTTAACAGTGAGCTCGAGACCCAGCGGTGTCAGGAGAAATTTGTGCTCGGCGACAAAGTCCGCCGATATGAAACTATGCGTGGCACCTGAATCAAACAATACCCGAGCAGGTTTATTATTGAATTACAGTATACCTGTCACGACTGTGTCCGATGTGAATACTTCGTCTCGGGTCATGGCGTAGACGCGACCCTGACCATTAGGGCGACGGTCTTGGCCATTCTATTGTGCGGTTGGTGGAGCCTGAGGTGCTTGGCCTCGGTTCTGATGGTGTTGTTGGGGACGTTGGTTCGGCCTAGCTTCCGGGCAGTTCTTTGCGATGTGGTTTTTGTTGCCGCAATAAAACATGCCCCAGTCTTTAATCAGCACTCGACGGCCATGTGCTTTTCCTTGTGGAAGAACTCGTAGACTACTCGCTCCTTCGTCTGGTTGTCGTCTCCGTTGTCGCGGTTTTGACGCTTGTGTGCGTTGTTGCCTCCCGCATTACTATGGCGTTTGTTATTAAAGTGAACAATGTCGGTAGTAGTAGGAGGATACTCGGACTCCAGACGGATGGCATGGTTGAGTGCCTCGCCCATGGTTTTGTATTCGGCCACCGAAACATGCGCACGGATAGTTGAACCCAGGCCCACTTCGAATCGTCGAGCTCGACTTGCGGTGGTAGGCAGATAGTCTCCAGCAAACTTGGCCAGTTTGTTGAATTCGGTCGCGTACTGTCTTACAGTCATACTCCCTTGCCTCAGTTGCATGAATTCATTTTCCTTCTCCTGTCCTACTGAAAGATATTCTGTCTCGAACGCACTTTTGAATGTCGCCCAAGAGATTGTCGACGTCTCGTCTTAACGTCGAATAGCCCGCTTCTGCACAGCCCACCAATCGTGCACGTTCATTCGAAGTAGAAGTTGAGCACACGTGACTTTCTTCGAGTCCTCGACACCCAGAAGCTCGAACTTATCTTCCAGCTCCTCCAGCCAGTCGATCGCCACCGCGGGATCTTCTGTGCCGTTGAAGGAAGTGCAACAGCTTTTAGTTAATTTTGACACATCGAAGTTAGAATTTCTCTGTGCTGCAGGTGAGAGCACGGGCGCCTATGGTTCGGCTTCGTTGGATCGAGCCGCATGCTGGGTCACGGCAGGCGTCATCGTTGAATTGTTGTTGTTGTCCACGACCGACTGTATGATCTGCTGGAGAGTATTCAGCTGCTACTACTGCAGCTTGAATTGAGCCTCGAACCGATTCTCAAATTGAGCCTGAAGAGCCTCCGCTTGCTGACGATGGAGCTCGTTTTGACGTTGCTGTATTTCTAGCATCTGCAGCATACGTTGCATCGGGTCGCCAGAAGTTCCGGCTACCGAAGGCGTCATTTCCGTTGGGTTGACGGAATGCTCGGGTCTAGAAGCACTCGAGCCGCTAGAAGCGTTCGTCTCGTCTCTGCCTGAGCTCCCGTAACTGCAGGGAAAAAGGAAAGGCAACTCTCGTTAGTTTCAGAAAATGTCCTGGGTTCAGCGTATGGAACAACTATTCTCATCGACACGAGTGCAACGGTCGGAGACTAGAATTCGATACTAGAGGCCAAGGACGTAAAGCCGTGCTCTGATACTATTATGTCAGGCCCCGATTCCGTCGAATCGATAGTCGTCCCCCGGGCGTGATGCCGTACGAACCTAATTTGTGATCGCACAAGGCATAGTCATAAGGTAATCCGAGACACGAGATCTAAGAGAGTACGCAGACAAATTGATTCACACAATAAGTAAAGGAAACTTGATCTTTATTGATAATGAACATCTTTTATAGACTCCAATACAAGACTCATTGCCGCACGGGCTACAACATGACTCGATTACAAAAGAGTGCCGATGAGATAGTCGTTTCATACATTGCACACATCCCTTAATATACACAAGTACTCCATTGACCTGGATGGGATGGACGCTGAGTCATTTTCCTTGGACTGTCGAGAGCCTTCAGAAGTGGAGTCGCAGAGAAAGTCTTCGATGCACGGCCGAAGCTTCAAAAGTCACGAACGTCGTCGAGCTAGTTGGAGCATCCTTCCTGGTTCGCGGGACCTGCAAGGAGCGAGGATCAGCACAGAACACATGTACTGGCAAATGGCTAATTAAAATCTAAGCTCTGCATTTGATTCAAGAAGTTTCGTAAACATGTTAGCTAGCTATTTCAATGATCTTTCTAACCATCATGCTCGATTTGCATGTTAACATATTTTGAGACAAACATTTGAAATTGTGTAACATTAAGCAACTATCACATTTTATTCCGTGTCCCGTGCACTTGTTAAGCAGTGAAGAAGGGGTGTGAAGGCCACTGGCAATGTCAAGCCATCGCGGACTATAGCATTGGTTAGACGATACCCCTTTTGCATCGGGTAGCGAGCCCTGTGCGAAAGTGTCCGCATAACTCACGCCGATGAAGGGTTGGCGCTTGCTATTCTCGTTCCTCCCGGGCCGAATCGGTCCCTTGGCCTAGGCAACCGTTCGAGGAAACTACACCTTGTCGACAAGTTGTCCAATGACCGTTTTGTTTACTTAGCCGTATCGTAGAGAAAAACGTTAATCGATTCATTTGTTGCTTTGCATAGGCTAAGTGGATTTGCATAAGGAACATGTTTTCTATTTCCAATACCAGCAGTTGATAACAAGTGTTTCGTGAAGAATCGTGCTACGATTTCCTTGATTCAACACTATTATGACAAGCATTCATTTTACTTCACTTATTGAGTTTTGAAGTAGAGGGACGAGGCGAAGGAGGTCAGCCACTCGCCTTAGGCTTGCTTCAAGCGAGCGACCGGTTGGCTGCGTTGTCGTCGCCTACGCGATCACCTGCAACCGCATAAGCAACTGATTAGAATACTGTGTATTTCAAGGAATTTCGATATGAATGCGAGCTCGAAAAGGCGTCACAAAAATCCAGTGAAAACATTCACGAAAAGCGCATTCACGAAAACGAAAGCCAAAGCCAAATCAAGTGCGGCATGAAAACCAGAGCAACGAGAGGTCTCTTCCGACTCAGCCGCAGAGCCAATCCTCGAGGCGCAACCCGCTGAATATGGGACTTGGTTCCGAAGAAGCTATTCCATAACGTGGAATGGATCTTAATTCAACCGTTCCCGTTCGATCGACTCGGCCGATTCCGACCTATCGGTCCCGACCGAATCGATAGCGATAGTGTTCCTTTCTCGCGCACCTCGTGGACGGAGACGGGGCACGATGTAGGGACGGGGCACTACAGCTGCACACCAAGTTTGGTTGGGCCACGTGGCCTGTGTCGCCAGAAATCGAGTTCGGGTAGCAGGGCACTGAACCAGGCCCAGTGCACAGCGTGTCCAAGACCCAAAAGCGACACAAACTGGACACAATTTGTGCTCAGTCAAAATAAAAGTGATAAGCCACCTCAAAACACGAATTTCTATTCAAATACATTTTGAAAACAGTGATAAAAATCCCTCTTTTCCATTTCATCGAACACATCAAAACATAGATAAATACGTATCCGATACGGATACGAAATGGGCACGACTCAATATGAAACTAATACCTATAGCTAGGGGACACCTAAGGCTATACAAATATACAAAGAAATCAGAAATCTAATGGGTTAAGAGAGTGTTACCTATAGGTTGTCTTCCTTAAGAAAACACCTAAAATGAGGATCCCTTCTTGCTAGCTCAATGCTCCAAATTGCTACAAAACTGAGATTCTCTCCATGAATACAAAATAGGGCTAGATTAGGATCATATGCAAAAGACTAGAGTAGAAAATGATTAAAAATAAAGAATCTAGGGATTGGGAAAGAAATGACATTACCTCTTTCTATTTTTAGATAATATTTCCTAAAGAGGCGAGTCCTATAAAGAGGGATATATATAGGGGTACCTAGGGTTTCAAGTGGCCGGCCAAGCCTAGTAATCTAAGGCTAGGGTTTAGGTTTGGGTCTTCTCCCTATGTAACTTATAGGCCAAAATTGCTATAGGCTCAAAATTTCTATGTAAAAATCTAAGGCAATTATCTCCTTAGCCAATTATCTAGATATTTATAATCTCGTCTTCTAGTGGATTTACACTAATCATGATTAGGACCCTAAGACTAATCTAAAATAGGCTAAGCTTCTAGGTAAAGCCTCAAATCAACACTTAACACATAAATAGCTAATAAAACTTAAAATCACCAAAATTGACCAAAAGACCAAAATACCCTCAAGCTAGAAATGTGGTAGTGACAAATCTACCCTCCTTAAAAAAATTTGGCCCTCGAAATTAAAAGACGAAACTAACTGATGAGAAGGATAGACAATCATACCTTAAGGTCCAAAAAGATAAGGGTATCGCTCGCGCATCTCATCCTTCCGCTCCCAGGTAGACTCTCTTGGAGAATGACGCCTCCATGCGACGCGAACCAAGGGTATCACCTGGTTCCTCAGTACCTTCTCTCGGCGATCCAGAATCTCCTCTGGCTGCTCTGGATAACTGAGAGTAGGTCCCACCTCAATCTCCGAGTGATCAAGTACATGGCTAGGGTCAGCCACGTACCGTCTCAACTGTGATACGTGGAATACGTTATGGACACCCACTAGTGCAGGTGGCAAGTCTAGCCTGTATGCCACGTCACCGACTCTCCCGCTGATCACGAAAGGTCAGATGGAGCACGGGCTAAGCATTTCACCTCCACCAAAACGTATGGTACCACGAGTCGGAGATATTCGCAAAAAAACCATGTCTCCAACCTAAACACAAACGAGGTCTCAAGTTACTAAATAATCAAACATGATCAACAAATAAACAATCAACCTACTTCTAATCCTATCTCCATAACACATACTCTAAAATACATCACATAATCCTATATATCTTACCTTCTAATACCCATATATCTCTAATGTAACCCATAGAACCCACACTATTCTAAGTGTATCATCTATGCATACATATAGACTAACCATCTCATATGCCTAATCTATATAATATATGCAGAACCCCTTAACCCATATTACTTATCACATATATCATATAATATATACACAATGCATATCATTAGCCTAACATGGAGGTTTACTAGCACAAGCAGCAATTTAACCAAAACAAGGGACAGGACATGCAATGTGGTTAAACCTGGAAGCAGAACAATGCCTAAGTGGCTAAACTGGAACTAATACTAAACTAATGTCCTGGTGTGAGACAAATCAGAGTGAATACAGTGATGTAATGAATAAAGCTTGACAGTACAGCATGATGATGCATACAAATTACTGCATGCTGTGGAGAATGCAAGTTACGCAAGACATCCAATGCATGTATGAAAGGTGGTGAAGGTATAAACTTATAATGAAATAAAGTCTGACACTACATATAGGTTGGGGGGAAAATTGAACCTAAGAAGCTATGGTGGGTTGCTCTACGGGGACAGGACCCTATATTGGCTGAGCAAATCATAAAAGGGGTTGAAATATGAAGGATGATGAGATGTGGTCAGGACATGGTCTCTTGTTCTGATACTTAATGAGTATCAGTAAAACTAATGAGGGTATCAGGTAAACAGAACATGTAATGGTTATTATGATATACTGCAGGATATGCAAGTGGTGAAAGTATGTGAAGTACATGAATGAATGAGTGCATGTGAATCTAGGATATGCAAGGAATGTTATATGAAGTGCAAGGCCTGTGCTAAGGTGCAGTGTGTTGAGGATACGAATGTGAATATGAGTGAATAAGTGTTAGAACATAAGTACAATGCCAATTTGTGTGGACACTTCAGGTATACAGGATACTAAGATAGTGTAGTAGTTCATCTATATGCAGGACATGATCAAATTTGTTGGTTATATGCCTAAGTAGCAGGGAATGAAGTGTCAATTACAAGAGAGTGAAGTGTGAATTGTGTACTTGAGTCTAACGTGTCAGGAAAGTCATGTGATAATAATGAAGCACAAGATAGTGTATCCGAGTAGGACACGAAGGTCATGGGTGTCTTACTGGAAAGGGTAAAGAAAAATAATAATAAATCATCAAGGCTGTAAGACATACTAACATACTATATAGAAATTGGTTGGTCAGGGAAATCATCTACATTGGGTTATTATTCTAATACCAATGCTAGCTATCACCTCTAGGGTATAGACACCGTACAAGTCGTCATATCATTACACTATGAAAGAACTACATATGAATAAGTTTTACAAAACTAAAATATCCCTACTCCTAAGTTATTTGATGATGGAATACAATTTTATAACAACAGAAGGGTATAATAGAGATGATATGTTTAAAAACCTTCTCAAGATATAATCTGATAATCATATGCGCATGTCCAAAATCATGTTACTCAGAGTCTTCGTCATGCTAATGAGCAAGGCTATGATAATCACAGAGTCCTTGACTAAGGTACATACCTCTAGAATCATGGTATTTAAAATTTTTGTATTGCCGCAAGCTTGACAGCAAAAACTTTAAATTTCTACACTCGAGAAATACGTCCAAAATCTGACTATATGTCCTCACTATGCCAGCTAATATGACTATCGAAGATTCTAGATCCCATAACTAAGGTGACCTAGCCTATATGATTTATCTTGGCAGAAAATTAAATCGACAATGAATACCAAGAATCAGATTTATCTACGAACAAGAACGATAAGCAAGATCTATTGGAACTAAATTTCGAGATGGTTAAAATATGGCAAGGAATAGAATTAAGATGAACAGAACCTGCGATAAGCTCTCCTACTGCCTGTGCACCATCAGCTGCCATAGCGTAAGCTCGCCCCTGCTGGCCTCCTATAGCCTGATGATGTGCGAATCTCTGCTGCTGAGTCTGTAAGGGTAGTCCCTTCTGATGGCTCACCGGAGCCCTCACTCCTGCTCTCTAAGCTGTCCATCCAGGAATCTTGGGACACTCTCTTAACTAGTGATATGATGCTCCACAAAGTAGGCACTTGCCTAACCTCATCCGGTATTTACTCCAATCGTGCCCTGGTTTCCTACAGAAAGGGCAACCGGTAATATGCTACTGTCTAGGGGTCTGCTGCATCTGTAACGGTGGTCCCCTCGGCTGCTCTGTCGGAGCCCTACCTCCTGCTGCTACCTGAGTCATTGTTGTCTGGCTCTTGGGATACTTTCTACACCGATGCTCCGTTGAACCACAAAGTAAACACCTGCCAAGCCTCATCCTGTAGTCGTTCCACCCATGCCAGCCTTCTTGTAGAAGTTGTACCTAGCGTCCTGCTGCTGTCTTGATGCCTGGTAGAAATATGTACGTCTTTGACCCTGAAGGTGCTGCTAAACATGCCTCTACTGATACTGATGTTGGATCTGTACGTGAGGTCTCTTGGCCTGATCTCCACTGCTACTGGCTCCATGAATGTCATGTCCCCTCTTGAACAACTGTTGCCATTGAGTTTCCACTATCTGTTGGAAGAAGGAGATCAAACGCGCCACGTCCTCATCCTGATGGCGATTGCTGCTGATGAACGTTTGGGATGACTGGGGAAATTCTCGGAGTAGGAAGATGTGCACTCCCATAAGCTGCAGATATCCCAGCCTGGGCTGGCATAAAAGAAACTGCAGTCTTGGGGTCCTGCTGATCAGGACGAGAAGTGGCAGTCCCCTCAGTGGTGTCTTCCCAATCGAGACGATGAGATCGTGTCTCCATAACCTTCATGATGACAGATCAAACGAGAGGGAAATCACTGAGAATGAAGCGATAACATCAAGGGAGGACAGTTTATTTTCAAGGAAAGACAATAATGTAGCTATTTTAGGTAACATGAATCTGATTAAAAGTTTTTCCTAATGTGATTTAGTACCTTCAAAATAAATATATCCTAATCCTACTGCAGGCTGTAGTGATACTCTAGTTCGAATACCACTACATAAACTTGACCTGCATAGGCCACCACTAAAAACGTGTCACGACCCGCACCCTAGAGTAAAGGCACGAGACGTGGGTACGTCCAGCCTACGCCGCAGTGTCGGTGGTAGAATGTTGTCCTAGGTCACGTACATCTAACAGTTATAAGGTACTTGTACAGTATATACACTCCGAATGGAGGTGACATAATAAAGTACAACTCAATCACAACTAAGGAAGAAAATACGATAAGATAGAATAGATGAACCACAGAATCCACAGATGATAATACAGATGAAAGAGATTGCCATAAGTCTAAGATAACAACTTCATAAATCCAGAATACAAACTCCAAATATATACAAGTGTATCCCATAGACAAAATGATAATAGAACTAGTCTAACTAACTAGCCTAGTCTACAGGGGTAGTATCATTAGCAAGTGCTGGGTCCTCCTGAGGGTCCAGCTCGCATGTGTCATCTAGGCCTGCTCCGTAATAAGTGGGACACAGCTCCTCAAAGTCATCTGTAATATTTCAACAGGTCCAGTTAGGACTGGAGCGAGCACAGTACATCTCACGCAGTTCATATCATGACTGGAATATAAATCAGGCAATAGAGTAAGATACATGAAACACTGAGTGAGTAAAAGAGAAGATTGTAATAAAATATCTACTATAAGTAAAGAGCTACAGTGAACTAGTTATTTAGAGTACGAGCTAGACATGTGAACGGCTTGATAATAAACATAAAAGTTTGTACATGACTATACTACTTTGGAATTGTTCACATGACCATTTATATTCCCCCGTACCCCAATCAATACACAAGGATCCAGACAGGTTATGTTATTGCACATGATATCACATGGGGCACATAAATGGGTGCACATGAATGTAAACATGGAGCTCCATGAACATATGAGTACATGAATCACGAGAGTGCACATGAATGGTGAAAGCACATGAATACATGATGAAAGTGAAACGCACATGACATGATGTAACCGATGCTCCCGAGGGGGATAACATCTCATGAAAGGATCCATATAGTACCAATCCGTGTTAACAACGTGACAGTATCAAGTAAAGTAATCTATAGCAAGAATATAGTCCTAGCAAGTATGAAACGGTCAGAGAATGTACTCGCCTGATATCTTGAATGTCTGAATGAAATACTGTCTGAGGAGTGGTGTCCGGTTCCTAATCAGAACAATACAAGTCACAACATATCCAAACTAATAAAATAAGCTACTATGATGCATTCTACATGATGTTGGGTCAATTCTAGACTAAAGTCAATTTTGGTCAACTTCAGTCAACTAACTAGTCAATGCTAGGTCAACTAGGTCTACCTAGACCCAATCAAGTCTCACTAGGCCTAACCAGTCTATCCTAGCAAGTATACAACAAAGAAGTCTCATCTAGTCAAACAACACACTAAACCCAAGTGTACACACTCCACATGCCATAGGCTATACTACCTAGGCCATGAGCCAACACAAGGATATATTCCACACACATACAATTCCTATATATCTATATACACATTATATATATCAATAGGCAATCTCTATTACATCACATTATCACATTAATTTATATATATATATATATATATATATATATATATATATATATACACATTATATATATCTATATACACATTATATATATCAATAGGCAATCTCTATTACATCACCTTATCAATAGGCAATCTCTATTACACATTATCACATTAATTTATATATATATATATTTTTATCACATTAATTTATATATATATATATATATATATATATATATATATATATATATATATATATACACACACACACACACACAGAGAGAGAGATATAGGGAAAGTATGTGTATGTGTGTGTCATATAAGCCCATGTGTGTGTAGATAGTGTCATGAGCTAGCAGTAGTGTGTGTCAATGCCATAGGCTAGTGTACATACCAATGTGTGTGTTTAGATCATAGGCATGTAGGTATCTACATCGTGTCTCAGTTTAGATTTGTGTGTGCGTGTGTGTAGGTGAGTGAATGATAGGTATTAGGAGTAGTGCATAGATGTGTATAACATATGTGTGTGTAAACTCCATTAACAATGTGTAATCCCAGATTTTGGTGTGCTAGTGTTCTAATAGTATGTCTCAGGAATTCAGGTTTGTATGCATAGATGTTAGGGTCAATAGTGTGTCAAAACAGTGATTCTCAGTCCCAGGTTCATGACAGTGTATAGGCCTATCAGTTAGGGAGTTTTCGAAGGCTAAGTAATATGCAAACAAGTTTTCAGTTAGATATAGGAACAAACATTGTGGCCTAAACAACAATTTCAGGAAACACATGGCAATTTACTCTCAAATTTTTTGTGTGAGTGTAGATAGTGTACATGTGTGTGAAGAGTGTCAAACTCAGAATTATGTGAGTGTCCTGACAGTTAGCTACTAGGGTGTCAATGTGTAGATTAGTATGTATACATGAAGGTGTGTACATGAGTGTCCATGTCATAAGTGTGTGTGTCTATATTGCACTAAACTAAGCAACAGTATGTACATAGAACAACCAGTGTGTATAGACAGAACCATGAGTGACAGTGTGAATCAATGTTAGAAATTAGTGCATCAAGACTGTGTATCAGTCTAATGAAATCCATAGCCCAAAATGAAACCTAAGGACTGAATTCTCATGCCAAACCATAACCCTTAGCACATAGGTTAATTCCCAGGTTATTACTACACAAATTAATCATAAACACAAGCTAATCCTATTCGAATTTCAGGAACCCCACACTGACAGTTTTCAAGTATCAGGAAAATAGGAGATTTCCAATTTCGAATTGGAAATAACAATTAATAGTTTAAATTAGTGGTTGGTAATACATGTGTCACATGTGGTTGTGTCCATAAGACCATAATGTATCCAAAATCTGGACACAAACGTGTCCAATCAAAAATAAGACTCAACCACAGAAACTGTGTACAGACAGCGTGGTCGAGCGGTGTCGAGCCCTCGTGCTCTCGACACAAGGCGACACGAGTCTCGTGCTTGTGCACAGAGGTTCGCCTAGGGTAGGGTTACCTATGTGACACCCTGCACCATGACGAAGTGTCGCCGTGTCGTGTCAAAATGTGCGTATCGGAGCGCAAAACCAGACTGAAACAATACAGTAAAAACCAGTGCACGAGTCCTAGATCCCTCGACACGAAACGAGGGCAGCTCTAGCTTGACACACGTGGTGACAGACGCTGCCCCCAGCCCCATACCAAGTTTGGTGGGGCCACGTGGCCTGTGTCGCCAGAAATCGAGTTCGGGTAGCAGTATACTAAACCAGGCCCAGTGTACAGCGTGTCCAAGACCCAAAAGTGACATGAACTGGATACGATTTGTACTCAATTAAAAAGAAAGTGATAAGCCACCTCAAAACACAAATTTCTATTCAAATACATTTTGAAAACAGTGATGAAAATCCCTATGTGGCATTTCATCGAACACATCAAAACATAGACAGATACGTGTCTGATACGAACACGAAATGGACACGATTCAACATAAAACCATTACCTACAGCTAGAGACACCTAGGGCTATGAAAATATGCAAAGAAATCAGAAATCTAATGGGTTAAGAGTGTGTTACCTATAGGTTGTTCTTTCTCAAGAAAACACCCAAACAGAGGATCCCTCCTTGCTAGCTCAATGCTCCAAATTGCAACAAAATTGAGATTTCTCTCCATGAATACAAAATAGGGCTAGATTAGGATCATATGCAAAAGACTAGAGTGGAAAAGGATTAAAAATGAAGAATATAGGGATTGGGGAAGAAATGACATTACCTCTTTCTATTTTTAGAAAATATTTCCTAAAGAGGCGAGTCCTATAAAGAGGGATATATAGGGGTACCTAGGGTTTCAAGTGGCCGGCCAAGCCTAGTAATCTAGGGCTAGGGTTCAGGTTTGGGCCTTCTCCCTATGTAACTTATAGGCCCAAATTGCTATAGACTCAAAATTCCTATGTAAAAATCTAAGGCAATTATCTTCTTAGCCAATTATCTAGATATTTATAATCTCGTCTTCTAGTGGATTTACACTAATCATGATTAAGACCCTAAGACTAATCTAGAATAGACTAAGCTTCTAGGTAAAGTCTCAAATCAATACTTAAGACATAAGTATCTAATAAAATACAAAATCACCAAAATTGACCAAAAGAGCAAAAGACTCTCAAGCTAGAAATGTGGTAGTGACACTAGGTCGCATAAGCACGATCTAGATCCAAGTTTAATTGTGAAAGACGATAAAATCATGAAGTCGAAATCAAGGTCTCAAAAGCACGATTTAGGAAGAAATCAAGTCAATTTGGCACGGTAGAATTTTATTCAGACGATCAATTTTCAATTCTAATACGACTAATTTCGTACTCACACTAGTTAGTCGTGATCGAAAGTCAAGAATTTTAGGCATGATTTTGAGATAAGGTAATAAGTATAGTGATGATCGCTAAAATTACGACCAAGAGATTCAAAGTCGTCTTAGTCATGCCAGATCATCTAGGCCCGACTAAGTATAAGTAATTTTAGATAAAATCAGGAAATCAAATCAAGGTCAAAAAGAGTTTAGGCACGAGTATCCAAGGATGGAAATCTGGGTCGCAATTGAATTAAATTCAATTGAGTACGATCCAAGATATGGGTACGATCATAGAATAACCAAAGTCGATTGGTCACGTCCAAGGGAATTAGGACTCAATGATGTTGAAAACTCAAAGAATGATTCAAAGTCATGGAATAAGTCAAATTCTATTTTGATAGGAAAATCAAAAGACAAGGTTTCTTAGGGAAGCCAAATTAATCATCTCTCTCTAATACTATCAAATTTATCTGATCATCATTTGCCAATCACACCTTTATCTCACAAGTCCAAATATGAAATTCAACCTTTATGTGATGACTGCCAAAGATTAAACCCTTATATGATTACTGCCAAAAACTGCCCTTCTGTCATGAAGATTGGACCTTATCATGTTTACCATAGGCCAAATTTTAAATTCCAAAACACTACTCATGAAGCATACCCTTTATTTGAACTCAACACTATCCACTTAATCATCTTTAAATCCAAATTCTTCCACCTTGTCCTAAATTGGATCCGAAACCTCTAAATCAAGTTTATATTATCCTTGAACTTTCCAAATCACGCTTCTCGTGTTATACAAATCTAATACCACTAGGCCTTACAAAACTTATTTTTCATTATAAAACCAGCCTTCATATCTTTCTTCAACGTACTCCTTCCAATATTATCCATCTTAAATTTCTCTCTTTTTTTATATCCATAAAATCTCTATTTTTTAACTCTAAAATCTTTGTGTTCTCTAACCTCTTACCAATGTCTTGTCCAATTTCATATTCATCATCAGATATAGCTAAAATTTCTTCTCCATTATTGCAATTCCAAATTTTAGCATCAAAATCTCAATGTGAAATATCTCGAGAATCGATAACCTAAAATTATCCAAATTTAAAAATATTTCAATATCGGATATCCTCGTCAGTTTCTAAACCATGTCCACGAAATATAAAGGTTCTAACCATTAATGCACATCCTATTGTCCTTCTCATTTGAAATCCTCCTACGTTCTTTACAAGTGATTCATCCTCCTAATTCTCTAGTAAACTATTTCTAAACTGATTATATCAACCTCTTGGTTTCATTTCCAATCTCAGTCATACCTTCATCTCAAAATTCTATTATAAGGTCCAACATCTCATATTCCTACAAAGATACTACATGATAACAAATTTGTCCTCCACAAGATAGATGATTATGATACTTCTTCGACTTTTTCTCAAGGTACACAGATATGAGAATTTCAAAAAATTTAAAGTGTAGATGACAGATATAGATACGAGATAGATGATTGGTGAAATCGAAACATAGTTAATTAAGACTAGGGAATAATGGTAAGATGAGGAAAATCATCATACGATGAGAGAGGAAAAAGAATGATAGAACAAGAAATAATAGTAGGAATTGTTCTTACTCAATAGGTCAAAAGAAGTGAATCAGTTTAAGATATGCTCTGATAACCATACACGTTTATCCAAAATCATGTTGTCGAAATTTCTGCCACGCCAGTAAGCATAGCTGCAATAACGATGGAGTCCATAACTATGGTATACATCCTATAATCATGCCATCTAGATTCCTTACCACGCCAACCGGTATGGCTGCAAGAAAATCTAAATTCCGTAACTAGGATAGTATACCCAAAATCAGGCTCCATGTTCTCGTCATGCTAGCTTGTATAGCTGCGATAAATTCTAAACTCCATATATAAAGTAGATATTTACCCTTCTTATCGTACTCATCAAATATGTTATCAGAATATATCTTAACTCAATTCATAAAAACTTATCTAGAAACAAAATCAAAGTCAACAACGAACATCAAGATTCAAAATTTTCATCAACGAATCAAGGACAAATAAATGGAAACAAATGAAAACAGATTTCGAGGTACGGTTTAGAGGAAGGTTCTCGGGGGATGTCCCAAATGTACTATCTAGGTCAAAATATAAAAGTTTGGAATATTATCTAAAACAAATCTCAACCTAGAAGGTATATAAGTTCAACTTCTATATTCTAGTTCCCTCTGGGGTCCATATATGCAAGAATATGGTTCGATAACGGACATATATTTTAAAATCAGGACGAATAGAAGCAAGTGGGAATAGATTCGAAAAACTTTTGAGATAAGACTCCCAGGGGTCATCCCTGGAATCTATTAAGAGTTCCTAATATGTGACTGAGTACAAAAATCCTAAAATATTCTATGACTCAATCTTAATCCTAGGACAGGCTCGCAGTAGTACAGATAAGCTCAAGTACTACCACGACTTCGTATTAATAGCAAAGACTGACCTGCATGGGCCACCACTAAAAATGTGTCACGATCCACACTCAGATATACGGGTACGAATACGTGGGCCACGCCCAGCCTACGCCACAGTTTCGGCGGTAGAGCACTATCAAGTACCCGATACTAACTATAACATCTAAAAGATCCATAACTATAAAGGTACTCATATCACATCACAAAAGCTAAGAAAGATAAGACAAGAAATAATAACAATATCACTAGAACAACTAGAATCTACAAAGGACCATATGAGACAAAAAATAAAACGGGGGAAAAACAATAACAAAACTAAAATAACTACTAGACCAAGAACTCCTGGGAGACAACTCACAACGAAAGAATATCAAAATCTGCCTCAGCTAGCAACATCCTGTAGTCCAATAATGAGGACATAACAACTCCTAAAATATTATCAACTTATCCAGTCAGGATGGGAATGAGTACATAAACTAATAGCAGTTCCATATGAATTGACAAATTCTATAAGAGACAATTATAATGAAATACAAGATGAAATATCAAGACTCGAAACAAAGTAGTATATGTAAAACTGGATATCATGTCAGGGTATAAAATACTGGAATGTAGAACAGTACAGTAATATCTGATGTATAATATAAATATAAATAGTACCTTGAGATATTATATCATTATGTGATTGGCTTGGGTCAAGATCAGGCTATTCTATTTGGCCCGACTATCACAGAAAAATCTTAAGAAGAGTCAAACCGGCCAACATGGAAAGCGAGCAGAAGAAATATAAGATCTCGCTACACCCTACGTGCAGTGAGGGTGACGCAAGCACAAGAATAATGACGTGGGGGTATTGATCACATAACCTATAATAACTCTCCATCCCCGAATAGTATAATAGATCCGGACATGTCACGTCATGATGTAGGATTCTCTAAGAGGGTAGCAAATCCTCTTAGGAATCAGCGTCTATATAAATACAAGAAAAATAAGATCGAACAATGTACCAAAATACCATGGTAACACAGGAATGACATCTCATGACAGGATCCGACATATACTAGTCCATATACCATCATCTCGGGAATCAAGTAAACACTATAGCTGAATCGAATATAGTAGATATCAAGACAATAAAAACTATCAGAGAATGTATTCGCCTACTGTCCTGAGCAATAAGTGAGGGTCTTTGCCTGAACCGATGTCACAGAGACCTAACATGAATTTACAAGGTTACTTAGTGTTCTAGAGTAAACAATATATATAAATACATTAATTCTATGCTTACAGGCTTATTATAGGTCAAACTTTGTCAAACCGGGTCAAAGGTTGACTTACAGTTGACTTTGGTCAACCGGTCAACTTCTAGTCCACTTCTAGGTCAAAGTTAGTCTCTATAATCATCCACATAGACAACTGGTCAATTTCAGTGATATGAAATTACTAGAATCGACGGATCTCAATTTCGATGCACGAATCTCAAAATATGAACCAAAAAGAGAAGGATTATAACAAATGGTGATAGATAGGAAAAAGTCTACAGATGTTATCGGATGATGAAACAAACATCACTAATGAGTTCAAAATGGTCAAAATAGCTAGAATAGCCTATCCATAAGTCTAATTTGGACACAGGGGCAAAAGGTAATTTCGGATCAAAACGGTGTCCGTGTAGGACCCACTTTGTGCCAAAAAATGTGCCAGGATAAAAGTCTTCAAAACCTAGCAAAGTATATGTCCATGAATCCAAAATAAAGATACAAACTCAAAGGTGTATCCGAAATTGGATTCCGATGACCCGATCTCAAATTGGTCCGTTGAGCCGGATATTGGAATCCGATTTGCACGAAAATGCACATCGGAGCCAATGTCCACAAAACTTAGCATATTATATTTCAACGAGTCTAAAATGATGATACAAACTCAACGCTATATCCAGAATTAGATTTCGATGAGCCGATCTCAAAATGGTCCGTTGACCAGGACATTGAGATTTCAATTTGCACAAAAATGCGTGTCGGAGTCAATGTCCACAAAAATCAGCAAACTATATGTCAATGAGTCCAGAATGACGATACGAACTCAACGGTATATTCAGAATTGGATTCCGATGAGCCGATCTCAAAAAGACATGTTGACTCAGACTATAGGGCCCACCTTGTACCGAAATACATGTCGGGGACCACGTCCTCCAAATCTAACAAACTTTATATGAAATCATGCCAGAGCGATGCCACGAGTCTAATAGTGGTGTCAGAAATTGAATTCGGAGTCCCGGGTTCAAAAATAAAATTTAACAAGTTAGAAATTACGAATTCGGACGGCCATCTTTGGCGTCAAATTCAACCAATCAAACGTGCTCACAATGTAAAAAACTTAAGGAGTAGGAAGAGGGTTATACCAGCTGGGAACAGAAACTGGTGGCACATCAAATGGAGCTGCGATGGCGGGGATACGAGCCGACGAAGTTGGCTCCACAAAACTGTCCAAAAATCATATAATTTAAACGGTCAACTTGGTGGCCGATTTTGATATATCAAACGACAAAATTAATGTATGAAACTTAAGGGGAGTTAAGTGGTATATACCGAGATTGAGATGGAAGAAATGGATCGATGATCCAACGGTCGAATTTCTCGAAAAATGTGTACGAAGTCGCTATCCCGAAACAAGGTTCTGTATTCAAATCTTGCGCGCATCACGACGTGATTTCATGCGAAACGCATGAATCGTGCGTTTCATGCACTGAGGGCAAGGAGGCACGCCACGGGAGAGCTTGTCAGGGTCACGCGCGGCTTGGAGGGGCTCGCCGGCGGCGGCGACGACGCACGACTGCTGCTGTGGCACTTGCTACTGCTTCTGCGCTGCTACTGCTGGCTGTTGCAGCTGCTGCTGCTGGCCGCATGGCGGCACGGGGGCTAGACGGGGGCACAACAATGGTTGGCCGACGGCTGCAACAAGGGAGGAGGAGAGGAAGGTGGAGGTGGTGTTCGGTGGGGGTGGTGGTGTGCTCGTAGTGGTGATGGTGGTGGTGTTAATGGTGATGGTGAGGATGATGATGGTGGTGGTGTTAATGGTGATGGGGAGGATGATGATGGTGGTGGTTTTAATGATTATGAGTGTGAGGGAGGGGGTTCGGTTGAATGTGGGGGAGAGGGGAGAGGGCTGTGAGGTAAGCCTATCAATGGTAGACCGAAAATCCGTATCCGATCCGTATTCGAACCAAAAATATCCGAAATTTTGGATATGGATACGGATTCGGATATCATATCGGATATTTATCGGATATCGGATGCGGATACGGTAAGTGTCATATCAGAACCAATAATATCCGAACCAATAATATTTAAATTATTTAATAAATTTAAAATGATATTTACTACAAATTATATTTTTCAGCCAAAACTTATTGGAAAGTGTAGATAGTTCAAACTATGTTTTTGAGCCACTTTTAGTGGTTTAGATCGGTACCATAGGGTTGAACTTAAATTTCCAGCAACATATATACTACAATATATTTGTCATATCATATATAAAGAGTTAAAATGTTTTGGTTGTCACCTTGCAAGCGGCTAAAAAACATTGTTTGAAGTATCTACCCGATCTAAACCAGCAAGGTGACAACCAAAACGTTTTAACTCATTTTTTTCTTTCCTTTTTAAAATATTTTTTTAGTAATCTTATTGGTTCGGATATTATCCGATATCCGTTAAAATTATTGGTAATAGATATGGTAGCCAAAAATTATATCCGATCGGATATCGGATAGTTATCGGATATATCCGATAGTTAATGGTTCGGATATGGTAATGCCAAAAACCGACCAATAAGCTACCATTGACAGGCCTACTGTGAGGTGATGGGGTTGTGTACTTCGGAGAGAGAGAGAGAGAGAGAGAGAGAGAGAGAGAGAGATGTATGTATATATATATAAATATATTATTAGAAAGAGAGGGAGCTTGATATTTATAGATATAGAGAAAGATTTTATAGTAGGAAAGAAGGAGAAACATTAGTGGGGTGTATGGGCAGACTTGAGAGGGGTCACACCAAATTGGGTTGGGTGTTGGGTCAAGTTTGGGCCAAGATTTAAATAAAATCACAAATTTAAGTCATTTAAAATCATGGATGAAATGAGAGCACAAGGGAGATCAATTGGGTGGCACGCAAGTTGCATGTACATAGTAGACTCAAAACAGGTCAGATCCATATATTGGGTCGATCAGATTGGACCGATGTCGGGTCCCGAAATTAAATTGGAAGTTAAATCACAAATTACGGCATACGATAAATTGATCTAAATTGACCCGAAAGTTGCGCGAAGCAAAAAGAGCACAAGGGAACAAGTTTAAGTGGGACATGATATATCAACAGAAAGATAATCATGTCTACTACAAACTTAGAGAAGGAAGTTTCCAGAGACTGACATCTCTGACGCTCCAGAAATCAAAGTCATAGAAAAGAGCATTTAATGATAAAAAATAATCAAATAAGAATTATTATCAAAAATAATTATTTTAACAAAATAAAAAATAAATCCCTGAAATTCAGGGGGCTTACAGTCTGCGTTCCAAGGCATCGTGGTACATCAGTCGAGCACCGATGTGTATCTTCAAGCGGTCCCCTGACTTCAACCCACGTGTCGAAACACCTATCGCTCAGGTATGGATTGCCTTCCCAGCCCTCCCGCACTTCCTCGGTGACCACAAGAGTCTAAGTTTTCTGTATTTTCTTTCCATGGCTTTAAATATTTAGATCAGGGAGAGAAAAAATTTGGTAGCCACATGAGTCGTTTTCTACCAAAACAAAACCTAAAAATATTTTGTCTTCTAATCTTTTCCTTAGCTTCTAATATTTTCGTTGCTTCTGATCAATATATTCGATCCATTTATTTGATTTTTGGCCCAAAATTAAGGCTCAGATTTAATTTTTTTTAAAAGGCCCAAAATTATAGAGGACTTACATACACTATAAAAATGTACCCTCAAAAAATTTTTGATTTACATACACTATAAATTTTTTTGTACCCTCTAATTTTTTAGGCCCAAGGCACGTCATAGGCCTCATATTAAGTCGGGCTTTGCACACAACATCCTATTTTTGTGTTTTATTGTAACACATTTGTCTCTTCTTTGTAACAAAGAAACTGTATGCGCCTGTTAAGCATATATCATTAACCCTTATTAGCTTATCATTATCCTTAATCATACGAATATGTCTCCATGTTTCTTCTTTTTATTATTTATCACCATATAGTCATGGATTTAAAAAGCTACATATTCTCGTTCCCAAACCCTAAGGTTTGCTCTCCCCAAGCCCTAAGGTTTGGCTCTCCGCCAGCAGGGTGGTGTACCTGTCGTTGCTATCCTACGATTCTCCCATCCTCTCTCCCCCCTTCTTCCCTCTCCACTTTCCCTCTCCCTCACTTCATCATTGATCCTTCTCTCTCCAATATTCTCACCGCCATGCTCTACTCGGCTATCCATTGCGTTTTCGCTGCTACTCTCACAATGACTTCATATAAGGAGGTCGTGGAGAAGATGGCGAACCTTTTCAACCTCCAAGGCCCAGCGAAGGCGATTTCCCTCTGTGCTAGGGATAGCGTGATCCCCCAATACTGGGCTTTCTCCATCACCGTCAAGCCATACTCCACATGCCACTTCACTCGAGCGACGTTGACCACCATCCTTCCCAAGCTATGGAGGACAGCAGCCCATATAAAGGTCTCAGATTTGGATGGCGACGTAAGTATCTTTCTTGTGCAGCTTGAGTCACCGGAGGAAGTTGACATAATCCTACTAGAGGCACGATGGAGTATCAATGAGAGGCCTATAGTATCAATACTATATATATATATATTTTTTCAGAAAACCCCAACTTTTATTGAAGAAATAGGCACAAAATGTCGAAGCCTATACAAGTAAGAGCGTTAAAAGCAACAAAAATGACAGAAAGAGACAAGTGCGAGGCGCGCACACCAAAAAGGAGGGGGTGGAGGACGGCCTAAGCCAGGGCTTCCTAGAACGAGTTGGAGACGTGAGAGCAGCGCCTGCGAACTTTGTAACATTATCTGATGACCTCTTTGTACAACTGTATATGGTGGATTTGGCATCCTTCATATCTGAATTTATTCCTGTTTTTCCAAAGAACCCAAATACCGGCGGCTGCTACGATCTGATGTCCGTGGGAGCGGCTCCAGAAGGCCAGAAGATCGTAGAAGCCCCAGTCG
This sequence comes from Iris pallida, assembly GCA_029216955.1. Classification (NCBI taxonomy): domain Eukaryota; kingdom Viridiplantae; phylum Streptophyta; class Magnoliopsida; order Asparagales; family Iridaceae; genus Iris; species Iris pallida. The sequence continues at coordinate 6,468,520 of JANAVB010011000.1, read as the reverse complement.
GTTGAGCAATGTCAAGACTATTGTGAAGCTTGGACCAAATTCCTGCAGCTAGATCTCCCGAAAGAAGGATTTGCTCTGCTGATTCCGACTTGTGTTCCTCGCAGCAGTGACATTTAGAAGCGAGGCTGAATCCTATAGTTCTGATGATGTCATCCGTCGAAATCTTTCGGCGAATAGTACGCCAGATGAGGATAGACCATTTGATGGGAAGGTATGTCGGAAAAATTTGGCATAAACGATATTCGACGCTCCTCTGTCTCTGACAACGAGTCTTGCGGAAGCCAAGGTGAATGTCCCACCCGGGTTGGGAGACCATTTCCAAGTGTCGCGTGTTTCTGAAATCTGCAGATTAGCCGCAAGAAGACGGTTGGTCGCCGTGTCACCCCCAGTTTTCAGAAACAGGGATATTTTTATCATTTTATATTTTGAATATTTTTTAAATTTATTTTATTATTTATGATATTATTTTGGGGTTGAAATTTATTTTATTAATTATGATATTGTTTTGGGGTTATTTGAGTCGGGTTCGAATTTCAACTCAATCCGACTTGAAACGGGGACCCGGGGGATAGTTTGACTCTAGTGGGACCCACACACTAGTTAGGCATGACCCACATGATATTAATTTTAGTCCACATGATATTAATTTTAGTTAGTAGTTAGACTAATTATTTATGGATAGGTTTAGTTTAATTAGAGACTTAAAACTAGACTAAATTGACCTCAACATTTAACCCATTCCTAATTTAAATCAAATAGATTAGTGGAGGGCATTTTGGACATTCAAATAGGGGACACCTCACCCTTTTTGGGCAGCCACCTATGGGAGGGATAAGGAGTGAGTCACTTCTTCATTCATTTGTTTTCATCCACTTTCTCTCTCTTGTTCTTTCCCAAATTAATTTAGAGATGAACCTCCATTGATTTCATCTCCAAATCAACCCCTTCTTCCACCAAATCTTCTTTATTTCTCTTCTACTCCATGGTTAGAGGGTGCTAGCTAAGTTTGGGAGGATTCGGAGCTCGTTCGTGTCCTTTTGGAATCTCTACGTGTCGGTGCCGTATCGGAAGGCTTTTCCTTTGAATCTCTCTCTCGAAAGGTATAATCTCTCCTCTAATCCATCCCTACATGCATATAGAAATATTTTGAACCGATAGGAATGACTCCCATAGTTGTATCTCCATTTGTGTCCATTTCGTGTCCATTTGGAGGTCATAGGAGTGTCCTTTGTGTTGTGGTTGTGTCCATGTGGGAAAACCTCAAATTTGGACACACTATGTGTTGTTGTTATGGATGAATGAATTATTACATATTTAGTCTCATATTTTTGTATTGGAAATGTGTTCTATAGTCTCACACACACACACACACACACACACATATATATATATATATATATATATATATATATATATATATTTATATATATATGTATATATATATATATATATATATATATATATATATATATATATATATATATATATATTAGTGTAGAGAGTGAGTTTTGATATATTATGTTATATACTTGTGTTTCTTTTGTCTCAAACTACCTAAATTCGTCATAATTTTTATCCACGTTTTTAGTAGCTAGAGCAACTTAGAAATGCCATAACTTTTAGCTCATAACTCCAATTAACCTCCCATTTTTTTAAAAGAAGCGTATCGAAGTTAGCTTTTCAAATATATATTTTAACAAGCCAAATTCCTTCTGAAACTTTCTGTAAAATTATTTGAGTGTCAGTTGTACGAAAGACGAATGCGTTTCGGTATTTTTACGATTCCGGGAGCTTTCGGACACGAAAATGCGATCCGTTTAAAGTTTCGGAAAGCTAACACAAAGATATATAACATACTTTAATCCTAGAATTTAATGAATGCCTAATTGGTACAGTATTGATTTTAAGTAGAAGAGTGACTATACGATATATGTATTTTGTGTAACCTATGAGCCTATGTAGTATGGATATTAAATGAATATAGAGTATGTAATGCATGATATGTTAGATGAATGAAATGATATATATTTTCTTTACATTAATGTATATATATGGTTGAATGCAAGCATGTAGGAATGCAATTAATATAATGCATATAAGCAATGCATGAATAAAAGAATGATATACAATGTATTCATGAAAGTATATAATGAATGTAGATATGAATGCAAGATATATATGTAATGATAGATATGAATGCATAATGAATAAATATTGTAATACAATATATAATGATAACATGTATGGTAATATAGAGTATATGATGCAAGCATGAATGAATGGAGGAAATACATGTATATAGGTAATATAGAATGTAATATATGAATGCAAGCATGCAAGATAATGTATTGTATCCATATATGATGTATTCAACTTGAAGATAATGTAATATATAAAAGGAATGAATGATAATATATAACATGATATGTAAGGTAATACAAGGTATGAAATATATGATGCGTGCATATTTGTATGTCTCTATGTTAATGTATGAAATGATATGAATATACAATGTATGCATATGTATAAAACATGTTGTAGAAGCATGGAAAATACTAGAGAAAGACCCATGCGGCTCAGAAAACGCATGCGGCTCAGGGAGTCATGCGGCATAAGGAGCTATGCGGCCGGAGGCATTCCATACGGCTCAGAAGACATGTGGCGTGACAGTGCTCCCCTCCGATCCATGCTGCATTAATTGTTTTAACGGCTGACCCCTCTGAAAAGTTGACAGACCTGACACCAAAGCAGGTAATTATGACTCTGTCATGATGATGAATCTCTAGGGAAGAGAAAGAAATCTCTGACACGATCCCCCGAGAGCAACAAAATGCCACGTGGCCCTGCCACGTGGGGGTGCTTATGTGGCTCGAAGTGGAGACTTCCCATGCGGTTCAGAGTGAAGCTGTCCCATGCGGCTCGAGTGGAATCATCCCTATGCGGCTCAAGAAGATCATGCCTATGCGGCTCAAGCAGACACACCATTATACGGTTCATGCGGCTCATCATATGGTTCAGAAGTCTGAAGGAGGGGGCCACTGCCCTGACAGCCCTGACACGTGTCCCAAGTCTTATACGGCCCAAAATTTATGCGGCCCAAATCTCATGCGACCCAATCTGCATGCGGTTCCAGTCTCACCATTGGCTCTCAGGACACGTGTCCTCAGCCGATCAATCTTCCAGATTTATGGCAATCCAAGATCGGGTCGAATCCCAATGATCTGGGGCACGTGGCAGGAGAATAAATTTGATTTATTCGCAGATATTAGAGAATCATTATAAGGAAGATTTATGCCAATCAGCATTAATTGCTAATGGGGATTTGGTGTAATCTACCCTTAATAGTTCTGATTCGCCACAATCAGAAACGAACGGCCTGGATTGATCAATCCCCAGGCCGCCGCCATCTCCAAGAGCTAATCATTGGCAACCCTAGTGATCACATCCCACTATTATAAATAGCAAGGTACCATTCCCTTGTGAGAGATAGGGAGATATACAAAAAAAAAGAATCAGAGAAGAATACGTATACACAGAGAGACTTCCCCCATAGTCAGAGAGAGAATATACACAGAGAGAGAAGCCAGGAGAGCAATCAGAGAGAGAGCAAGAAGGCATTTCTTCGTCAATGACCAAGCAGATCTTCCCCGAGTCAAGGCTGCGTACCGATCGTCCAAGGAGTAAGGCAGAGCGGCCGTCGCTTTCCCGAGCCTCTATCGTCACCCCCCAGAATCTAAAATAAACAATCGTACTTAGACTGCTGTACCTAGATTTTCGTCCCTAGGCTTTCTTTGTACGAGCGAGTTTGTATTATGAGTCTAAGTTCAGTCCTTCGATAATTGTTCTGTACTTTTACAATCAATAGCAAACACGATGGCGACTCTGCTGGGGACTAACTTCTCCACGGCTGAGGAGTTGGTGATGCAATCGGATGCAGCCAAACTTGGCTCTATACAACAGAAGATGGTCGTACGCTTCGACCAACAGGCGTTCGAAGAGATGCTCTCTGAAGGTAGCACTGGCCCGGTCCAGAAGCGCACCCGCACCATAAAGGCTCGCAAAGAGTGGAGGCCAAAATCATTTGCTCCTCCGCAAGCCCTTGATGGGGTAATCTCTATTGCTCAAGAGGGCGAGAAAGACTCCCCTGCGGCCCCACTTCAGACCGTAGACAACTCTGCAGTACCCAAGTCCGGCAGAAGAAAATACTATGATGCTGGACTTGCAGGGGCAAAGAGGAACTCTACGCGATCCGAGTCGCAGAAGAGTATTAGCCGCAGGGAGAAAGCCCATGCGGCTACAACCGCCGACCGCATAAAGAAAACTCATGCGGCCACATCTGTCAGCCGCATAACTTATGCGGCTACAGTTGCCAACCGCACGGATGAGACTCATGCGGCTATTAAAGTTAATCGCTTGCAAAAAACCCATGCGGCCACAGATGCCAACCGCATGCGGTCAGCCTGCACGGTCGTGACTCCTAGCCGCATAAAGACTCATCCTACAACAAAAGACAGCCGCATGCAGACAGCCTGCACGGTACCCAATGCTAACCGCATAGCGTCCGTCCCATGCTTCTCTCGATCAGTCTTCGACCGGCTTTCATGCGGTCCTGACTCTGATCATTCTCTGGATGATAATCCAGACTCTGTGGTATTCGACTTAGACTCCTCCTATTACGCACCCACAAGTGCTAAAAGGAGGAAGTCTAGGGCAGCGCGGGCTCATCAAGTCCAGACGACTGCCCCAACCTCTGACTATCGGGGCGTCCCGCTGATTATCATGCGGGCCTCTGATGGGAAGTTGTATAAAACCACTCAAGTCCAGCCCCCGGCGGCAAACAGACAAAGTGGTTCCTCTGACCTGCGTGAGGTTGTCCTCCACAAACGCAAGGAAAGAGAAGGAGCTTCGGGGTGTAAAGAGCCCTCACACGGACATCAATGCACCCAGATCATCGTCAACTGCTGTTGCAGCAACGCGGCGGTGACGGAAGACCGGCCATCCGTCTTCCAAAGACTACATCACCCGAGCTCAGAAGATGAGGCACCTCCTGTTGTCTCCTGCAAGTCCGCGCAGAAAGTTCTCGCCAAGGAAAGAGGGAAGAAAACGAGCATCTCCAGCCCAAAGGTGTCAACTACTGCAGCTAAGAAACCGTCGTCTAAAGGGTTATCCTCCACTGGAGTATTTCAACACACCCGTTCGAAGACGAAAACTGCTGCAGTAGGAAGTTCGTCGTCTGTAACATTGGGGGTCGTCGGAACTGGGGGTAGCACTCCTCCAAACATCCACGATAATCCGACATTCCAGGAATACGGACTGGAGGAAGCAAATCCTCCGACGGATACAACAGATACCGACGTCCCCAAGGACATCCTAGACGAAGCAAGCTCCGAAGCTGGGGGTAGTGTTCCTTCCGAGTCCGAACCTGAAGAGAACATTCCCACATATCCTGATGATTTTTTGATGCACGGGTACGACTCGGAGGGTACATCCTCCACCACTCCTTCCGTCACTCCTCATGTGAAGACGGTGTTCATGACAGACAGCAATCAAGGCGATTCCGGTGATCGCTAGCGCATCGACACTTTGGAGGCCATATTGCACGCCTTGGTCAAGTCTATAGACGAGATCAAAGCGGTGCTTCCTAATCTGCAGGGGGTGACACCTGGCCAGACAAGCACGGGTCCCGCAATCAATATAGATTCAAATTCTGCGGCACCGAACCCGGGCAACAATCCTCCCGAGATAACGGCCCCTACCGCGACAGATGAGGCCCGAGAAGTAAGAAGAGAGGTTCAGAAGCTCCGAGCAATGTTCTATGCCCGAGAAAACTCTCAAGACCTCAGGATACGGCAACCATATCCTGTTGAATGGAGGGATGTTCCCTTTCCACCAAGATATAAGCCATTCAATATCAACCCATATGATGGCAAGACTTCAGCAAGTCGGTACATCACTTACTTTGAGGTCACTACCGACCATCTCCCCCATGATGATGCTATCCTCATGCGGTTATTCATTGGGGCATTGGAAGGAGTCGCCTTCGATTGGTACCGCAACCTGCCGGACAATTGCATCCATTCCTTCGCTGGCTTCAAACGCCTGTTCTTGGAGAGGTTCTATGAGGTAGGGCAGGACGTCACGATGTCTACCCTCATGGACGTCATTCAAGGAGAGAAAGAGCTGACGAGGAATTACATTGAGCGGTTTCGTCAAACCGCAATGAAGTTTCCATCTGGCAACCCGGACTCTTCCTTGATCGAAATTTGCCAAAAGAGACTACTTCCAACAATCAGTCTCTGGATGGGCGAGAGTCAATTCAAGGACTGGAAGGCTTTTATCATTAGTGCTACAAGTACCGAAGAACGATTAAAGAAGGCTCGCCAACTGGGATTATATATCTCAGAGGGAGAGAACAAGGGCAAGCGTCCCAGCACCACCAACGACAATGGGGGTAGCCCCTCCAACAACCGGGACAACAGAGGCAAGCAGGCTATGGTGGCCGATACAGCCCAAAAGCCTGAGTCACAACCTGCGGACAAACAATGGCCTCAAATCACTTACTCTTTTGAAGACGGTCACGTCAAGCCTATCTTGGACATGCTCATACAAGGAGATAGGATTCAGCTTCCTCCACCAAGACGGGAGCCTCGGCCGGCTAATCTGGAGAGCCCAAAGTTCTGCCATTACCACCGCTACGTCCACCATGCTGCGCACGACTGCTACCAACTGAAACGATATATCCAGAACCTCATCGATTCGAACGCTCTGGCCATCGATTTCGAGGAGGTAACCGTGGCAGCCAACATGGTGTCCGTACAATTCGGCAGCTTCCCTCCAACAGAGACCCAGGACGGGGTTATACCCATCCCTCTGGCAACAATGGAGATTGCTAATCTCTCGCCTGCTCAAGCTGCTGGTCTAGTACCCCTCACCACCTCACGAGGGAAAATCATGTGGGTCTATCCGGACCTAGTCCACGAGGTAACTCAGTCCACTCCATCTTCTAAAAGAAAAGTGGAAAAGTCAGATCCTACCGTACCACCTCAGCAGATGAAGAGGAAGTCACGGCCGTTGTTACTCGATCCGGAGCACAATCTCAACCTGTGGCTGAAAACTCGACTGATGATCATCCGCCCACTACCACGGATGCTCCGGGACCGGCTCAGCCTTCGACGACCGACAAGCCTAGGCCGAAGGAGACTCGCTTCGACAAATCCCTCCGAAAGAAAACATCTCAGGGGCTGGAGAGGCCCTACAACTTTGACATCTTGGCATAATTGGCCAATACACCGGCCAAATTGTCCTTATATGAACTCCTGAGGCTCTCGAAGGATGTCCGCACAGCTTTGAGCGATGCACTTCAAAATGCCGACGCGTACCTGGCTCAGGTCAACCTCACGGGAGAAAATCAGCCCGCAGACCTCCAAGACAGTGCATGTACGGGAGCAATGTCCAACATCGTCTTCACTCCACAAGACATGCTCATCAAGACCAATCTACACGATCGCCCATTATACTACACAGGCTACATCGGCGATATAAAGGTGGACCGGATGCACATTGACCCTGGGTCTTCCATAAGCATTATTCCAAAAGGACTAATGCATCATCTTCGCATCTCGATGCATCGCCTGACCCCTACAAACACCGCCATCAGCGGGTTCAATTCGGGCAGGAGCTACCCAATCGGGAAGATCCGTCTGAAATGTTAGATTGGCGATCTCCAATCAGAAGTTACTTGCTACGTCATAGATGCCGACACTTCATACAACATCCTTTTGGGGCACCCTTGGATACACGATTACGTGATCGTGCCTTCCACGCTACACCAATGCTTCAAATATGTCGACAAGCACGACTTCGTGAGGACAGAATTTGCTGACATCGATCCCTTCAAAGGGGTCGAATCTTATTACTCGGACTCCTGCCTATACGAAAAGTCGAAGAGGCACCTTGAAGGAGGAAATAAACAAACTGATGTTGAAGCAACCACGGGATCAGAAGAACCTCTGACAATCTACCTCCAGGCTCGCAAACCAGGCAATTCCGTACCCCTTACGGCCACGCTGCGTAAGGACGCGATCAGCCTCTCGGCACAGGAAGAGCAGTTGAGAATCCGGCTGCCAAGGTCCGGCCAGGTACCGAGACCCACGACAGGGCCACTTACCATCAGATTGTCGAGAGTCGGTCAATCCCAAACAGAGAAGCTCAATCCCTCCGATAGACCTCTGACGATACGCCTGCCTAAGAAAGGTCGTCACCCCGATACGAGGTCTGACACTTCAAGCGAACCAGCCACCCCTCGCTCCACATCAAGTGCCAGACTGGGGGTTGCTAGTCTACCGACAACCCCACGCTCCGCTCCGTCAGTTGAACCTCTGAAGATCAAGCTGACTAGGACGCCCTCTCAATCTTCATTCACACAGGGGGTAGCCGAAGAGGAACCAGAGCTAGCCAAGTATGTGGCTGCCCACACTGACGCTCCCTCCGCAGATGATGTAATCCCTCTAGAAAAGATACCTTACTTTATCCATAAAGGGTTATCTTTGAACTACACCGAGCTCAATAAGCTATGTACAATGTATGCTATGGAACACGGTATAGGCACTCACCTACATACACAGGTGACAAATGTGTACACCACTATCCAACTTACTCCAGTAGAAGATGCTTACCGAATAATCGAGGGAGGGGACCACCCAATCATCTTCGGCCGGACGAACAACCCGTATCCCCTCGCCGTGGAAGAAGTCGACTTCGGGTCAGATGCTGGAAGACTGCCTCTGTATCTCTATAGCCCTCAATCCAAATATCTCATGCAGAAACAGGGGTATAATCTAGAGACAACGCCAGGACTGAACTACGGCACTGGACGATGATTACCCTTGAAGACGCCAGCCCCGGCGGGCAAACCACGAAACTACTATAACAAAACCCGATACGGTTTAGGGTATGTAACGCCTACTACGACCCCTGAAAGCTCAGATGAAGAATGCGACTGGCAGTCACATTCAACCGGATCACCGACTTCCGACTCAGATACCAGCATCGGAGATGTGTTCAGACAAGTCATGTCAGTCAACATGGCATTCACCGACGCTTACGAGGAAGACGAAGACATCCCCAAAATCCTTGAGCTAGAGCCATGGGCCCAGCAATTAGACGTACAATAGGAAAAGCGGTTCGAACTGAGAGAACCTCCTACTGAAGATGAGGTCATACAAGTGGATCTCGGCAGCGAATCTTCTCCAAAACCGATCTTTATCAGTAAAAGCCTAACTGACGAAGAACGAGAGTCGCTATTAGAACTTGTCAGAGAATACATTGATGTGTTCGCCTGGAGCTATGAAGACATGCCGGGGTTAAATCCTGACATCGCTCTCCACAAACTCAATATACGGCCAGATGCAAAGCCAGTCAAGCAGCAACAACGACGCTTCCGCCCAGGCGTCATAGACGCGATCAAAGCCGAAGTCAACAAGCTAATAGCCAGCGGCTTCATTCGTGAAGAGCAACATCCTGATTGGGTCGCCAATATAGTACCCGTCCTCAAGAAGAATGGAAAGATTCGAATCTGCATCGACTTCCGCAACCTGAACGAGGCATGCCCCAAAGATGAATTTCCCCTTCCTATCACAGACATCATGATCGACAATACATGCGGCTTTGAACGTATATCATTCATGGATGGATTCTTGGGGTACAATCAAATCAAGATGTCTCCCGACGACGAAAAGCACACCTCATTCCGAACCCCGATTGGCACATACTGCTACACAGTCATGCCATTCGGTCTAAAGAATGCTGGCGCTACATATCAGCGAGCCATGAGTATCATTTTCAGAGAACATTTGTGCAAGACAGTGGAATGCTATGTCGACGACATCGCCGTCAAGAGTCGCCGTAAGGAAGATCATCAGCAAGACCTGAGAACGGTGTTCAACTTAATGTGAGCCCACAATCTGAAGATGAACCGTACAAAATCGTTCTTGGGCGTATCCAGCGGGAAGTTCTTGGGCTTCATCATCACTGTACGGGGTATCAATGTAGACCCCGAGAAAACGAGGGCAATCATGGAGATGGGTCCCCCGAGAAATCTCCGTGAACTTAGAGGCTTCCAAGGGAGGCTAACTTATATCAGGAGGTTCATTTTCAACCTCTCCGGGCGATGCCGACCGTTCACCCACCTCATGAAGAAGGGAGTCTCATTCGTATGGGACGAGGAATGCCAGCGCGCTTTCGATGACATCAAAGAATATTTATCAAATCCTCCAGTCCTGGTGGCCCCGATCCCTGGAAAACTATTCCTGCTCTATGTACGAGCAACGGAACACTCCCTCGGTGCCCTGCTGGCACAAAACAACGATGCAGGCCACGAGCAGGCCATTTACTATCTCAGCCGAATGATGGTCGGGCCCGAACACCGATACATCGCTGTGGAGAAAGAATGCCTCGCCCTGGTATTCGCCATTCAAAAGACGCGGCACTATGTCACGGGGCAAACCATACATGTGATCTCACGAATCAACCCTCTCAGGGTCCTCATGACCAAACCAGGGGCACTCAGCTCCCGCCTCGCTACATGGCGATATTGCTGTCCCCCTATCATATGATCTTCGTCCCGCAGAAGGCTGTCAAAGGTCAAGCCCTGGCAGACTTTTTGGCGGCCCATCCAGGATCGGAATCATCCAGAATATACGAAGAAATCCTAGATGAGGTCGTCGATTCAAATACAACCACCCACAATAACATATGGCGGATGTTCTTCGATGGCGCTTCAAGAACCGGACCCAAGGGAAACATCGTCGTCGGAGTCGGAGTAGTATTGGTCTCTCCTACCGGGCTAGTGATCAATCGCGCCTACTCTCTCACGGAACCCTGCTCTAACAATGTGGTCGAGTACAACGCTTTGGTCATTGGCCTCCAACTCGCAAGAGAACTGGGTGTAGAATACCTTGAAGCATACGGCGATTCGCAATTAATCGTCAACCAGATTCGGGGGACGTACGAAGTCCGCCATGAAGACATGATCCCCTACCACCAAATAGCGATCAACATTATCTCATCATTCGAGGGATTCTTCATCGAACACGTCCCCAGACTCCAAAATATCGAAGCTGATGCCCTAGCAGGCCTGGCTGCTTCCCTAGCAGTGCCAAACCACTCTCATCATTCGGTCGATGTAATCGGCCATGAGCTGGTCTGCCCCAAGAACAACGTTCAAGCCATGGCGAGTTATTCTGCTCAGATGATCGACGAAGCTCCAGACTGGAGACAACCATTCATAGACTTCGTGGTCTACGACATCCTGCCCGAGAACCCGAAGGAGGCTACTTCTATCAGACGGCGTTCTCTCGGATTCTTCTACGATACAGAGACGAAAATGCTGTATCGCCGCTCCTACGACAGATTACTACTTCGGTGCTTGTCGAACGCAGAAGCTAAAGAAGCCGTACGAGAGGCTCATGACGGTGTCTGCGGGGCCCATCAGCCTGGCCCTAAGCTGCAAGACCGCCTTCGCCGGATGGGCTACTACTGGCCCACGATGGTAGCTGATGCAATAGATTATGCCCGAAAATACAAGGCCTGCCAAGTCCACGCAGACTTCATTCACCAACCATCCGAATTTCTACATTCGACAGTGGCGTCCTGGCCATTCGAAGCATGGGGAATGGATATCATTGGTCCAATCACCCCACCTTCCTCCCGAGGACATCGCTTCATACTTGCGATCACTGATTACTTCTCAAAGTGGGCAGAAGCTGTCCCACTCGCCGAAGTCAAGACTTCGAACGTAATCAGCTTCATGAAGCACCACGTCATCTACCGCTTTGGACTGCCCCGAAGGATCATCCATGATAATGGTCCGCAGTTTATAAGCCACGCATTCTACCGATTCTGTGACAAACACCGCATTCAGAATGTCGCTTCGACACCATACAACCCGGCAGCAAATGGATTAGCACAGGCATTCAACAAAACAATCATCAAACTCCTCAAGAAATTTATCTCCTCCAACAAACGCGACTGGAACGAGAAGCTCGGCGAGTGCTTATGGGCTTATCGTACCACGGTTCGAACAGCCACCGGGAATACACCATTCTCTCTGGTGTACGGGAGTGAGGCAGTTCTCCCATTAGAGACTCAGATTCCCTCACTCCGAGTCGCCCTCACTTATCAATTGACAACGGATGATAACTACCGACGTCGACTACAAGAGTTAGAGGCCTTAGATGAAAAATGCCTCCTAGCTCAGCAAAGGATCGAATTATACCAAGCACGCATCTCAGGAGCCTTCAACAAAAAGGTCAAAGTCAGAACATTCCAAGTGGGCGATCTTGTTTTGGCAGTCAGAAGGCCAATGGTCATGACTCACAAGACCACCGACAAGTTCCAGCCAAAATGGGAAGGCCCATTTATCATCGAGGCCGTGTTCTCCAATGGTGCTTACCGCCTCGCCAAGCAGAACGGAGACTTGCTCATGTTGCCCGTCAACGGCAAGTTCCTGAAGAAATACTATGTTTAAACAATATTTTCCAAAGTTTTGAGTTATGTGCCCGCTGGTACCACTGAACTCAACCCCCTAATTTTCCAACTTATCGAGTCACGTACCCTCTTGTACCGCTGAACTCATATCCCAAATTCCCAAGTCATGTACCTGCTGGTACCTCTGAACTTACACTTTGATTCCAACATTCACATATTTTCGAGTCACGTACCCGCGTGTACCGCTAAACTCATACCCTTCTTCCATAAAGATATCCCAAATTTCCAAGTCATGTACCTGCTGGTACCTCTGAACTTACACTTTGATTCTAACATTCATGGATTGTCGAGTCATGTACCTGCTAGTACCAATGAACTCACCCCATAATTTTCCAGATCTTTGAGTCATGTATCCGCTGATACCACTGAACTCACCCTCATAGTTTTTCAGATTTTCGAGTCATGTACCCGCTGGTACCGCTGAACTCACACTCACCATTCTCCAGATTCTCGAGTCATGTACCCGATGGTGCCTCTGAACTCACATCCCGGTCACTCTTTCAGGTAGAAAGTTATGTATGATCATACCTCTGAACTTCCTTCCCGAAGGAGATCCTCCCTCATGATCTAATATCCACACTCCCAGTGCACAAAAAGGGTAATCGATCCACAAATTTCCAAGACGACCATGTCCTCATCACCTCTGAGTCGTCCCATTTCCGCCAAAAAAAAAACAAATCACCCCTACATAGAATTTCCATGTCCTCATTACCTCAGAGTTATTCTATGTACCCTCCGTCAAAGAAACCTTCATGCTCACCATGTCCTCAGTACCTCTGAGTCAGTATGATTGGTTCCTTTCTTTTTAAACTTGTTGTCCGTATCCAAAACCAGGGTACGTTAGGGATAATGGGTCCACGCAAAATGTCCCAATAAGAGGATTGTTACAAAGCAAAAGAGTGAAGCAAATATATATATTACATTCATTCAGAAATCGGTTACATCCACACGATTGCAAGCAAGTCAAAAGAGTTCTTCATGAAGACAAGAAGAAAGGCGAAACAAAATAAAAGACTACAGACAAAAATCCACGAGAAGCCCCTACATCCTAGTTACAGGAGCGCATGTACCATTCCCTCAACCATCTCACATATGAAGGATGCAAGTGAAGAGCATCCTCGTCCAGAATAGGAGAAACAGGGTTTCCAGCGCTGTCAGCCTCAACAGTCTCGATATTTGGAGAGTTGTCGTTCCCTTCAGGCGCAGGTTCTTCTTTCTTCACTTCCTCCTTAACTGAGGAAGATCCCTGGCTGATGACAGGAGGCTGCGGCTCCTCTGACGCCGCAGTCTCAACATTCGGTGGAGATACTGCGAGAACCAAAGACGAAGAAAATGAAAATAGTCAGAAATATTCATGCGGCTCGTTTTAGACAAGTCTCATGCGGCTCAGACATGGGGTATATCCTCATACGGCTCAGTCATGGGACGCGTATGCGGACCATATAGTTTGTGAAGTTCACGTCAAAGTCGTGTACATGAAGCATGCAGTGAAGTAGGCTCTGCTAGGGTTTCAAATCGACTACCTAATCCTTACCTTCGAGGGCAATATAAACGTCAAGACGAACGGGGGGCACGACAGTCGAGGGCGAAGCCGATTTTTTACTCCTCGCCACAGCCTTCTTTACAGCCTTAGAAGCCCTGGGTGCCATTGTTGTCTGATGATCAGAGGAAGAAAATATGACAAAAATCTGAGTCAAAAATAGTCTAAGAGAGAAGACCGTCCAAATGCCCTTCTATTTATAGATAGAGAACTGTGGACCGACGCCTCGTACAAACGCAATCAACTCTTCGGTTATTGAGCCAAACCAGCTATTTAAAGACTGAGCTCTTGGGATCCTGTCCCAAAAAGATCCACACGCATGGCATAATGACGTGGCAAAGAGCTTATACGGTTCAAATGGCCATGCGGCTGATAGCAACTATGCGACTCAGATGGTCAGGAAGCAGAAATTTCTATGCGGCTGGGCCATCCATGCGGCTGAGACGCCCCTATGGCAGAACTTTCCATGCGGCTAAGATATCCATGCGCGGCCAGAAGAATATCCAGCAATGCTTCTTATTCAAAGTATTTTAATTTTGTAAATTGAAAACTTTGAAGGGGGTCCTGTAGAAGCATGGAAAATACTAGAGAAAGACCCATGCGGCTCAGAAAATGCATGCGGCTCAGGGAGTCATGCGGCATAAGGAGCTATACGGCCGGAGGCATTCCATACGGCTCAGAAGACATGTGGCGTGACAGTGCTCCCCTCCGATCCATGCTGCATTAATTGTTTTAACGGCTGACCCCTCTGAAAAGTTGACAGACCTGACACCAAAGCAGGTAATTATGACTCTGTCATGATGATGAATCTCTAGGGAAGAGAAAGAAATCTCTGACACGATCCCCCGAGAGCAACAAAATGCCACGTGGCCCTGCCACGTGGGGGTGCTTATGCGGCTCGAAGTGGAGACTTCCCACGCGGTTCAGAGTGAAGCTGTCCCATACGGCTCGAGTGGAATCATCCCTATGCGGCTCAAGAAGATCATGCCCATGCGGCTCAAGCAGACACACCATTATGCGGTTCATGCGGCTCATCATATGGTTCAGAAGTCTGAAGGAGGGGGCCACTACCCAGACAGCCCTGACACGTGTCCCAAGTCTTATGCGGCCCAAAATTTATGTGGCCCAAATCTCATGCGGCCCAATCTGCATGCGGTTCCAGTCTCACCATTGGCTCTCAGGACACGTGTCCTCAGCCGATCAATCTCCCAGATTTATGACAATCCAAGATCGGGTGGAATCCCAATGATCTGGGGCACGTGGCAGGAGAATAAATTTAATTTATTCGCAGATATTAGAGAATCATTATAAGGAAGATTTATGCCAATCAGCATTAATTGCTAGTGGGGATTTGGTGTAATCTACCCTTAATGGTTCTGATTCGTCACAATCAGAAACGAACGGCCTGGATTGATCAATCCCCAGGCCGACGCCATCTCCAAGAGCTAATCATTGGCAACCCTAGTGATCACATCCCACTATTATAAATAGCAAGGTGCCATTCCCTTGTGAGAGATAGGGAGATATACAAAAAAAAAGAATCAGAGAAGAATACGTATACACAGAGAGACTTCCTCCATAGTCAGAGAGAGAATATATACAGAAAGAGAGAAGCCAGGAGAGCAATCAGAGAGAGAGCAAGAAGGCATTTCTTCGTCAACGACCAAGCAGATCTTTCCCGAGTCAAGGCTGTGTACCGATCGTCCAAGGAGTAAGGCAGAGCGGCCGTCGCTTTTCTGAGCCTCTATCGTCACCCCCCAGAATCTAAAATAAACAATCGTACTTAGACTGCTGTACCTAGGTTTTCGTCCCTAGGCTTTCTTTGTACGAGCGAGTTTGTATTGTGAGTCTAAGTTCAGTCCTCCGATAATTGTTCTGTACTTTTACAATCAATGGCAAACACATGTAGGTAATGCATAAATGCATAAATAAAATGAATGTTTGCAATATGTTAATATAAATACAAGTATCTAATATACATGAATGTAAGTATAATATAATACAAGTATACATGTATGTTTCATGTAAATATAATATACATGATATGTATGTATGCATGTATACAAGGTAAGTATATATGTATGTATTTCTATAAACTGAGTTAACCTATAACCTTTTACACACATGCATTCATACACCCTTTGACATCATGTATCCCATGTCACATACACCTACCTATCACTAAATTTTAGAACATTAACACATATCCTTTCACACACATGCCAAACACATATATACTCACTTACTCTTTTACCTCTCTTTCTCTATCTATATATATATGTATGTGCCTATATATATAGCTTTCCTATATATATATCTATGTATATGAATATGTGAATGTGAATAATATATATACATTATATGACTAAGTTTGTGTGCCTTGTTAGCTTATGGTTTAGTTTTTTGCTTGGTTTAGCAAGTGACTCAGGCTATGAGTTAGTAGCTATCTTGGATACTTGATTTGCATATACTTAGTTTGTTTAGACCTAGAGTAACTTGTTTGACCTAATTTAGACTTGTTAGACCTAGTTTAACCATAGTTGACCTAGGTTTGACTTTCAGGGTTGACCAAGTTGACCAAGAGTTGATTTTGGTCTAGATTGACCTAGAATCATGTAGAATGCATAATAGAACTTCATATTGCCATTTTGGACTTGTTGTGACTTGTGCTGTTCTGATTAGGAGCCAGATACCTCTCCTTGGACAGTATATTTACTTTGGACATTCAGACACCAGACGAGTACATTCTCTGATCATTTCATAACTTGTTAGAATTATATTCCTGCTTTAGATTACTTTACTTGATGCTGTCACGACATTATCACGGAATAGTACTATATGGATCTCTTCATGCGATGTACTCCTGTGCTTTCACCATACATGTACACTCTTGTGAATCATGTACTCTCATGTTCACAGAGCCCTAATGTATACTATCATGTGCACCCTTTCATGGGCCCTCATGTGATATCATGTATAATAACATAACCTGTTTAGATCCTTGTATATTGATTAGGGAAACGGGAGAGTGCTAGTAGTCATATGAACAATTCCATAGTAGTGTAGATCATGTGAAACTCTTTAGTGTAGATCATGTACAAATCTGTCATGTTCACATGTGCTATCATGTACTCTACATCACTAGCCACTGTTAGTTCTCTATTTATAGTAGATATTTCTATTACAGTTCTCTCTCTGTTTACATCATGTACTTCCTTTCAGTTTCCTGTATCTTACTCTACTGCATGTTTATATTTTCTAACCTGCCATGATCTGTTGAGATGTATTGTGCTCGCTCCTGTCCTGACTGGACATGTTGATAAATTTTACAGATAGCCTGGAGGTTGCCTGCTAGCCTAGAGGAGACACAGTTGAGGTTGTATAGATAGCTAGGGTTTTGCTTATAGCTTATTTTCAGTTGTCTTGAGTTGTATTTATGGATTACTGTATTTGAGCTTTGAGATGTAATTCTGGGTTTGTGTATCTTAGACACTTAGACTTCTATCTACTGTATCTCTTTTGGATTTCATGTTTTATCTATCTTATATCATGTTCTTCCTTAGTTGTGATTGAGTTTACATTCTGCTATGTCATCTCCATTCGGGGAGTATAAGCTGCTTAGCATTATATTGTTAAATGTTGTGACCTAGGACAGCGTTCTACCGCCGACACTGCGGCGTAGGCTGGACGTACCCACTTCTCGTGCCCTTACTTTAGGGTGCGGGTCGTGACACGTTCTTAGTGGTGGCCCATGCAGGTCGAGTTTATGTAGTGGTATTCGAACTAGAGTACCACTATAGCCTGCAGTAGGATTAGGATATATTTTTGAAGTTACTCAATCACAGTTAGGATCCCTTGAGAGATTCCTGGGACGACCCTTGAGAATCTTATTTTAACTTCGATTTGAAAACTCTTCTTCCCTTGATTTGATTTATCTTTACTTTCTGTTGTTAAATTTAATTTTTATGGATTATTGTTGAATTTGAGTTTGTATTTATTGATTTTGATGGATGATTGTTGAATTTTGAATCTTGATGTTAGCTGTGGCATCCGAGTTTGTATCTATATGATTTGATGGATTTTTGTTCATTTTTGAATCTTGATGTTCGTTGATAAATTGATTTTTGGGTATCCATTGTTGATTTAATTTAATTTTTGTCAAGATGAAATTATATTGGCTAGGTCATCTAAGTTATGAAATCTAGTCTTCTATAGTCATATTGGCCAGCATGGTGAGGACATATAGTCTGATTTTGGATATATTTCTCGGGTGTGGGAATTTAAGGTTTTCGTAGCCAAGCTAGCGGCATCGCACAAATGTTAAATATCACGATTCTAGAGGTATGTGCCTAAGTCGAGGACTTTGTGATTATCGTAGCCTTGCTTACTAGTATGACGAGGGTTTAGAGTTCCATGATTTTGGATAGACACATATGATTATCAAATTTTATCTTAAATATTTTTGAACATGTTTTCTTTACTTTTGTTTTAGTCCTTCAAAAAAAAAGAATTGTTATTTGTTTGTTTTGTTTTGTTTTTCATTATTTAACTTAGGAGTAGCTTTAGCTGTTTTTATAAACTTTGTGTAACTTCTTACTATGAATTCTTCTTAATATAATGAATCGATAATTTTGCTAGACCTTATCTTGGATTTGATATTTTAACTCTGGGTTTCAAAAGGGTTCCTTCTTTTAAAAAATAAGCAGAACATATTCTATTGTTATTCCTTCTTGCTACTATCCTTGTATTAAATAATAATGATAATAATAAAACTGTCTTGATTACACCAATCACCTACTTTACAATCTTGGTAGGAATCTAAATGTTGGCCTTGACGTAGAATTTGATTTTTATAATGGGACATGAAATATATATAGTAGACACTTGCCTGACACGTATGCATGCTACACTTTGATTTCCACCGATCTAAATACATATTAATATGTCGTTGATGTTTAAATTGTCAAAATTCCAATATTTTTGGTTCTCTGCTTTTTCTAGCTTAAACTCGTAATTTTAAATATAAATTTCATGTTATTAGTTATGTTTACATCACTGCACATGTATGTTATAATCACAACCAAATTTAGATTTGAAGTGTCCATTCGTATATAATATAAATTTGGTTGTGATTGTATATATATATATATATATATATATATATATATATATATATATATATATATTTACATATTTTTTTTTTTACATATATATATATATATATATATATATATATATATATGTAAAAATATATATATATATATATATATATATATATATATATATATATATATATATATATATATATATATATATATATATATATATATGAATAGAAAAAAAAATATTTATGCATGAACACCCACATATATGAATAAATTTATATATACACATACAACTTGACATAATATGTGGACACAACTCATGAATTTATATCATCATGGATACTTATAAGTCTTGGCACAACTCAGGAATTCAACCTATACACTTAAAAGAAATTCTATATATGAATTTTATATTCCTTAGTACGGTATGTGTATACTTGTGTTAGTTTGGATATGTAGGAATGAAAAATTGTCAAATTAACGTTATTTCAATTCTATCCACATTTGAATTATAATTAACTATCATGCCTTAGCATGATTAACTAGTTAAAATAGATGTTTTTAGGCACCTATATGTTAGCATAACCCTATACCTATAAATTTTCAATGTTAAACCTCCTTTTGCACTTTTAAGAAGTTAAAATATGGTACATAGTAAGCATAAGTTGAATTGGACATTTAGATTTACCTTGTTTGTGGTTTACATCAAGCCAACATTACATAGCATATAATAATTATCTAGTGAAGTCATTTAGAAATAAGACTTGGTATCTTGGTATTACTAATAATCTTATTTTCTTGAACTTGGAAAGTTTTAGGAAGAACAAAATTGCCATAATCCAAGATAGATGCTTGCTTGCTTGCAATGGCAAGAAAGTTTTATTAAATTCTTACATAAATGCGTGATTCCGGTGTTGAGAGTTGCTCCACCGAAGGGGTCGGCGTACCCGGATGTTATATATTGATGGTACCGATGTTGAGAGTTGCTCCACCGAAGGGGTCGCCATACCCAATCCAGACACCACCTGGTCCCAGTAAATGGGATTATTGTCGGGAAAATAGAGGGCGATCGTGATCCAATGTGTTCTCTAAAATTTGCATAACCATGAGGTATAGTTTTTGTGATTATATTGTAGTTAGGTCTTGTGTGATAACTTGTTGGATTAGGATTATATAGCTTTTCTAAATGTCTTACAATGAAGGTATTAAGTTACATTTCTTATACTCCTTAAGTTCTCCTGAATTATATTTTACGCTTCTTACCGCCTTTGACCGAGGACTTGGTTGTCGTTTCAAAAGGACCTAGTATTTGTTCACTAGGGGAAGACGAAGTTCCTGCAGAAATATTACCTCTTTATGACAAGGACAATATCAAGGAGTAAACTGTCTGGAGAGCTTCAAGAGATGGTCGATAACATTTTGTAGCATGTTATATGTAAAGTATCATTTTGTTGTAATAAACTTGTATATAATGTACTCCTATAAAACAGTTTGATGTATAATAGTTATAGTTTCTGGAAGTGGAATGTGGTAAGCTATCACTTGTATTTTCAATTCTAGTATTTTACAGGCGATAATCGCAAATACGGATATGAAAGTATTCGTAGGATGCGTAGCCTGGAGATGATGTTGCATACCCGGCTCACTATGTTATGGAAGCGGCGCGTGACAAAGGTCATCAATCTAAATGCAATCATAGTCATTCCAATCCAGAGTTAGATGATAATAATATCTAAAATTTGAGGGACATGGGTGATGGACCACCCATATATGCTAATGATTATGATGCCTCTGATTGGATGGAGGCGGACGACAATGATGCAGATGCAATTGTTACACCTACTCTGAAGCAGCTGGAAAAGAACTCATGCAACAACGCCATGAATCAATATGAAGCTCTAGGAAATCCTCTCCGCATCCCATCCCTCGCCTCCCCCTTCGCCCATAACATCTCCTACTATGACCTGGTCATCACTCTGCTCTCAACTCTCATGCCACCAGTGCCATCCCTCACTGCCACCATCTATGAATATGAGGACCCCAACATGAAAGAAACTCCCCCACCACCTTCATATATAACCGATACCATCACCCAGCCAGCTCACCCCCGCAAACCCTCACGGAAACACCGAGCGCGGGTGGCCAACCATGGCTTATATATTGTCTCAATCTCTAGGAATAGGCCTGCATCACCATCACAAGATCCGCAACCAAATAAAAGACTTCTCTCATACTCACAAGTTATAAGCTCTACTAAAATGTTCGTGGCGGCTGACCTTCAACAGCCGCAAGATCGATGTTAGTGTTTTCCTGAAACTATCGAGGTACGAGAAATGTCTCGACAGTCCAGACGCTCCGATCATTTCTCACTGACACCTGCCTTAATATCTTCTTCATTTCCTAAACTCTCTCTCCAACACACCACACAACCCTCATCCTCCCAAAACTCGGCTATCAAAATTTCTATTCAGTTTCTCTATCTATCGAAGCGACTGCAAAATCCCCGGCGTGGAACTTACTCTGTGTGTATGGTGTCACGCCCCAGAACCAGAATACTGGAGAGCGGGGGAATGACTCAGCCAGCTACGTATTACATGTAGATGAATACCGTATAATACGATCAATGCTGTCTACAAGACGAGGGGGTGCATACTACATGAAAGTCTCACTATGGTCACTTCACATCTATTGTCTCAATCATTCAAAAAAGAAACAAAAATAGAGAACATATAAGGTAAAGCAGTAAGGCGTCCCAAACGCTTAGTCAAAATGTTCTTTGATATCTGGCTTTATAAAACATAGCCAGATAATGTAGCAAGGCATACACAATTGTTATCAGCTGCAGCCTGACTTAGTTATAATTATGTAAAAGTAAGTACAAGACGATCCGACTAACATGTCGGTGCCAAACGGCAAGGTATAAAGTAGATAACAAAACGAGCGGGGAAGTAAGAAACCCACTCGAGTCCTCCTGCGATCATCCCTCTAGTGTTGACCATCTTGGAGGTAGAAGTAAGCTGAGTCCTCGGAAACCGGCTCTAAATCTGGCCATGCAAAACCAGAAGGTTAGACCTCTAATAGCAAGTACCACAAGGAAGCACGACAAGAGAACTAAAACCAGAAATGAGAAATATGATAAATAGATCTCTGCTTGCCACTAGGTTTCTCATAACATCACGACACTTCGAACCAACCTCCCAACCAAACAAGGACAGAAGTTGGCCCGTCATGTCCTGACATTCTGATCATCTTAGTTAGGCAACAGAGTAGGTACAGTACACAAACAAATCAATTTAAACGGCCATTCAACTACTACGGCTTGCTACTATGTGTTCCAAGTTATCCTGGAATTATACAATAAAAGATTCCTCAGTTCTCACTATGTACAAGCAAGGCTAGTTTACCCAGTCAATCAATTACGCCAATCATGAATTAGACGAGTCCCTGCAGGACGCCCGCCATCAATATATAATATACAATAAATACTATAACCAGATACCGCTCCGTGCCCGTGTGGCAGGTTTGCAGTATCTGTGGGGACCAGCCGACCTGTCGGGCACTTAATAGTCCCAAGAGGGTTGCCATGTAAGAACTTGGGAATCCATTCTCTCCATGCAATTATTATTTTATTTAACTTAATAATCTCTATGTTGAGTGAAATCCCATGCCGTGGATCATGGTTATTCAAATGAGTACGTTCGTACGGGGTACGATATGCGCAACTCTACAACGATACCCGTGCGGCTAGGTTGTAGGTCTTACATAGCGTAATGCAACAATCAAATCTAACCACGAAATAATCATGCCTTGACCATAAAGTACACATGCTGCTTTTGTAGAAAAATAAATAAATAAATAATTAATTAGATTTAAGCATGTATGTGTCTGTATGCCGAGGTTCGGGATTAGCCAGTCGATTTCAATAGTTCATAGTTAATATGAACGTGTCTCATTCATTCAATTCAATAAGACGACTAACCAGTCTCTCAGTTCCAACTAGGAACACATGATCAATTATTAGCCAAGGTCACAATCATTATCAATGGTGACAAGGCATGAAAGTCAACTAATATTCAGTGGGGTCGAGTCTACAACTCTCAGGGTTTAATTCCAGTCAATCGGGGTATCTATAACTCAATTCACGACATATGGTACATCCCACGTAACAATCTATATTTAACAGAAATATTAGCATATCATGATTATATCAAGTTATGCAAAAAGGCGTAAGGATATAAAATGGACGTTAAATATCTAATAAGGTGTCAATATACAGGGCTATAAAAAATCCAGGGTAAGCAGGCTACGCTCATGTCAGCCTACGCTCAAGTCAGCCTACGCTCAAGTCAGGCTACGCTCAAGTCAGCGTACGCTCAGGTCAAGCTATGCTCAAGTCGGCATACGCTCAGGCAAGCTAGCGTATGGACTCCATACGACTCCTTACCCTCCAAGCCAGCGTACGCAAGTCATACGCTTCCAAAAGGCAGCGTATGGACTCCATACGACTCCTTACCCTCCAAGCCAGCGTACGCAAGTCATACGCTTCCAAAAGGCAGCGTATGAACTCCATACGACCCCTTACTATCTAAGCTAGCGTACGCAAGTCATACGCTCCCAAAAGGCAGCGTATGAACTCCATACAACTCCTTACTATCCATGCCAGCGTACGCAAGTCATACGCTCCCAAAAGGCAGCGTATGAACTCCATACGACTCCTCACTATTCATGCCAGCGTACGTAAGTCATACGCTCCCAAAAGGCAGCGTATGAACTCCATATGACTCCTTACTATTCATGCCAGCGTACGCAAGTCATACGCTCCCAAAAGGCAGTGTATGAAAGACATGCGCTCCCAAAAGACAGCGTATGAATCAAACTGCACTACGCTAAAGAGCGCGCACAGCTCAGTGGCGCAAGCTAAAAAGCTAGTGCACACTGCTCACTGTCTTCTCCAAAACAGCAAGAACTCCATGGTTGTACCCAAGGCTTCAAAGTCCATAACTTGGTCAAAATAAGTCCAAATCCAACTTTCTAAAGGTCAAAATTGGGTAGAATAAAATTCTCTATAACATGGGACCATCAAAACTTGCAAACAAAGAAGTTTGATAGATCAAAACCACCAAAGTCCGAAAATAACTCATTTCTAGATCTACAAAAATTTAGACTTCGAAATAAAAAATGCCAAGTTCTAAATTCTCTTAGGATCATGAGAGGAAGGTAAATGAACTATAAAAACATGGGTTCTCATGGGGAGCAAGTTGTACTTGCCTACGGTTTGGTAGGTGGAGGGAGTGATGAGGAAGAAGAAGAAGAGTGATGGTGAAGGAAAGGAATAATGAAGAGAGAGAAAGGGGGGTGGCTTTAAATAAAAAGGTGGTGGTAGGTGGGGGTGTTAGGTTTGGTTCATGATGAACCAACTAACTAAACCAAACCAAGCCGAACCCAAGTCTAGCTAAAGCAGAGAAATAAAAGTAGAAAGTAAAATACAGATAATTAATTAACATTAATTTAAAAGAATTTAAATACAGGATAATACATGATAAATATTAAATAAATACATTTGAGTAGTATATGTATAAAAATACGCATTCTAGGAACGGGGAGTGACATCTCTACCCCCCTTAGAAAAATTCCGTCCTCGGAATTTCAAACCCAAACAGGATAGAAACGTCGGGGCTAAACTAATCTAAGTACAAGCAATTAAGTCAAGCAATCATTTTACAATATTCATAGCAAGTAACATCTCTATATTTAACAATCTACGATGTCAAGCAATTCTACCCAAAAGGTGATAAGCATGAGGAATCAAGACAATCAAGGTACACAGAAAAAGATATACCTTGTGAGTCAAACAGGTGTGGATACCGTGATCGGATATCATCCTCACGTTCCCACGTTGACTCTCCCAAAGAGTGATGACCCCAAGCAACCCGGACAAGGTTAATTGTTCGGTTCTTGAGTATCTTGTCTCTTCGGTCCAAGATGGATACAGGCTGCTCCTCGTAAGACAGGTTGGTACCAAAAACCAGTTCTGAATGATCGAGGATATGGCTGGGATCCGATACATACCTTCGCAATTGAGATACATGAAACATGTCATGTGTAGGAACGATATAGTAAAGCGTAATACTCTAGAGGGGGGTGAATAGAGTTGGCAGCGGAATAATGCTAATTAAAAAATATTAGCAACATAATCACAGTATATAATCACAGTTGAAATAATGTAAAGGCAGAGTTCAGAAAGCAAACGCAAAGACAGCGATGTATACTTGTATCCCTCTGTTGAGGACTAATCCAGTCGGTAGAACTCTTGCTACCAGTTGAATCCACTATTGAAAAAACCGCAAGTTTTCTTACGAAGTCCTTGCAACTTCTACAACGCGAGCTTTAATACGAAGAACTCGTCCAACTTCAAATGTGAAGAGGTATTCTTCAATCAAGCCTTCTGATTACAATCTCTCAGAAACTTCTAGACCGTAGCGCACTGGCAAATTGACTAGAGGATTGTAACTGGCTTGGGATATGAAATTGTAAGCTCTAGAAAACTCTTTGGAAGACAGAAAGCTTTAGATAGAGAGAAGATTGAAAGTAAATGAGTGAATTGAAATGATCGAAATCCTTCTCTATTTATAGGAGTTCCAAAGGGAGAACTCTGTCAGAATTCGGGCAGAATTCGGGCAGAACTCTATGAGCAAATCTCGATCAAATCCGTAACTGCAGGAGGACCAAGTTCCAGAGAATTCAAAAATCAAACGGCCACCAACCGAACTCTGGCCGAACTCTGGCCGAACTCTGGCCGAACTCTGGCCGAGTTCTGTCGGGGTTAGGTTAGGGTTTTAAAAATAGGTTTTGGTGATTTTTGAAAACCTTTTTGAAAATCTTTTTGAAAACCTTTTTGACAGGTCATTTTAAAAACATTTTGAACTATTTTGGGGATAGCCTATTTGCCAGTACGACTCGGTGTACAACGTATTCCTAGACTCAAATAAAGTGAAAATTATATTGCATAGGAAATACAGACTCAAGTAGGCAAACAGATCTTCAGTCTTGAACGGAGTGAATATCCAATCTTGCTTATGTCCAAGAAGCTGAGATGTCCCAACTAGCTTTGTATTTCCAGACAGAGTTTTGATCAATTATTAAAATCAGGTTGACCATATGACCAATGGGCCAACAATCTCCCCCATTTTGATAATTGACAAACTATGAATGATATAACATTAAGCTTGTTCAAAAAGAATCAAAACGTGAATTGTTTATGTCCTGTATTTAACTCAAAAAAAATGTTAGAACTTAAATTTTTTCCCCCTTTGTCACTTAGCAAAATAACTGCACAAGAGAAGGCTCCCCCGCATTAAATACAGAAGGCTCCCCCGCAATTAAAGCATAAGGAACAAAAGTGAGAAAACATAACAAATAAAAAGTATAAGAGTAAACATACATCATCACAGGCATGTAAAGTTTTTTTTAAAAAAACATAAAAGAAATCTCAGGCATGCTATTTCACAGGCAGTTTGTAATGAAGAAGCAGTATAAAGAGATAGTGCTAAACAAAATGCTGAAATAAACTGAGATGTCATAAATGAAACATCATAAACATGTTCATGAAGATAAAAAGTACTGAAATCAAACTACAAAGTACTGATAAGAACTAAAAAGTAATGATAAAAACTTGGAATGTCGGAGCATTTCCAAGTATACAATAGAATGTCACTAAATAATCAAATCACATCTCATAATCACTATCCTTATCATCATCATCAGCAGCTCGGCCAGCATGACCGGAAGTACCAGCACCAGAAGTACCAGCGCCAGTAGGATGAGTAGGGGCGCCAGCATAGAACTCACCAACGTAATCTCGAGGAGCACGATACCAATCATAGGCGTTACCTGGCTGGAAGTAGGCATGGACAGCCTCATCCTCACAGCGGTAACCCGAAAAAGCTGGATCACGAGGGATGGAAGCAGCAGAATGACCAGTCTGGGCAAAATGCAGATCGGCCAAGGAGTTTGCCATCGTCTGATAACGGGTGACATCACGAAACTCATGCTCGCGAGCCATGTCCGTCATCGAGACGTGCAAAGCTGATAAGTGCTGATGTATGCCCTCAAAAGATATGGCATACGGCTGATGTGGTGGAGGAGGTGCAGTATGAGGAGCAGGAGTTGGAGCTGAAGCAGTCCGGCTGCGACGAGATAGCTGGAGAAACTTGGGCTCAGAGTCCTGAGTACAAGTCGATAGATCGATCTCGAATCGCTGAAAGATACGAGAGAGAATCATCGCGTAAGAGAGATTTCGATCTCTAGCACGACAACATCCCATCATCTGAATGATAGTCTTAGGGGCAGAAAAAGGAATCCCCTTAATAAGATGGTACATGGCGGACAACTCAAGCGAAGTCACATCATCCTTGGAAGTAGATTTTGGAAGTAGAGTAGAGTAGATGATACGATGCAATTCGTAGTTAAACAAGTTCAGGTTGTTAGCCTTGAACTTTCCAGAACGTACTCTGTCAGGTGCACAGAGTTCCGCTTTAAAACTCGTGAGTGTAGTGCCTTCGGGAAAATCGAATTTCTTGATGTCAACTAGCGGTTCACCTTCATTGGGAATACCAAGAATCTCCGCTAGGAGAACATCATTGAACTCAATGTCTATGCCTCTAACACGTGTGCTCACGTCAAAAGTGTTTACTACGAGATTGCAATAGAACAATCTAATGGCATTAGTAGCTATTGGGAAGCACAATTTAACAAATAAGTGTAACCCTAATGCCTCAAACAAGTGACGATGATCGAGAAATACCGTCCATTTAACCGGAGTGCCGCCGCATATGGATCGGGTGGAAAAGTCACCGTACCATAATAAGGCTTGATCGAGGGTTTGAAAGAAGAACCCATCGAAAGCACCGTCGCTCTTTTGGATCGGCGAAAATAGTGAATCCGTGTGAGGATTCGAAGACGACCCTTCCTCACTAGGAGTGGTCTTCTTCCTCTTAGACGGATTAAATCTAGGTGCCATTGAAATAAAAAGCACTAATTGAAAGGTGGAGAGAGAGAGAGTTATACCTCACGAAAATTAGATATGTTGTAGAGAATGATGATCTCCGCACGATTCCAAATTTTGGAAGGATTTCACCAAGTAGATTGGAAGCAATAGATTGGTGAAGAACTAGGGTTTGGAGGTCGGGGTCAGCTGCTACTGCTGTTGTAATTAGTTTGGAAGCAATGAAAGAGAAGAAGCTCTCGGGTTCTGGATATATACGCAGATACCTACAACCGAACTCGGGCCGAATTCGGTCAGAGCTCTGGCCGAATTCGCCTAGGGTTCTTCAAAGTTGATTTTTGCCACTTCTTTTTCATTGACTCGTTTCAAATATTTAATTCAAAGATTAGTTATTTTAGTCTTCAAATAACATAATTAATAATATTTTATGAATTAGATGTCGTTACACAGTGACTGTCTCAGATTAGCTGTAGGAGTACTGTCCCAGCTGGCGGAGGTTCACCGGGGAACTCTTAAATACTGCTTCGCTTCAACCGTAGTTGTGGTGACAGACAGACTCTTTATTAGCTTGTCTCTAATACAGTTATGCATAATGATATATAATCATAAAAATAAAATTAATTTATATTACTGACGTCCAAAATTCCTAATTCTCGACGTAAATAATTGAAGCGATCTTCCGCTAGAGGTTTAGTGAAGATGTCAGCTAATTGATTTTCAGTATCTATGTACACAAGGTTTATATCTCCATTTTGATGATGATCTCTAAGAAAATGATGCCGAATCTCGATATGTTTAGTACGAGAGTGACATACAGGATTCTTAGTCAAATTAATAGTGCTCGTGTTATCACAGAAAACGGGAATATGTGTGAAAAATAAATCAAAGTCTTCTAGGGTTTGTTTCATCCACAAAATCTGAGCGCAACAATGTCCTGCGGCGATGTACTCAGTCTCTGTTGTTGATAAGGCTACAGAATTTTGCTTTTTACTAAACTAAGAGACTAGAGCCTTGCCTAAGAAATGACATGTACTGCTAGTACTTTTTCTATCAACCTTGCATCCAGCAAAATCTGCATCCGAATAACCAATAAGGTCAAAGAATTTAGTTTTGGGATACCACAAGCCGACAGAAGAAGTACCCTTAAGGTATCGGAAGATACGCTTAACTGCGGATAGATGTGATTCCTTTGGGTTAGCTTGAAAACGTGTACACAGGCAAACACTAAATATTATATCTGGACGACTAGCAGTTAAGTAAAGTAAACTACCAATCATACCTCGATACTTACGTGTGTCGACTGGCTTGCCTTGTTCATCTGAATCAAGCTTTGTTGAAGTTGCCATCGGAGTGCCAATAGGTTTGACATTGTCCAGATCGAACTTCTTTAGTAAATCTTTTGTATACTTGGCTTGATTAATGAACATCCCATTGTCGGTTTGTTTGATTTGCAATTCGAGAAAGAATTTCAGCTCTTCCATCATGCTCATCTCAAACTCATTCTGCATACACTTAGAAAATTCTTGACAAAGAGATTCATCAGTGGATCCAAATATGATATCATCAACATAGATTTAAATTAAAAGCAGCTTGCCATTAAAAGATATAATAAAAAGTGTAGTGTCAACCTTTCCTTTTGAAAAATCGTTGTCAAGTAGAAAAGAGATTAGACGATCATACCAAGCACGAGGGGCTTGTTTCAA
Source organism: Iris pallida (assembly GCA_029216955.1). Classification (NCBI taxonomy): domain Eukaryota; kingdom Viridiplantae; phylum Streptophyta; class Magnoliopsida; order Asparagales; family Iridaceae; genus Iris; species Iris pallida. Next base: position 6,438,622 of record JANAVB010011000.1, on the reverse strand, counting down.
ACCGTATAGAGCTTTCTTCAACTTGAAAACATGGTCAGGATTTTTGAAATCCGTGAAACCCGGAGGTTGTGCTACAAAAACTTCTTTTTTTATAAATCCATTTAAAAAAGCACTTTTTACATCCATTTGAAAAAGTTTGAAATCATGAAAACATGCAAATGCATATAACATACGAATGGATTCTAATCTCGCAACTGGGGCATAAGTCTCATCGTAGTCGATACCCTCATCTTGATTGTATCCTTGAGCTACGAGTCGAGCCTTGTTACGAGTTACTAAACCATCCTCATTTAGTTTGTTTCGGAATACCCAACGGTGCCAATGACCGGATGATCAATAGGCTTGGGAACAAGTTCCCAAACTTGATTCCGTTCGAATTGGTTCAATTCCTCTTGCATGGCATCTATCCAGAAACTATCACTACATGCTTCATCAATAGATTTAGGTTCTAGCTGTGAAATAAATGCAACACTAGAAACAATATCTCTACAGGATGTACGAGTACTTACTCCCTTGGTAATATCACCAATTACCAAATCCTTTGGATGATTTGCAGTAAATTTCAACCTTTTTGCTTCATTCTGAAGGTAGCTGGTTCCTGGATCTTCTCTAGGAGGTTCAGCTAGTGCAGAGCTTGGTTGAGAATCAGCTGGAGTTGAGCTTGATGTAGGCAGATCTTCATCACTGTCATCGAGAGTCATTTGGTTCAATTCATCAAAAGTGACATTGATTGATTCTTCGATGATCATGGAACGTTTGTTGAAGACTCTGTACCCTTTGCTATTGGCCGCATAACCTAGAAATATACCTTCATCGGCCTTTTCGTCAAACTTTCCCAAGTTGTCTTTAGTATTAAGAATAAAGCACTTACAGCCAAATATCTTAAAGTATGAAACTGAAGGAATTCTATCAAACCATAACTCAAATGGAGTCTTCTTCGATTTGGGTCGAATTAGAACTCTATTGAGCACAAAGCAAGCTGTATTGACAGCTTCAGCCCAGAAGTATTTGGGTAGGCTAAATTGATTTAACATTACTCTGGCCATTTCGGTTAGAGTTCTGTTCTTACGTTCCACAACTCCATTTTGTTGTGGAGTTCTAGGGCAGGAGAACTCATGAATAAAATCGTGTGTGTCACAAAATTGCTCAAAATCAGCATTCTCGAATTCGCCACCATGATCGCTTCTAATGCGAGTGATCATATAACCTTTTTCATTCTGTACTTTCTTGCAAAAGGCGACAAATTCTGATAATACGTCATTTTTGCGTGTCAAAAAATATACCCACGTGTATCTAGAGAAATCATCTACAATTACAAATGCATATAATTTACCTTCGAGGCTAGCAACTCTGCTAGGACCGAATAAATCTATGTGTAGCAATTGTAGAGGTCTATTAGTACATACTGCGTTTACAGACTTGAATGTGGATCTGGTAGCCTTGTTCTTTTCATATTGGCTGCATACCGAATCCTTCTTGAATGTTATGTCTGGTAAACCGCGTACTAACTTCTTTGTGGATAATCTTGAAATTGTATCCATATTTGCATGACCGAGTCTCATGTGCCATAGATAACTCTCATCACTTTTGACCATTAAGCATCTACCTGAAATGTTAGCTTCTTCCAGCAGATAGAAAACATATATATTGTCTTCCCTGATTCCTTCAAAGATAGTACTACCAGTTGAGCTATCAACTATAGTACATTTGTCTTTGCCAAAGTTGATACCATAACCATGATCAGCTAGATGACTTATGCTGAGCAGATTATGTTTCAACTCGGTAACCAGACAGACATCTTTAATCACGGGATAGGGAGACTTATCAACATCACCGATACCAATAATATACCCTTTCAAATTATTACCGAAGGAAACATAACCTTCCTTCTTTTTCTTCGACAGTGTTGCAAATAGAGTAGCGTCACCGGTCATATGCCGTGAGCAACCGCTGTCGAGGATCCATTTGCTTCTAGCATGTGAAGGGTGTTCCACCTACAAAACAGTTTACAGATGAAACCTTTGGTACCCATTTCTTGTAGGGTCCTGAATTGTTAGCTTTAGGTATCCAAGCATTAACATTTAAATCTACAAGCTTTCTCATTCTACATGCAGATGATATATGACCAATGAGGCCACAATAATGACATTGTGCATGTCGAGTGTTGAAAGCTGAGTGGTGTGCATGGTTGGTAGGTTTGGGTTTTCTAGTATAGAAGAATGCATACCTATGATCATGTTTGGGCTTAACCTTTTGGGGTAAAGGTTTTATATGGTTTGGTCTGACAGTGTTTGGCTTGGGAATGTTTCGATTTCTCGGTAAGTGACACGTGTTAGGGTAGGAAGTAGCAAGCTCAGGCTGTTTTTCTAACCTAATTTTTAACCTTTTGGAAGTGTCATATAACTTAATATAATCAGAAGTGAGTGATTCCATTCTGATTTGTGCAGATTGAAGACTTTTCTTTTCTTTAGAAAGATCTTCTCTCAATTGGTCTATAATCTTGTCTTTCTCTTCGGATGACTGTTTAGTCTCGTGTAATAAGAGCTTTATAGAGGAAAGCTCACCAGACTCACTAACATTAGCTCTAACCTCAGCTAGTAGGTCGATAAGTCTTCCTATTTCTCCTTTGTACTCTTTGAGTACCTTCTTAGCGGTCTGATATTTACTACGCAGTTTCCTGTAGTCAAGCATCAGGTCACTGAAGGCATCTCCTAATTGCTCAAAGGTAAAGTCATCATATGTTTCTACAGGTTCAGTAGGTACCTAATCGATTGCCATGAAGCAGATGTTTGCAGCGTCCTCTGAATGTTCATCTTCTGAGTCGCTAGCTTCACTCTCATGCCATATGCTGGTGTTGGCATATTTCCGAGAAGTTGATCTTTTCAGGTTTCCTTTATCATACCTATTGTTCTTCTTGCTCGATGATGAGTTGATGGGACAGTCCTTCTTCATATATCCCTTCTTCTTATAGCCATAGCAGACAGCATCTTCTTGGTACCAGTTGTTGCTGTTGTTCTCTTTGACTCTCTTTTCATGTCTCATGAATCTTTTGAACTTCCTTGCTAGGAGAGCTTGATCTTCAGCGTTAGATCCACTGCTGTCTGAGTCATCTTCAGCAGCTTTTCTGTGCTGAGCCTTGAGGGCGATAGTCTTCTCTTTTGGTGCAGGTTCTTCAAAATCTTGCAGCTCCAGTTCATGAGTGAGTAGCTTACCCATGAGTACTTCAAGTGACATTGTGGTGAGGTCGTTTCCTTCAATGATAGCTGTAGCCTTCGGAATCCAGTTCTTGGTGAGAGCTCGCAGGAGTTTGCGAATCTTTTCGTGGTTACTGTAATCTTTGCCTAAGGAGGACAAAGGGTTTACAATATCTAAGAACCTCTCGAACATTTGTGTGACTGTTTTATTTGGCTTCATTTTGAACGCCTCGTACTCTTGAGTAAGTCTGCTGACTTTTGACTCCTTGACTTGAGTCGTGCCTTCATGTGTAACTTTGAGAAGCTTCCATACACCATTTGTCGTTGTGCATGTAGATACCCTGTTAAATTTTGTTCTGTCTAAGGCACAAAAAAGAGCATTAATAGCACGTGCGTCAAGACTGGCCTTTTTCTTTTCCTCCTCTGTATAACTGCTTTGGGGTTTTTCAACCAAAACTCCCTCGACAGTTATACGAGGTGGCTTCTGATAGCCATCAAGAACAATAGCCCATAAGTCAAAATCAAGAGATTTCAAGAAGAAACTCATCCGTGTTTTCCAATAAGTGTAGTTAGTACCATCAAACAGTGGGGGTCTGTTTGTGGCCTGACCTTCACTTGTGAATTTCATAGTAGCCATGTGATGTGCTGTGATCTAATAAATAATGAATAAATAATAGCACTATTACCTCGCTTTACCTGTAACACCCGCTCTGATACCAATTGTAGGAACGATATAGTAAAGCGTAATACTCTAGAGGGGGGTGAATAGAGTTGGCAGCGGAATAATACTAATTAAAAATGTTAGCAACACAATCACAGTATATAATCACAGTTGAAATAATGTAAAGGCAGAGTTCAGAAAGCAAACGCAAAGACAGCGATGTATACTGGTATCCCTCTGTTGAGGACTAATCCAGTCGGTAGAACTCTTGCTACCAGTTGAATCCACTATTGGAAAAACCGCAAGTTTTCTTACGAAGTCCTTGCAACTTCTACAACGCGAGCTTTGATACAAAGAACTCGTCCAACTTCAAATGTGAAGAGGTATTCTTCTATCAAGCCTTCTGATTTCAATCTCTCAGAAACTTCTAGACCGTAGCGCACTGGCAAATTGACTAGAGGATTGTAACTGGCTTGGGATCTGAAATTGTAAGCTCTAGAAAACTCTTTGGAAGGCAGAAAGCTTTAGATAGAGAGAAGATTGAAATTAAGTAAATGAGTGAATTGAAATGATCGAAATTCTTCTCTATTTATAGGAGTTCTAAAGGGAGAACTCTGTCAGAATTCGGGCAGAATTCGGGCAGAACTCTATGAGCAAATCTCGGTCAAATTCGCAATTGCAGGAGGACCAAGTTCCAGAGAATTCAAAAATCAAACGGCCACCAACCGAACTCTGGCCAAATTCTGGCCAAACTTTGGCCGAGTTCTGTCAGGGTTAGGTTAGGGTTTTAAAAATAGGTTTTGGTGATTTTTGAAAACCTTTTTGAAAACCATTTTGAAAACCTTTTTGACAGGTCATTTTAAAAACATTTTGAACTATTTTGGGGATAGCCTATTTGCCAGTACGACTCGGTGTACAACGTATTCCTAGACTCAAATAAAGTGAAAATTATATTGCATAGGAAATACAGACTCAAGTAGGCAAACAGATCTTCAGTCTTGAATGGAGTGAATATCCAATCTTGCTTATGTCCAAGAAGCTGAGATGTCCCAACTAGCTTTGTATATCCAGACAGAGTTTTGATCAATTATTAAAATCAGGTTGACCATATGACCAATGGGCCAACATCATGCACCTCTCGTAACGAAGGTAGAAGGGACAAACGATAAGCAACATCGCCTACCCTATTAAGAATAACAAATAGGCCTACGTATTGTGGACTCAACTTCCCGCGAACACCAAATCTAATGACCCCACGGGTAGGTGAGATCCGTAAGAACACGTGGTCCCCAACAGAAAACTCTAGCGGCCTACGATGCTGGTCCGCCCAATGACAATGCCGATCTTGCGCAACACGAAGTGGCTCTCTAATTCCCTTAATCACTTCAACCATCTGGATAATCATTTCTGGGCCTAGCATCTTCCTTTCCCCGATATCATCCCATGCTAGTGGCGATCTACACTTCTTACCATATAGTGCCTCAAATGGCGTCATCTGGATACTGGCTTGATAGCTGTTGTTGTATAAGAACTCAACTAAGTACAGATGGCTTTTCCAAGATCCTCCAAAATCCAGAGTGCAAGCTCGCAACATATCTTCCAAAGTCTGAATTGTTCTTTCTGATTGCCCGTCCGTCTGCGAATGGTAAGCCGTGCTAAATCTTAACTTGGTACCCAGACTATGATGCAAGCTCTTCCAGAAATGTGATGTAAAGCGGGTATCTCGGTCTGATACAATACTGACAGGGACTCCATACTGCCTGACTATCTGTTGCATATACAACTCTGCCAACTTTTCTGTAGATTGCCCTACTCTGAAAGGAAGAAAATGTACTATCTTTGTAAGCCGATCTACTATCACCCAAATAGCATCTTTACCACTTGGTGATCTCGGTAAACCAGTCACAAAGTCCATTGTGATGTGTTTCCACTTCCATTCCGATATAGGAAACGGTTGTAATAATCCAGCTGGCCTCTGCTGTTCTGCCTTTACTTGCTGACATATCAAGCAACGAAAAACAAACCTAGCTATCTTCCTCTTCATCTCGTTCCACCAGAAGTGCTGCTTGATATCTTGGTACATCTTGGTCCCTCCAGGATGTATAGAATACTGAGAACTGTGAGCTTCTGTCATAACTTTCTGTCTGATATCTCCACTAGGTACACATAGACGTGATCCAAACCTAAGCGTACCATCTTCGTGGATTTGCATCTCTTTTCTGAGTCCTGACTCACATTCTGCCCTAAGCTTCTGAGTCCTTGGGTCCTGTGCCTGGGCTGCCTTGATCCTGCCTACCAAGTCAGATTGAACTTGTAGACTCGCCAGAATTCCTATATCATTAGGAAGTATAACTTCGATGCCCATCTCCTGAAGGTCTTCTAAGATGTGCTTCTGCGTTGTCAACGTAAATGTGCCGCCTCTTCTGCTGAGAGCGTCTGCTACCACATTAGCCTTGCCTGGATGATACTGAAGCTCCACGTCATAATCCTTGATCAGCTCTAACCATCTTCTCTGCCTCATGTTCAGCTTCTTCTGAGTAAAGATGTACTTCAGACTTTTGTGGTCTGTGTACATGTCTACTCGGTCACCATATAAGTAATGCCTCCATAGCTTCAAAGCAAATACTACTGCCGCCAACTCTAAATCATGAGTTGGATAATTCTTCTCGTGGTCTCGAAGCTGCCTTGATGCGTACGCTATCACCTTCCCATGTTGCATAAGGACACATCCAAGTCCTTTATCTGACGCATCACAATATACGATAAAACCTCCGGGTCCAACTGGCAATGTAAGAATAGGCGCTGATATCAACTTCTGCTTCAAATTCTCAAACGATGACTGGCATTCTGCCGACCAGACAAATGGTACATCCTTCCGTGTCAAGCGGGTCATGGGTGCTGAGAATCTTGCAAAATCTGACACAAATCTTCTGTAATATCCTGCCAATCCCAAGAAACTCCGTACATCAGCTACGATCTTGGGTACTGGACAACTCTCTACTGCTTCTACCTTCTTGGGATCCACTGCTACTCCAGCTCCTGATACGATATGACCCAAAAATAAAATATGATCCGTCCAGAACTCACACTTGCTGAGCTTGGCATATAACTGGTTCTCTTTCAGAACCTGTAACACTTTCCTGAGGTAGTCTTCATGCTCCTCTTCACTAGCAGAGTACACAAGAATGTCGTCGAGAAATACTACGACAAACTGATCTAAATACGGCATAAAGATACGGATCATCAAATCCATGAATATAGCTGGAGCATTGGTCAAACCAAACGACATTACTAAGAATTCATAATGCCCATACTTCGACCTGAATGATGTCTTGGGAATATCTTCCTTTCGAACCCTCACTTGATGGTACCCTGAACGAAGATCTATCTTGGAGAAAACTCTAGCTGTGCTCAACTGGTCAAACAAGTCATCGATCCTGGGTAGTGGGTACTTGTTCTTTACTGTTGCCGCGTTAAGCTTCCTGTAGTCGATACACAATCTGGATGATCCATCCTTCTTCCCCACAAGTACCACTGGTGCTGCCCATGGTGATATGCTAGCTTGGATAAACTTCTTCTCCTTCAGTTCCTCTATGTGCTGATATACCTTTGCCTGCTCTGAATCTGCCATTCTGTAAACCCGATCTGATATCGGTTTAGTCCCAGGTGCCAATTCTATACTGAACTCAATATCTCTAACCGGTGGCAGACCGGGAAGTTCTTCGGGAAATACGTCTAGAAATTCTTCAACTACCTTCGGAACCTGAACTTCTTCCATTGCTGTTATTACTCCTTGCTCTTGCTGAGTTGCCTCTGATCTGACAAAGGTGAATCTCTTCATGCCTGGAATATCAAAAGATACACTCCTACTACGACAATCTATTATCGCATGACTGTCTTTCAGCCAGTCCATGCCTAAGATAACGTCAAAATTTCCAACAGGAAATTCTATCAACTGGGCGGGTAAGGAATGCCCGCAAACTACAACACTACACGCTAGAATAACTCTACAAACTCCTACGAGCCCATTGCCAGTGAGTATATTCAACCTCCCTGGCAATGCCTCGAACTCCATTCCTAGCAGTATCGCAAATTGTGCAGATATAAATGAGTGTGATGCTCCTGAATCAAACAATGCTACTGCGGGATATGAGCCGACGAGAATGTTACCTGCCACAACATCACCTGATGCCAATGCCTCCTCCAAGGACAGAGCGAATGCCTGCCCTCGACCTCCTTGCTGGTTTCCATGCGGTGGCCTAGTCTGGTGCTGCTGCTAGCCCCTGCCTTGATGTTGCTGGGGTGGTCTATGCTGGTGCTGCTGCATCGGCGGTCCCTGCTGTCGAAACATCTGAGCCTGTGGCATTAACGGAAGCTGGGCCAATGGTCTCACTGCTACCGCTGGTCCTCGATACTGCCCGGCCCCTGGTGCTGGCAGAGCAGGAAACTGTTGCCCTGGTCCTCCTGACCTCGAATTCATGGGACATGTGGTAACCCGATGATCTGGATTTCCACATATCAAATACAGTCCGTTTAATGCCCGACACACATCTCTAGTGTGTCCCATCTTCCCACAATAAGTACAGCCCGCTGGGGGTTGCTGGTTCTTCTTCTGTTGCTGCTGCTGCCTGGGTGGTGGTGCTGGCCCTCGCATTGCCACATCGTGAATACGAATGCCAAGGGATGGTGCTGTTGTTTGGGGCGCTGCTCCCCCTCCTCCTTCAATCTGACTGTGAGATCTCTTCTGACCTCCAATCCTTACTGTGATCCTCTGAATGGTGATCTCATGCCTTCGGGTTGCCGTCAATATCTTATCAAAAGTCTGGTAATTGTGCCCCTTTATCAATTGCAAGAGCTCAAGATGAAACCCTTGCTGAAACCTCATAGCCCTCTGGCGCTCCGTCGCTACCATCTCTGGGGCAAACCTACTTAATCTGCAGAACTCCGCTGCATAAGCATCTACCGTCTTGCCGGCCTGCTTGAGGTTGATAAACTTCTGTTGTAGCTCAAACTGTGCCACAACTCCATAGTACTTTATCTTGAATCTTGCTGTAAAATCGTCCCAAGCCACAGGACGTCTGATGCCTACCTCCTCTGATTCCCACCAATCACGTACGAGATCCTGAAGTAACAACTTCACCTGATCCACACGTTCTTCTGCCGGCACCTTAGCGCCTGTCAAAATAGCCTCAATATCCTTAAGTCATGCATCTGCTGAGATGGCATCCTCCGTGCCTTCGAAACGACGGGGGTTAAATTTGCAAAATCTGGTCGATGCTCCAGAATCCGGCCTTGCCCCTCTTTCCAAAGCTGTCTGCAACCCTTGGTTGAGTAGTACATTCTGCTCTTGTAACTGAGCGTACATGCGCTGCTGGGCTAACATCTGGTATTGCTGAGTAGCCATCATCCCTCTTATGATCTCCAGAAGGGCTGGTGTGTCCAATTCCACAAGGGTAGGTGGAACTATTGGTGGTTTGGAACCTCCGGATACTGCGGTCCAACTGCTGGTTCTACTATCACCTCTTCTTGAATAGTCTCATGAAGTGGTTCTGACCCTTGTTGCTGACCAACCTGGTCAGGTTGTCCATGCTGCCCTTGTTGTTGTTGCCCAATCCTGACAGATGCGGACGAGGTGCCCCTAAAAAAAGGGACAAAAAAACCATCAAATGACCGGACAGGAAAGATCAATGAAGTCAAGAGGCACTGGAATGTCAAGATAGAATTGAGAACAACGAATCATGAGATCAAGGAGGAACGTGTGTGATTGAGACATCCTACAAATCAAAACACCCCGCAAGTCTGAAATCAGACCTGCATGGGCCACCACTAAAACCTTGTCACGCCCCAGAACCAGAATACTGGAGAGCGGGGGAATGACTCAGCCAGCTACGTATTACGGGTAGATGAATACCGTATAATATGATCAATGCTGTCTACAAGACGAGGGGGTGCATACTACATGAAAGTCTCACTATGGTCACTTCACATCTATTGTCTCAATCATTCAAACAAGAAACAAAAATAGAGAACATATAAGGTAAAGCAGTAAGGCGTCCCAAACGCTTAGTCAAAATGTTCTTTGATATCTGGCTTTACAAAACATAGCCAGATGATGTAGCAAGGCATACATAATTGTTATCAGCTGTAGCCTGACTTAGTTACAATTATGTAAAAGTAAGTACAAGACGATCCGACTAACATGTCGGTGCCAAACGGGAAGGTATAAAGTAGATAACAAAACGAGCGGGGAAGTAAGAAACCCACTCGAGTCCTCCTGCGATCATCCCTCTAGTGTTGACCATCTTGGAGGTAGAAGTAAGCTGAGTCCTCGGGAACCGGCTCTAAATCTGGCCATGCAAAACCAGAGAGGTTAGACCTCTAATAGCAAGTACCACAAGGAAGCACGACAAAAAAACTAAAACCAGAAATGAGAAATATGATAAATAGATCTCTGCTTGCCACTAGGGTTCTCATAACATCATGACACTTCGAACCAACCTCCCAACCAAACAAGGACAGAAGTTGGCCCGTCATGTCCTGACATTCTGATCATCTTAGTTAGGCAACAGAGTAGGTACAGTACACAAACAAATCAATTTAAACGGCCATTCAACTACTACGGCTTGCTACTATGTGTTCCAAGTTATCCTGGAATTATACAATAAAAGATTCCTCAGTTCTCACTATGTACAAGCAAGGCTAGTTTACCCAGTCAATCAATTACGCCAATCATGAATTAGACGAGTCCCTGCAGGACGCCCGCCATCAATATATAATATACAATAAATACTATAACCAGATACCGCTCCGTGCCCGTGTGGCAGGTTTGCAGTATCTGTGGGGACCAGCCGACCTGTCGGGCACTTAATAGTCCCAAGAGGGCTGCCATGTAAGAACTTGGGAATCCATTCTCTCCATGCAATTATTATTTTATTTAACTTAATAATCTCTATGTTGAGTGAAATCCCATGCCGTGGATCATGGTTATTCAAATGAGTACGTTCGTACGGGGTACGATATACGCAACTCTACAACGATACCCGTGCGGCTAGGTTGTAGGTCTTACATAGCGTAATGCAATAATCAAATCTAACCACGAAATAATCATGCCTTGACCATAAAGTACACATGCTGCTTTTGTAGAAAAATAAATAAATAATTAATTAATTAGATTGAAGCATGCATGTGTCTGTATGCCGAGGTTCGGAATTAGCCAGTCGATTTCAATAGTTCATAGTTAATATGAACGTGTCTCATTCATTCAATTCAATAAGACGACTAACCAGTCTCTCAGTTCCAACTAGGAACACATGATCAATTATTAGCCAAGATCACAATCATTATCAATGGTGACAAGGCATGAAAGTCAACTAATATTCAGTGGGGTCGAGTCTACAACTCTCAGGGTTTAATTCCAGTCAATCGGGGTATCTATAACTCAATTCACGACACATGGTACATCCCACGTAACAATCTATATTTAACAGAAATATTAGCATATCATGATTATATCAAGTTATGCAAAAAGGCGTAAGGATATAAAATGGACGTTAAATATCTAATAAGGTGTCAATATATAGGGCTATAGAAAATCCAGGGTAAGCAGGCTACGCTCATTTCAACCAACGCTCAAGTCAGCCTACGCTCAAGTCAGGCTACGCTCAAGTCAGCGTACGCTCAGGTCAAGCTACACTCAAGTCGGCATACGCTCAGGCAAGCTAGCGTATGGACTCCATACGACTCCTTACCCTCCAAGCCAGCGTACGCAAGTCATACGCTTCCAAAAGGCAGCGTATGAACTCCATACGATCCCTTACTATCCAAGCTAGCGTACGCAAGTCATACGCTCCCAAAAGGCAGCGTATGAACTCCATACGACTCCTTACTATCCATGCTAGCGTACGCAAGTCATACGCTCCCAAAAGGCAGCGTATGAACTCCATGCGACTCCTTACTATTCATGCCAGCGTACGCAAGTCATACGCTCCCAAAAGGCAGCGTATGAACTCCATACGACTCCTTACTATTCATGCCAGCGTACGCAAGTCATACGCTCCCAAAAGGCAGCGTATGAAAGACATGCGCTCCCAAAAGGCAGCGTATGAATCAAACTGCGTACGCTAAAGAGCGCGCACAGCTCAGTGGCGCAAGCTAAAAAGCTAGCGCACACTTCTCACTGTCTTCTCCAAAACAGCAAGAACTCCATGGTTGCACCCAAGGCTTCAAAGTCCATAACTTGGTCAAAATAAGTCCAAATCCAACTTTCCAAAGGTCAAAATTGGGCAGAATAAAATTCTCTACAACATGGGACCATCAAAACTTGCAAACAAAGAAGTTTGATAGATCAAAACCACCAAAGTCCAAAAATAACTCATTTCTAGATCTACAAAAATTAAGACTTCGAAATAAAAAATGCCAAGTTCTAAACTCTCTTAGGATCATGAGAGAAAGGTAAATGAACTATAAAAACATGGGTTCTCATGGGGAGCAAGTTGTACTTGCCTACGGTTTGGTAGGTGGAGGGAGTGATGAGGAAGAAGAAGAAGAGTGATGGTGAAGGAAAGGAATAATGAAGAGAGAGAAAGGGGGGGTGGCTTTAAATGAAAAGGTGGTGGTAGGTGGGGGTGTTAGTTTTGGTTCATGATGAACCAACTAACTAAACCAAACCAAGCCGAACCCAAGTCTAGCTAAAGCAGAGAAATAAAAGCAGAAAGTAAAATGCAGATAATTAATTAACATGAATTTAAAGGAATTTAAATACAGGATAATACATGAGAAATATTAAATAAATATATTTGAGTAGTACATGTATAAAAATACACATTCGGGAAATTGGGAGTGACATATGGTTACCCCAAACAAAAGGACAGGCCTAAGCTCTAGTCGAGGATTAAAACTTTGTCGGACGACTTCACTGTTCCGTGGTACAGTATAGGGGATTTTAATGCAATCCTTGAACCAAAGAAGAAATATGGAGGTCGAGTTCAACGCCAAGGCTGCAGCGTCCTTCAAAGAAATGATAAATCTCTGCAACCTTGTCGTCCTCGGATACATAGGACCTGCATACACTTGGTTCAATGGAAGAATACCCAACCATAACATCAGGGAACGCATAGATTGGGCACTAGGTAACTCTGAGTGGTGTTATCTTCACCCCGATGCTACTATCTCCCCCTTGCCATGTATCAATAGTGACCATGCCCCAATCCGCCTAAATACTTGCAACACTCTTCAACACAGAAAATGTCCCCGAAGGTTCAAGAATTACTGGATGACAAACGACTCTTTTGTGGGGATTGTCCAAGCTAGCTGGCAAGAAGCCATTACAAAAGGTTGCCATACCTGTCACGACCCGCACCCGCTATAAGGGCACGTGTACGTGACAACGCTCAGCCCTCACCGTAAAAACGGCGTGGAACGCTGTAGGTTTTCTACTCTAACAACATTAGGAAAGAGTTTGGGGGAGACGACATCGGAGCAGGAGGGGAGGAGGAAGTCTGTGGGCTAAAAGAGCATTTTTATTTACTTAACCCTAACAGTGTTGGACCCACCTTGAGCCGAGGGTGGGAGACTGCCTCCCTTGAATTTTCGGTTGCAAGTAATACATTTTTACTCATAATGTTCTTTACCTACAGTTATATGGGCAGATAATGGGCCTAAAATCCCCCAACATAAGGAATGCATCACTCTCTTAAGGCAGATAATGGGCAAAGGCGACTCAAAAAAAATGTCGAATTGGACCATGGAACTAATTGGATTAAAACTCAACCTTTGGCCCCATAAATTTAAATTTTGTTGTAGGCCCTGCCATGCACATAAAAAATTATGATGTGTTAGGTTTGGAAATAGAGATAAACTATCAACGCCCCCCTTATCTCTTTCTTCTGATATTGGGATTTCTTAATATCAATATCTCGAAATGTTTTGTAATATTAAACAATTATGAAAATGCACGAGATAGAAAATATCAAATCATTGGGTAGTAAAAATGGTTAGATTAATTGACTCGGGTCATTTGGTTCGTCTTGAAGCTCCATGAAATCTGCCTGCCTAGGCAACCGAGACCGATTTGTACGGTAGTTGCAGGGCCGGCTCTAAGTTCATATGGACCCTAAACAAACTTTCAAAATAGGATCCACATATAATAAAAATAAATTAAAATAAAAGTAAATTTAAAAAATGTTACAACAATGAATTGAACCTAGGACTTGTAGTATGAAAGTTTAACATACTAATCACAGGGGTAAAGTGCATTTAAACCCTCCTTAGATGTTACGAAAATACAATTAAAGACTCTCTGATTTGAAAAATCCAGTCCGTTTCAATTATGCTCAAATCACCCCTCCCGCTGTTAACAACCGTTAAAATCGTCTTAAAAGACGATTTTGCCCCTCCCCTCTCTCTCCGGTGGTGGGGGCGGGTCGGGGGGCGAGGGGTGGCCGACGGAGGGGCTAGCCGGCGGAGGGAGGAGAGGAGTGGGGCTGGTCGCGGGGGCGGGGGGGGGGAGGGAGGGACTAGTGGATGGAGGAGAAGGGGGGCGAGGGGGCGGATCGGGGGGGGGGGAGGGAATTGTCGGCGGAGGGAGGAGGGGCGGCCGGGTCGGGGGGGCTGGCGGAGGGAGGAGGGGGGTCCGGGGGGGGGGGGTGCTGGCCGGCGGAGTGAGTATTGGGGGGGGAGGGGCGCGGGGCTGGCCGGCGGTGGGAATGGGAGGGGGGCGGGTAGGGAATGGGGAAGGGTAGTTTAGGTTTCTTTTTCTTTTCTTTTTTAAAAGAAAAAATGTCACTAACGCCATTTCTAACTGCTATTTAACGGTAAGGGATTTTTTGCTCACGCGGGCAATCTAAGGAGGTGCATACTGCGTAAGTGTCACGACCCGCACCCACTGTTAGGGTACGAGAACGTAACAACGCCCAGCCTACGCCGCAGTGTCGGCGGTAGAACGCTGTCCTAGGTCAATCATCTATCAATATCAAGTACCTGTACAGTTTATACTCTCCGAATGGAGGTGACATAACAATATATATCTCAATCACTTCTAGGGTAGAAGAATGAAGAACAGATAGATAGATAGTAACTCAAAGAGAACCATAGCATAGATGAAAATGTCCAAGTGTCTAGGATAACATAACACCAGAATGTCAACTCATAATACAATAAGTCTAAGAGTCTATACATCTCCACATCTCAAAAATACAACACAGAATGTGAGACAAAAATGTAAATATAGAAAGACTGCCTAGACTAAACTAGTCTAGACTACTGGAACATCCTCCTCAGCTGTAGGTGGATCCTGCTGAGGGTCCACAACATAAGTATCATCTAGTCCTGCTCCAAAATAGGTAGACACCAGGCCTCATCCTCATCCTCTGTAATATTTTCAACAGGTCCAATCAGGACGGGAACGAGCACAATACATCTCACACAGTGCATAGCAGGTTAGGAAATACGATACAGGCAATAGAGTAAGATACATGAACTGCTGAAAGGAAATATACGATGTAAAAGAGATAGCTGTAATGAAATATCTACTGTATATAGAGAACTGTAGTGACTAGTGATGTAGAGCACAAGATAGGCATGTGAATGGCTAGAATTTATACATGACTATACTACTGAGTTTGTACATGACTACACTACTTTGGAATTATTCACATGTCCACTTCTACTCCCCCGTACCCCAATCAATACACAAGGATCTATACAAGTTACGTTATTGTACATGATATCACATGGGGCCCATGAAAGGGTGCACATGATAGTATACATGAGGGCTCAGTAAACATGAGAGTACATGATCACATGAGTGCACATGAATAATAGAAGCATGGGAGTACATGATGAAAGTGAAACACACATAACATGAAGTACCCGATGCTCCCGAGGGGGATAACATCTCATGTAAAGATCCATATAGTACCAATCCGTGTTACCAATGTGACAACAACAAGTAAAGTAATCCAGAGCGAGAAGTAAAGCCTGAACAAGTATGAAACGGTCAGAGAATGTACTCGCCTGATAACTGAATGTCTGAAGAGGATATACTGTCTGAGGAGAGGTGTATGGCTCCTAGTCAGAGCAATACAAGTCACAATGTATCCACAATGGTAAAAATAAAGTATACAATGCATACTACATGATTCTAGGTCAATCTGGTCAAAAGTCAACTCTGGGTCAACTCTAATAGTCAAACTAGGTCACAGGAAGTCATACTAGATCATAGGGAATCAAACTAAGTCAAATAGAGTCAAACAAGGTCAAACAAGTCAAATACTAGTCAACATGATCAATCTGGGTCAAGTCTAGGTCAAACTTAGACCAACTAAGGTATTGGTCAAACAAAGACCAGTCAGTCAGGTAACTAGGTCAAACAAGGACTAGTCAACAAGGTGATTAGGTCAAACATGGTCAGACTAGTTGAACTAGTCATTGTAGGTCAATCCTAGTCAAATCTAGGTTAATTAGGTCAACTTTGACCTAAGGTTGACTTTGGTCAACCCTTAGTCAACAAGGGTCAATAAGTTGGGTTTTGGGCCATTAGGGCTAGCCCCAAACCATAGGCCAATAACCTTGGCCATAGGCCATAGTCATAGGTCATTGGTTATAGGTTTCTATACCACCTATAACTAGAAGTTATACATATATATATATATATATATATATATATATATATATATCTATATATATATACTCTATCTACCCATATATCAAAATAGGATTTACTATATACTATACAACTCACATACACATATTTATATAACATCACTATAGGAAAACTAATACAAATATATATATATCCATATGTATATATATATATATACCTATATATATATAACTCATATATATACTATATATATATAGAGAGAGAGACAAAGGGAAAGAGAGAGACAGAATGAGAGAGAGAGTGAGGCAGTGAGAGAGAGAGGGCTGACAGTAGACAGGAAAGGGGAGGGGGTGTGTTCCAGTTCTGGAACAGGAATCAGTCCCCCAACCAAAACACAATGCACACACACACCCTACATATATACATATATGTATATACACTTGTATATACATGTATACAACCTAAAAACTTACCCACACACCCACATACATATATACTACCTATATACATACTAAAAATATACAATTACATGTACTAATCATATCAAAAATAGATTTGAAACTCACTTTTAGAAAACTGGAAATACAACAAAATCAGGAAAAATGGGCTGTGAACTTGAAAAGTAGGTAATCCTAATTTCTCACATGAAACCAAGCTATGGCTCGAAACTCTAGGTTGGTAATTGATGCCCCATAGGTATATGTGTCGTGTGTGTCGATGGGAGTCCACCACGATACGACACGGCGTGTCCAAACGCCCAAAAACCCAATCGGGTAAAACCTAACACAGTGCAGTGCACAGGCATCGTGCACGCGTGCACTTAGCTCTAGGACACGACACACGTGTCTAGAAGTCTCGTGCACGTGTGGGTAGGTTCACCTAGGGTTGGTCTAGGGTTTAGGTAGCCTGTCTCGTGTCCACGTGTCCTCAGGACACGGCACGAACTCTGTATCAGTCGAAGAAAATTGACTGATACTCAGTGTTCTGCACCGCATCGTGCATGGGTTCTCGTGTCTCGTGGACACGACACGAGCCACGTGGGGCCTCGTGGTCATGCCCACGTGTAGCCCACGTGTAGGGCTACACACTCGTGCAAACACGAGGTGTCCTAGTGTCGTGTCCAAGTGATACGAAGGCCGTGTCCAAGTGGGGTTTCCACAGAAACTGTGCGCGTGCACGACAGTGCACGACCAGTGCACGTGTCCTTGTGTCCTCGATAGGACACGAGGTGTCCTGAAATTTTGGGGGCATGTGCGCAGACATTGCCCCCTCGTGTCCACCAATTTTGGTGTGTCCTAGTGTCGTGTGTAGGGAGAACCAAGGGGGTGGTAGCAGGGCATTTTCAGTGTAAAAACAGTGTCTAAACAGTGTTGTGTCCGAGAGCTTTGTGTCCAGTTTTGGACACGACTCAAGCTCAAAACGTGCTCAGTGACACAGGGTTAGGGTTAGGGTTAGCTAGGCTAGGTTTTGGTTCAAAAAGAATTGGAAAACAGTGTGTATATATACTATGACAGTGATCAAAACAGTGAGCAAAAATTAGAGTTTTACAAGTAGGATACGTGTCCGACACGACACCAAACAATCCTAAAATTGTACCAAACCCTACCCACAACTATATTATAACTATATGCATGCAATAATGAAGAAAAACCAGTATAATAACTAGGTTTAGATATATTTACCTCTATGTGTGCAAGATCTTGAATTTTCACTAAATGAGGGTGATTAGCCTCAAAGCCCAACTTGTCCTTCCTTGGTGAAACTTGAGTAGCACACTTCCCTAGGCTCCCTTAGATTGTAGGTGACCTAATGGAGAAAACTAGAGGTTCAAAGCTTGAGAAATGGGAAAGTTATGGTCAAAAGAGTGGAAGGGTTTTTAGGTTTTTCTTGTGAATTGGTTTTTCATGAAACCATGGGAATGATTCTAAGTGCTAACTATATAGGAGAGAGGGGCAAGGGGGTGTGCTTGGCCGGCCACACCATGGCAAGGTGGTGGGTTCAAGGGTTCAAGACTTCTAGGCTAAGGCATAGACTTTGTTGCCAAAGTCTTGATATTTTTAGGAAAATATCCTAAAAGGTGATGTAGATATTTCTAATACTTTGACCCAATGATAATATCTAATCCTTAGTCATTCTAGGTTAGGGGTTAACCTATAGATTAGGGTAATCTAAGTTAGGGATTATCAAGTCACTAATCAAAAGTCCATGAATAGTAAAATCTCACTAATCCCACTAAATTCCAAATAAATTCCTAAAAATTACCAAAATACCCCTATGGCTAAAAATCACTAAAATGATATTCTAAGCCTATGGTCAAGCTCTCATGGTCATGGCAACTTCTAGGTTAGAGAAACTAGGGTTTACACTAAGGTTTACTAACAAAGTCACAAGTCATGACTTAGCATGACTTTAGAAATGGTTTAACTTAATTAAAATCACCAGAAAATCATACCATGACTAAAATACCACTAATAAATAATAAAAATAATAAATTTTTCAAAAATCCCCAATTTTCAGAAAACAGGGTGTTACAAGTCTACCCACCTTAAAATAATTTCGTCCTCGAAATTTAGATGGTCGTACTCCTTCTAGGTCAAACCTCCAACAATCAAGGACGAAGCCACTACCTAGGCAACATACAAGGTCAACAAGCAAAATATGGGTAGTAAACCTATACTGGGTCATGTCCAAGAATTGGCTGGCAGTTTCAGGTCATAAGGTGTCCTGAATTCAAATCGAAGCCAAAAGTAACTCCATGGGATAAATCAGGATGGAGTCTCGGGTCAGAAAAATCGTACTAAGCAAATGAAGCACACAATGGTATGCCTGAGTGGGACACTAAGGTCATGGGCGTAGTATGTCATGTCTAGGTCATGTACGTGAAATCAGTTTTGAGAAAACAACTAGTCTTGTGCTCCAAATTTAAAAGTCACGGTAATGTGCCTATGATGATCATAATTTAGAGTGGGAAAGGTCTATGGCCTGAATTAAGCCAGAAATTGTGATGCAATAGTGGTACCAGGGGGACAGGTTAAATGGAACAGTCTGCGGTCTCATCTAAGTGCACTAGTCATTCTAGATCAAGACTGTCCTATGGTATCAAAACGTACAAGCAATCTAAGGTGTCCAAATTGGGAATGTAAGGAAACAACAATCATCAAGGCTATAGGCCGTCTACCATCCTATATGAAAATGGGTCATTAACAAGTGAGAAATCATTAAAGTTACTATTCCATAAAGTGGAAAAAGAAAATTGAAAAATTTAGGCACAACAATCACAAATAGATTTTAGTCTTGGCACGATCTAAGTTGATCAATTTCAGGATAAATCGAGATTTGGGCAAGATGGAAAATCAATGAAATCAAGTACGAGCATCCAATGATGAAAATCCAGGTCATGATAAATTTTAATTCAACTGGGTATGAATACGAGGTTCATAGACGATAAAAATAATTTCAAGGAGAATTGTCAAGGCTGTTGCGGATAAGATTTTAGGGCAAGTTAAATTATATCTCCATCCACGTAGATTAATATACGAAAAGCGAACCAAAACGCAATAGGTTGATCAGACCATCATGCGCCGGTTCTGATTAGACAATATGTTAGTGGGTGCGCACCCAATAAAATATATCATGATCAAGCTCGAAAGAATAAGCTTGTAAAACTAAGGATAATTTGTAGCATAAGATATAAGTAAGAGTGGGAATGATGAAAGAAATACATAGTCCAAGATCCTTAACCAATCGGGTCAAGCATTCAAGATAAGGTACAAGGGTAAGTATTTAATGATTCAATCAGAATACCATCACATGCCAGGTCGAAAGATTTGAGCCATGGTGGATCTCTAATTGAAATAAGAATTAATTTAGTATCATGGTAGAGGTTATAGTTTAGCCATTTGACTAGAAAATCATGTCAAGAAAATAGAGTACAAGGAAACGGGTTTTAGTAGGACATGGAATACCTACATGAAGGTAGGCTAGTCTAGGTCTTACATGTGAAGTTTGTTGGGAGGTAACAGCTAGTATTATACTCTGAATATCTAGGTCACGATAAAGGACGTCCAAGGATCTAGAATAGAAAGTGGGAGTTCGAGACGTGACAAATTGATGCAAAAATTGAAGAAGATCAAATTAACTCATGAAATCAGGAATCTAGTAAATAATTTAGGAAAAGTCCTAGGGGTAGATAGGCTACTAGATGAATATAGTTAGGGTTCGATCAATCAAGGTCAAGGTTAGAAGGTCTCAATAAAGTCTTGATTTGAGGAAATGTCGAGTAAGTCAGGTTTGGGATACAGTCACATAGATTGGTAGAAAGAGTTTAAGCAAGATACAAAATAGAGAGGACAGTTCATTTTAATGAAAGGCAATTAGCAAGAGGATTAGATGGCAAGAAACAAATAAGATTTTTCTCATAATTGTGATTGAGTACCCCAAAAATAAAAGATATTAATCTAACACTAAGAATTTAAATCAACAACTACAAAAATTTGAAAATCATCAACTAATACCAGGATTCAAAGTTCTACAGTGAATCCTCAAAAATCAAATTTAATCAAGGGAGAAGAAGTTTAAATCGTAATTCAAAATGAGATTCTCAAGGGTCATCCCCGGAAATCTCTCAAGGTATCCTATCAGTGATTGAGTATCCATTCTCTCTAAGCCTATTCCTCAATTCTATCGCAGGCTGTAGTGATACTCTAGTTCGAATACCACTACATAAACTCGAGACCTGCATGGGCCACCACTAAAAACGTGTCACGACCCGCACCCACTGTTAGGGTACGAGAACGTAACAACGCCCAGCCTACGCCGCAGTGTCGGCGGTAGAACGCTGTCCTAGGTCAATCATCTATCAATATCAAGTACCTGTACAGTTTATACTCTCCGAATGGAGGTGACATAACAATATATATCTCAATCACTTCTAGGGTAGAAGAATGAAGAACAGATAGATAGATAGTAACTCAAAGAGAACCATAGCATAGATGAAAATGTCCAAGTGTCTAGGATAACATAACACCAGAATGTCAACTCATAATACAATAAGTCTAAGAGTCTATACATCTCCACATCTCAAAAATACAACACAGAATGTGAGACAAAAATGTAAATATAGAAAGACTGCCTAGACTAAACTAGTCTAGACTACTGGAACATCCTCCTCAGCTGTAGGTGGATCCTGCTGAGGGTCCACAACATAAGTATCATCTAGTCCTGCTCCAAAATAGGTAGACACCAGGCCTCATCCTCATCCTCTGTAATATTTTCAACAGGTCCAATCAGGACGGGAACGAGCACAATACATCTCACACAGTGCATAGCAGGTTAGGAAATACGATACAGGCAATAGAGTAAGATACATGAACTGCTGAAAGGAAATATACGATGTAAAAGAGATAGCTGTAATGAAATATCTACTGTATATAGAGAACTGTAGTGACTAGTGATGTAGAGCACAAGATAGGCATGTGAATGGCTAGAATTTATACATGACTATACTACTGAGTTTGTACATGACTACACTACTTTGGAATTATTCACATGTCCACTTCTACTCCCCCGTACCCCAATCAATACACAAGGATCTATACAAGTTACGTTATTGTACATGATATCACATGGGGCCCATGAAAGGGTGCACATGATAGTATACATGAGGGCTCAGTAAACATGAGAGTACATGATCACATGAGTGCACATGAATAATAGAAGCATGGGAGTACATGATGAAAGTGAAACACACATAACATGAAGTACCCGATGCTCCCGAGGGGGATAACATCTCATGTAAAGATCCATATAGTACCAATCCGTGTTACCAATGTGACAACAACAAGTAAAGTAATCTAGAGCGAGAAGTAAAGCCTGAACAAGTATGAAACGGTCAGAGAATGTACTCGCCTGATAACTGAATGTCTGAAGAGGATATACTGTCTGAGGAGAGGTGTATGGCTCCTAGTCAGAGCAATACAAGTCACAATGTATCCACAATGGTAAAAATAAAGTATACAATGCATACTACATGATTCTAGGTCAATCTGGTCAAAAGTCAACTCTGGGTCAACTCTAATAGTCAAACTAGGTCACAGGAAGTCATACTAGATCATAGGGAATCAAACTAAGTCAAATAGAGTCAAACAAGGTCAAACAAGTCAAATACTAGTCAACATGATCAATCTGGGTCAAGTCTAGGTCAAACTTAGACCAACTAAGGTATTGGTCAAACAAAGACCAGTCAGTCAGGTAACTAGGTCAAACAAGGACTAGTCAACAAGGTGATTAGGTCAAACATGGTCAGACTAGTTGAACTAGTCATTGTAGGTCAATCCTAGTCAAATCTAGGTTAATTAGGTCAACTTTGACCTAAGGTTGACTTTGGTCAACCCTTAGTCAACAAGGGTCAATAAGTTGGGTTTTGGGCCATTAGGGCTAGCCCCTAACCATAGGCCAATAACCTTGGCCATAGGCCATAGTCATAGGTCATTGGTTATAGGTTTCTATACCACCTATAACTAGAAGTTATACATATATATATATATATATATATATATATATATATATATATATATATATCTATATATATATACTCTATCTACCCATATATCAAAATAGGATTTACTATATACTATACAACTCACATACACATATTTATATAACATCACTATAGGAAAACTAATACAAATATATATATATCCATATGTATATATATATATACCTATATATATATAACTCATATATATACTATATATATATATAGAGAGAGACAAAGGGAAAGAGAGAGACAGAATGAGAGAGAGAGTGAGGCAGTGAGAGAGAGAGGGCTGACAGTAGACAGGAAAGGGGAGGGGGTGTGTTCCAGTTCTGGAACAGGAATCAGTCCCCCAACCAAAACACAATGCACACACACACCCTACATATATACATATATGTATATACACTTGTATATACATGTATACAACCTAAAAACTTACCCACACACCCACATACATATATACTACCTATATACATACTAAAAATATACAATTACATGTACTAATCATATCAAAAATAGATTTGAAACTCACTTTTAGAAAACTGGAAATACAACAAAATCAGGAAAAATGGGCTGTGAACTTGAAAAGTAGGTAATCCTAATTTCTCACATGAAACCAAGCTATGGCTCGAAACTCTAGGTTGGTAATTGATGCCCCATAGGTATATGTGTCGTGTGTGTCGATGGGAGTCCACCACGACACGACACGGCGTGTCCAAACGCCCAAAAACCCAATCGGGTAAAACCTAACACAGTGCAGTGCACAGGCATCGTGCACGCGTGCACTTAGCTCTAGGACACGACACACGTGTCTAGAAGTCTCGTGCACGTGTGGGTAGGTTCACCTAGGGTTGGTCTAGGGTTTAGGTAGCCTGTCTCGTGTCCACGTGTCCTCAGGACACGGCACGAACTCTGTATCAGTCGAAGAAAATTGACTGATACTCAGTGTTCTGCACCGCGTCGTGCATGGGTTCTCGTGTCTCGTGGACACGACACGAGCCACGTGGGGCCTCGTGGTCATGCCCACGTGTAGCCCACGTGTAGGGCTACACACTCGTGCAAACACGAGGTGTCCTAGTGTCGTGTCCAAGTGATACGAAGGCCGTGTCCAAGTGGGGTTTCCACAGAAACTGTGCGCGTGCACGACAGTGCACGACCAGTGCACGTGTCCTTGTGTCCTCGATAGGACACGAGGTGTCCTGAAATTTTGGGGGCATGTGCGCAGACATTGCCCCCTCGTGTCCACCAATTTTGGTGTGTCCTAGTGTCGTGTGTAGGGAGAACCAAGGGGGTGGTAGCAGGGCATTTTCAGTGTAAAAACAGTGTCTAAACAGTGTTGTGTCCGAGAGCTTTGTGTCCAGTTTTGGACACGACTCAAGCTCAAAACGTGCTCAGTGACACAGGGTTAGGGTTAGGGTTAGCTAGGCTAGGTTTTGGTTCAAAAAGAATTGGAAAACAGTGTGTATATATACTATGACAGTGATCAAAACAGTGAGCAAAAATTAGAGTTTTACAAGTAGGATACGTGTCCGACACGACACCAAACAATCCTAAAATTGTACCAAACCCTACCCACAACTATATTATAACTATATGCATGCAATAATAAAGAAAAACCAGTATAATAACTAGGTTTAGATATATTTACCTCTATGTGTGCAAGATCTTGAATTTTCACTAAATGAGGGTGATTAGCCTCAAAGCCCAACTTGTCCTTCCTTGGTGAAACTTGAGTAGCACACTTCCCTAGGCTCCCTTAGATTGTAGGTGACCTAATGGAGAAAACTAGAGGTTCAAAGCTTGAGAAATGGGAAAGTTATGGTCAAAAGAGTGGAAGGGTTTTTAGGTTTTTCTTGTGAATTGGTTTTTCATGAAACCATGGGAATGATTCTAAGTGCTAACTATATAGGAGAGAGGGGCAAGGGGGTGTGCTTGGCCGGCCACACCATGGCAAGGTGGTGGGTTCAAGGGTTCAAGACTTCTAGGCTAAGGCATAGACTTTGTTGCCAAAGTCTTGATATTTTTAGGAAAATATCCTAAAAGGTGATGTAGATATTTCTAATACTTTGACCCAATGATAATATCTAATCCTTAGTCATTCTAGGTTAGGGGTTAACCTATAGATTAGGGTAATCTAAGTTAGGGATTATCAAGTCACTAATCAAAAGTCCATGAATAGTAAAATCTCACTAATCCCACTAAATTCCAAATAAATTCCTAAAAATTACCAAAATACCCCTATGGCTAAAAATCACTAAAATGATATTCTAAGCCTATGGTCAAGCTCTCATGGTCATGGCAACTTCTAGGTTAGAGAAACTAGGGTTTACACTAAGGTTTACTAACAAAGTCACAAGTCATGACTTAGCATGACTTTAGAAATGGTTTAACTTAATTAAAATCACCAGAAAATCATACCATGACTAAAATACCACTAATAAATAATAAAAATAATAAATTTTTCAAAAATTCCCAATTTTCAGAAAACAGGGTGTTACAGTAAGTTTTCTAAAAGGTCATATTTTGCGAACGAGACAAATCTAAGGAGGGTTTAAATGCACTTTACCCCTAATCACAAGAACACAATTAATTTGTGTTAAAATATGATCATATATATATATATATATATATATATATATATATATATATATATATATATATATATATTGGCCTCTCATATTTTCTGGGGCCCGCCCCAGGACGGTCGTCCTGGACGGTCGCCGTGGACCAGGCCAGCCTTGGATAGTTGACTTGATCCGACATAGTCCGTTATCATCCCTACTTTTAAAAGAAATAAATAAATTATCATCCCTACTCTCATCATACTTCTGAGCATGCTCGAATTAGCAAACATAATTTTTGATATATTGTTTTATTTTAATGTCTTGATAAATACTTTTGTTGTATCAAAGGTGGCATCTTCTGTTCCAAATTAAAGTTTGGGTCCAAATTTCTGCTCAATCAGTTGAACTTCTAAAACAAGTAGAATTTTGCTGCATAATCTCACTATGTCAAAATTGGTGGTACACAACCCTCCTTTATATTTTCCCAGTACATTTACATAAATCTCTTAAATGTGACACAGCTCCACGAGTTTGATTGCCTCAGGTTCATGACCAGGACACAAGATCAAGCACCAACTCCTCTAGCAACGAGCCCAACATTCGAGCTTCCACTTCAGTGGCAACCTCCTTCGTATCGCCCTCGAAGCATCTCCACCGTCCGTTCCTCTCCATTTCTCCGATCTGTGCCTTCCCGTGATCCTCAGCCGTCAGATGTCCTCCCCCTCGAATATAGCACTCGGCCGCCCTGAGTAGCCCTTCCACGTCAGTAGTCCATGTCAGCTCTTCACGGAAGAAGTCATGCAGTAGCTTCTTGTGTGGGCCCACTGATCTCAGTCGTCCAATCAAACTCCATGCACTAATCTCCTCCTCCTCCTCCTCCTCCTCGGATGACACGTGTTCGTCCAAATTCGGAAAGCTTTCCGAAAGGTCGACCGAGTCGAGGTCAGCTAGGCACTCGAATCGTCTGATCTTTTGCAGCAGGTGATGTCTCGTTCCTGCATTAGTTAGAGCTCATTGTCATCCTACACAAATACTCAGTGTTTGCTTCACAGAATCATGACACTAAGAAACGAAAGTAATTTCTTTCCTATTTTTAGATGCCAAAGAAAATATTTGAAAAAGAAAACTAATTTTTAAAGGAAAGAAAAATGGTTCCACCCGCCTAGGGATTCACTTTCCCACTCTTGAGATTTAGTTTCTCTCCCAAATTTTTTTGGCCTTTCCAAACACCGGAAAAAAAAATGAATGAAAATTACAATCTTCCAAATGAAAGATAATAAAGGGTTATGTTAACAAGTGTCATAAGGGAGAGGAGATATGTTGTCCCAGTTTCTTCTATATTAATATCAATGTTGTCCCCCTGCTGCCACTACATGTGTATTTCTTTTTTCTGAATAAAGAAGCAACTATTTCAAGCATTTAGGACGTGTGGCACATTTATAGGATACATTTATCAATGTACATTTTACATTTATCAATACACATTTTAAATAAAGGATTATGTTAACATGTATCATAAGAGCACATGTTAATACATTGTGATACTCTTACCAGCACATTTATCTGTGTCACTTTTACTTAAATGTGTATTGATAAATGTAAAATGTGCATCGACAAATATGTTGGTAAGAATATTCATATAAAATACACATTTGTCAACTTGTTAACATGTGCTCTTAGGCCATCTCCAATGAAAATTTCTAAAATTGAGTTTCTATCCTACTTATCATTGTACTTTAAGGAAATTTATATCCTAGTTTGTAGAGTTTCTGTATAGAATTTTTCAATGGTTCTCCAATTCTATCCTACATTGCAACAAATAAAAGATCAATTTAATGGAGTCCAATATTAATTGATACGAGGGATAGAGAATTTCTAACATGGTTTCTACATAAAATATTTTCTTGAGATAAAAATCACTATTGAGAGAAGTTTTTTCTAAATTTAATTTCTACCATATAAATAGGAGAGCTAGAAACCTCCCATTGAAGTGACTTTAAAGCGTACAAGTTGACATAACCATTAAATAAAAAAAAATATTGATAAATATACCGGTAAAAATATTCATATAAAATACATATATTTTTTTAATGTATTAGTATGTGCCCGGGTTAACATAACCCTACTCTAAAATTTGACCTATTTGTGTAATATTGCACAAGTCTCAAAAACACAACAAAACAAAGTAAGGATGTGCCAAAACAAAGTTAAGATATGCCAAAACCGATGCGGTATTCGTGCAACATTTGGTCATATAGTTACACGTGAAGGAAGGCTACTTGACATAGACTAATCAATGATGTGGGGACTAAACCAACTACTCCTCATTTCGAGCTCACCACTCCCACGCTTCCACAAAAAATAAAATAAAAATAAAGATAAAATCGGAGTGAATGCTTTGTCCCAACCGCAATTGGACCCATCAAGAATTGGCGCCTTCTTATTCTTCGATAAAGACATTGCATGGACTGACAGTAAGCCTAAATGCCAGCTGCCTAGAATTAATTCCTTGAATAATTAAGGTTATGATCGAGCGAGGGAAGAAAATCTTACTCTCGATGTTTGCGAGGCTTTGCTCGAAGCGAGGCGAGGAGGTACCCCTGTTGTTGCCTTTGTCGTTCTCGTCCTTGTCGTCGTCATCGTCGTCGTCGTCCTCCTCCTCCTCCTCTTTGTCCTCTTCTTCTTGGAAGGGGAAGTCTATTACGGACGCAGGGCTAAACTGTTCCTTCTCTTCTTGTTCGATTTCGGAGTCACCACCTTCTTTATTTTCCTCCTCCTATAGAATTTTATAATAATTATACCAAGTGAATTTGAGAAAAAAAAAAACAATAAGAGAAAATTATTCAGTTTTGGAAAGAAATGGGCCATTCTTGAAAAAATATGGGTTTTGAGAATATTAAAAAAATTATTTGTTTTTTAGTTATCGATTTCGATCCAAAACCAACAAATAGAACTTAGACATTTATGTTAACTAGTTACTGCACGTTAAAAAAAACAACATTATAATTGAAATATAAAATTTTAAATTATATTAGAATATTTTAAATATAATTTAAAAATATATTTTAGTTATGATTTATTATAAATATATTTTTAAACTTTTGGATATGTGTTTTTAGATAATATCATTTAGTTAGTTTAAATATAATTTAAATTGTAAAATATTTTAGTATATATATATATATATATATATATATATATATATATATATATATATATATATATATATATATTCATGCGGTTAGGAGGATTTTAGGTTTTAATTTTGTTTTAAACTAAGTGAGAAAGTAACTATGTTTACGGGTCTTTTTTTTTTTTAATGAAATGGTTGATGAAATACACACGGCTTAGAGTGCTTAATTTGGAACCGTTTTGAAGCCCCCCTTATAACAGTAACAATATATATATATTAAATTTTATACATATTTTATGATTAAAATTGTATATATTTATATGTATATTTTAAAATTATGTATATAATTTTAAAGTCCAATTTTAGTAATTTTATAAGTAGTCTAACTCTGGGTCCAACTTATTTGAAATACGACAAAAATATATATATATAAATTATATTTTTTAAATTTAATCAAATTTTTTTACTTTGGGTCTGATGTATTAAATAATAAAAATAGCCCAATCAAATAAATAAATCGAATATCGGTTTGGTTTAATTAGTTTCGGTTCGATGTCGATTTTAAATTTTTAAAAGTCCGATTTATTCGAATTTGATTATTTTGATTCGATTCAAACAGAATGAACAGAACCCCAACCTACTTCATTCATGGAATTGAAATTTGAACCGTGCCTAACTACCGACAACTGCTTCGGTCTTTGCTCGAGTCAAATGTAGTAAGCATTTGTTATTTACTCTTAGCCACGTACTGGCAGTGACTTGGCTCTATTATAATTTGGAGCTACTACTACTCTATAATGCATGTCCAATAATAAGTACAAAAGAGGCGGACCACGGACAACAGTAGCGATAATATAATATATAGCGTGTCAACATAGCAACGGTACGTGTGACATAGTCACAAGGTTGTCTACACTAGGTTAAATGATCAACCAATATTTTGGTAAAGACAAACAAGCAAAATGCAAATAACTTAGATAGTACACCGACAATAATAGCATCACGTTACAAAAGGCTTGGAAATAATGACACACTTATATTTTCATGTTAGATATTTATTTGCGCGTACCATTTGTTAAAAAAAATTGTTATTTTTTTTTATATTTTCACATTAGATAACTTGAGATGTAAAAAAAATTGTTAAATTTTTTTAAAATAGAATTTGTTATAGATAATATTGTCTCATGGAACAGAATCCAACTAGTCAATGAGAACGTCTACCTTAACCACATGAATTAGAAGTATTTGTATATAGAAAGATAATATTAGGTAATTAAACACTTAGTTAAAATTTACTTAATTTTTAATTTCGTAAGGATATACGAACGGTTTTAGACGGCAAATTTTGAATCGTTTTTAAGCCTCTATAAAGAATGGAAGAGTGCTGCTTATTTTCAAACTTATTAGACTTGCATATATTCACGTGAGTTCCACTTATTTTATATTATCTGAAAAGAGCAAAATATAATATCTTTTAATTTTTTAAACTATTTTTGACATAATTATTCAAATATTCATGTTAAATTAAATAAACACATTTAATTAATAATGTTAAGGTAGGTTAGTTTTTTTTTTTTTTTTTTTTATGGGAGTTTTCGGTATTATATAATACGGAAATGATATTTTGTCCATTCTTGGTGGGGCGTGCACAATAACCATGTTTACGTGGCAATAATTTATTGGCCTCCCAGCAAATCGATCCTTCTTAAAATTCGGACCAAAAGTCAATATGTAGCCGTCACGTGACGCGGGTCAGTAATGATCACCCTTAAATGACGGGCCAAATAGCAGCATGCTCTATAGTAATATAGATATGTTGGAATACATGACTAATCTTATGCTAAGAGTTTACACTATATAAGTAACTTATTTGTAAAGATGAAAATTATATTATAGTACCTTTATTTTGTCATTGCCGACGGAGAGTGAGGTTTTGTCGGCACCGGCTATAGCTCTGTTGGGACTCCGTTGAGAAGAATCCTTTCTTTTGGTTTCTCCGACACCACCGGAACAGTCGAAGAAGCTGCTGCCGGAGGACAGCAAGGAGTCGGACACAGAGGAGGAGGAGGAGGAGGTGGAGGAGTTGTTGTCGCTGGCGCCGGAGCAGCTGCTGCAGCTGCTAGCGACGGGAGAAGGGAAGTAGAGGGACGTCCTCCTCTCTCCGTACAGCTCGAAAGAGTTGAGCCTCACAATGTCCTTCACCCGGACCTTGTCCTCCTCCTCCTTGTCGCTCCTGCTCCAGAAGCTACTCCCCAGCAGCTTCCACAGCACAGCGATGGGCTTGGCTCCGGCTCTTGCTTTGGGCCTGATCCTCGTCGGGGACGATATCGGCAGGTTCTTCACGGCGTTGTTTATTGCTGCGGTGATCTTGGTGAGGGTGCTGCCCTTGGAGCGGGAGCGCGGGAGGCTGCGGCGGTCTCCGCCTCCGCGGAGCTCAGCTTCGAGGAGGAAGCGGATGCTGGTGGGGGCGCCGACGTCGGCAGCAGTGGCAATGCGACTTCTGGGGACGCAGTGGAAGCTGCTGCAGGAGTCGGAACCGAGGTCGAGCTCGAGGAAGTCCTTGAGCATGAGGGGCCTCTGGACAGCCATTGCTAATCCAAATGTTTGTTTTAGTTTCCGCGAGAGAGAGAGAGAGAGGTTGGTGAATGATGGTGGTCTTTATATGTGTTTGGAGAAGAGTGAGAGAGGAGAGAAAATGGCGGGGGAGGGAAGGAAAAGAAGAGGCAGCTTCGGAAGGGGAGATCTCTAGATACACACACTCACGTAAATTGCGGTACCGAGCTGAGCTGAGCGTTAAAATATTAGGACAGCAGCTCGTATATTTAATTAGGAAAGGGAAAGAGAGGGAGATGTGGATGCTTCTCATTTTTTGGGTTTCTAGTAGACAAATTTGACAGAGCTAGGAATGGGGGAATCTTAACGTAACTGGTAAAACTTAGTGCGGTGATGACTCGTCTCTCCTCGCCACATGCTCCCCAATTTTTTTTTTTTTTTTTTTTTTTTTTTTTCTGCCTCTTCTCCTTTTGTCTTTCCATTTTGTAGGCCGCCCGGCATAGTAAGATGTGTCAGTCCCAACTGCCTTCTTGACCCCGCGCATACGACACTTTCCTTTTGAATATATCTTTGCTCTTAGACCTCATGGTGTCACTTGGCCCGACTAGACCGATCCGGATCCGGATTCAGTTTTGATCGGGTTTGACCTGGACCTGGACCTGGCCCGACTAGACCTGGACCGGATTCATTTTATGTAAGAAAAAATTAAAAATTAAAAAAAACTGCAAAAACTCAAAAAACATAAAATAATGTTATAACCATACATGAACTAATTAAAAACAAGTATTTTCTTACATAAAATTTGTTATAAAATGTACAAGTATTTTCTTCTATAAAATTTGTAATAAAAAGTACAAGTTGTAAATTGATATTTCATTTGTAAATGAATTGCAAAAAATGTACAAGTGTTTTTCGTCGTCCATCTTTTGTTGTCCTTCGTCCGTCTCTACTGCTTAGGTTCTCTTTCAGTAGTGTCCTCCAAGGTAAGAGACTGAAAGTCCAGCTCACTGATGTCGGCACTTTCATCTCTTGAGTTTTGGGTTCATTCCGCATTAGCCCAATTTTGAACGCAGACAAAGCTTCCAAGATATCCGGCAACATCATGCTCATCTTCTTGCTCAGCATCCTTGAACCTACAGTAAAATAAAATTCCGATGCTACGTGGACACCGGTACTATTAGTATATCGCATGCTATAGAAGAAAGTATAAGGTGCGCTTTTTGTGTCTTTTCCACCATTCTAAAATGGAAAAATAAGATGGAGTTTCATCTTCTTCTTCGTAAGAATTTAAGTATAACGACATTTCTTGAGTTGGTAGGGAAGATTATTTTTTATTTTTTTCCTTTGCAGTACGCTGGTAGCATGTGATAATTTGGACATAAGACCAGAACTACTACTACCAACTTGAACGGTCGTACCGGACCGGGCCGTTACAACTCGTTCTTTATACAAAGTAATTAAAGAATCTAAAACATCTCTAATCGCTACTTTTAAGTTACTTAGATCAACATTCATATTTTCATAAAAATCATCTAACAATAGAATACGCCATCTAATTTAATCTTGGATAAAAAACTGAAGCCAAACAATATAAAAGAGGTATTTCACCCCAAATTTTTTAAAATTTTGTTTCCATTTTGGAAACAACATAATCAAAACCATGGTTATTTCTATATTTACAAAATAAATGAGACATGTTAATAATTTCTATTACAGCTAGAGGAGAAGTTGGATAATAAACTCCAGCTAAAATACAAGTAGCATTGTAAAATAGTTCTAAAAATTCATAAATAGAAATAGCAATTAACCAACCATTTTCAGTAACTTGATAATCAAAATTGGGATTAACATTACAATAACGAGTAATGACATCTTTAAATCTAATGCAAGATTTCAACATTAAATAAGTTGAATTCCATCTATGTAGTTATAACCACCACTTTTCTAAAATGAGGGTAATTTTGACTTTTTTAAAATTGGCTATTGAATAATAGGATTTAAATAATGTTAGTAATTTTTGGTGATTTTTAAAATTAATTTAATACTATTTAAATTAGTGAATTACGATTTTGGTATTTTGTTAGTGTAACCATAGAGGCTACATGACCTAGAGACTAACCATGATCATGGAGACCTAACCATGTGATTAGATTGACTAATTACCACTTTTTAGGCTAAGAGTATTTTGGTCATTTTTGACTTTTA
This sequence comes from Iris pallida, assembly GCA_029216955.1. Taxonomy (NCBI): domain Eukaryota; kingdom Viridiplantae; phylum Streptophyta; class Magnoliopsida; order Asparagales; family Iridaceae; genus Iris; species Iris pallida. The sequence goes on along the minus strand of JANAVB010011000.1, from coordinate 6,405,173 downwards.
GTGAAAATGAATTTTGATTGATTAATTTTGTGCTAATCATTTTATTAAGCCTTAACCTAGAAGTAACCCTAATCTAGATATGATCATGAGGCTAGATATTTCAGTAGAACCTTCTAACTAAGTGCCAAGTTTAGTAATATCTAGATATTTACTTAAGGTAGATATTTGGTTAAGATATTTTCGCTTGAACCCTAATATCTACTTGGGCCTTTAACTTGAGGCTTAGGAATTGCATTGCTAGAGAGCCCATGACCCAACCTTTCATCAAAACCCTAACCCTAGCTAGGTATGGTCGGCCAAGACATCACCCCACCCCTATATAACATCTCTTCATTCATTCTTGCCTCTTTTACATAGCCTCCTTAAACCTAAATTGTGTTCTTCCCTAAATCATCCCATTTTCTCCATTTCTCCTTCAAAGTGAGCCTAGTCTTTTGCATTGTACTCCCCTATAGTAGAGAAGATCATTGGAGGCTAGCTAGTATGGATTTGGAGCCATTTGGATCATAGCAATTGGAGAAGAACCGCTTTCCTAAGGCTTTTTGTTGAGATCTAACTCTCAATAGGTAATAGCCCTAAAACTCAATTAGATTTCTATTTTCTTTTCTTAGATTCATGCATCTAGGTACCATGGACCTATAGACCAAGTTTGGTTCGATTTCAAACACATGAGGTATGCGTATCGCATGAGTATCGGAGTGCTATTGAACGTGTTTGATAAAATGCTCCAATGAATTGTTTGTTAACCATTTTCAAAACTAATTTCATATTCCTATAGCCTATTATGTGTGATTTAGATTTCCTAAGCTCTGAGCACATTTTTACACGATCTTCGTGTCCAAATCGGACACAGGGACTCAACACATGCCCGTGCAATGTCCCCTGCTACCCGACACAAATTTCTCTCTGTATTGGACACGTTCCACATGGCATGAAGGTAGGGGCCACAACTGTCATGTTGGCCTAATGATTGTATCATGTTTTTGAATATGGTTAATATATTAAGTTTAATATTTCATTATCACTAATCTTCATACTATCGCTATAGCATTTCTACTTATACTTATACATTTGGTGATATGTGCCTATTGGTTTACATATTAGTGATATGAGCTTATCTATTTTAAATTTAATCGGGTTGCCAAAATCAAAACTATGTTTTTGATTGTGATCATTCAATTAAGTTTAATCATTACGATATCACTAACATTTATGCTATCACCTTAGCACTTATACTTAAACTCAACATTGTCCTAATGTGCATTAAACTTATCATACTTGCTACTATGTATATTGTTTTATTCGTCTAACATGTACATGCAGAAAAGTAATAATCAAGATCAATGTGGACATATGCAATGAAAAAATTATGGTGGGCCAAAGACGACGGATCCCACAAGATTTTTCTGAACCACCCGACGACATCTCCGGAGCTACGCACTCGGGGGTTCCGCTGCCCGCTCAGTGAACGGGGGTCGAGGGGGCAGCACCCCTCTTCAGGGGCGAAGCCCCCGAAAGGTATTCAGTTTTTACAAACTGGATATCTTTTGACAGCTGCCGCCAAGGAAAAAAGCCAGCACCTATCAAAGGAAGAAGCCAAGCCATGCCATCATCATTTCATGACTCTGAAGAAGCCTGCACCTGCTACAGTATTTCTGGAGTCTGTAATGAGTCTTAGGAATAATTGTAAACACAAGAAATGGATGGCAAAATCGAAAATTAGGGTAGAAATTAGCCCAGAATCATTTTCGGATGGAAATCGACATACCGATGGTATACCGGTCTATACCGACGGTATACCGATTTTTTTCAGAGAAAGTTTCTGTCTACAAAATTGGCATACCGATGGAATACCGATCTATACCGATGGTATACCGATTTAGTAACGTTAAAAATCCAACGGTTGAATTCCGAACATTTAATGATCCCAACGGCTATATTAATTTCTAGCCATTGCAATTCCAGACCGGTATTTCGACGGTATGCCAATTCATACCGATGGTATACCGATCGCTGACTGAAAAGTTATCCTTGAGCTCTTTTCAATGTTTTGGTTATAAATAGCTTTGAACCCCTTCATTCAAGGTTGATGCTTTGAGCCTAAAAATTTTTAACCACCAAAGCCTATCCACAAACAACTCTTCAAAGCTTTCATTTGCCATCCATAAATTGTGTTAGAGTTATTCAGTTGAAAAGTAAGATCTTCATCTTGTTGTATAAGGAGATCTAAACCTATTGTGAAAGGTTGAAGTTGGAGAGTCTTCGTATCCAAACTCTTGGTTGAAGTTGGAGAGTCTTCGTATCCAAACTCTCGGTTGAAGTTGGAGAGTCTTCGTATCCAAACTTTCGGTTGAAGTCGAAGAGGCCTTCGGACTAAAGTTCTCGTGTAAGAAGTTGGCAATTTCTTCAGATCCAAACTCGTGTGTAACTATTTACTCAAATAGTGGATTAAAGTCGGAGAGAGTTCCGGGACTGGAGTGCCCATTGGGAGGATACCAGGATATATCGTGTGTCGGTATTGTTGTTGCTTCTTCTCTTGCACTTATATTTTTAAATTGTCCATTAGCTTGTGCTAAGTGCTTAATTAGTTAGCTTGACCCTATTCACCCCCCTCTAGGGTTTACTTTAATTGGTATCAGAACGAGAACTCTTTTGTTAGGCTTAATATCCTTAGAGTAGATCATTGTTATTTTTCTATGGCATCATATTCCTCCTACTCCTCCTCCGATAAAGAGGGTGTTACTTCTAGTAGCATAGACAACCATGTTTCTTCTAAATGCAAGAAATGCTCTAAATGAAAAGCCATGGCTAAATAATCCTTAGAGATTCTTGACAACCTTCATTCTACAAATGAAGAATTTTCTGAAAATGTTGTTCATTTAGAAGAAGCTAATGAGTTATTGAGAAATACAAACAATGATTTATTATCTAAACTTGATTATCAAAACTCATCATGTGTTTCTTTAAAGAGTTTGAATGAGGCTTTAATTTTGAAAATTAAATCTATTTCCTCATCAATAGAAGATCTCAAGACTCAATCATATGAGTTATCTTATTTACATGATTCTTCTATTGATGATTTAAAGAAACAAAATGATGCTTTTATCTCTAGAATTGCTTTATTTGAAAAAGAGAATAATATTTTAAATGCTAAATTTAATTCTCTTACTTGCATGTATGATGATTTGTTATTAGAACATAACATTATTAAAACCAAATCTTCTCGTGCTCACTCTAGAGATATTCATCATTCTAGTATGTCACATGTTCATAACCATGCTCATTCTGATACATAAGCACACACTAGCGATAGTTGCTTTTATTGCTCTCGCATTGGACACTTGAGCTTTACATGTCCTATTCGTAGGACCTTTACTACCAATGCTAGAGTAAGTGCTATATGGGTCCCTAAAGCTAATAAATATGGATCCAAGTTTATTTGGATACCGAAGTCTTCATCTAATATTGTAGGTGAAGCTTCTTGTATCGGGACATAGCACCAAGGAGCGTGTTGGTGGTTACAAAGCTCAAAGGTCATCTTTCAAGCAATTGCACCAACACAAGCGTGGCCACTAGAGCCACTTTGGTAACATGCTAAACGATTCTCTTTAAATTGTTAATATTTATAGAATCTAGCATGTTTCTCTTGATGTCTTGCTACTAGCTCACATTGATATCCTTTAGTTGCCTTTTATATAAATCAATGTGAGATATACTACTAGCATGTTTAGTTAATTTTTTTATTAATTCTTTTATCTAGCAAGACTAGTTACTCGGCTTAAATGATTAGTTCACACTATGTAGTTTATCACTATTTTTCTATTAGTGTGACACATTTATATATGCATGCTCGTTATTCCAAATCTTTATTTATAAAGCATGCATATCACTCTGGTCCATAGGAGCTTGGTTTTGATTTGAGTTAATATAATTTTAACTCTCCGTCTTTAAAGTTTTTGAGATAGTTACTTTTTTGTCGATTTGTTTTTAATATGTCATATTTACATTAATCAGTATTTGTGAATATATGTGTTTAGCACAAGATTCTTATCACTTGACAAGTATACACTTATACTTCCATTTTAACCTTGTGCTTATATAATATATTCATTATTGATTCTCATATTTTATTTTGATTAAACCTCTTGTGAATCAATTATGTCTTTGCCTAATAAAGCTTATTTATATGTGTTTTAAATTTATGATAGTTTTTCAAACATTCATTAAGGATACATGACTATATTCATTAAAATTTCCATTTACATGTAGATCATATATTTCTTATGTTGATATATATTTTTGTATAAATATCTTTATGTGGGCATACGAGTTAAGCTATATTTTTATATTGACTTGAAGAGTATTTAATTATACTTGTTTCCTTCAAACTTGTGCTTATCTCATACTTTAGCTATTGATTCTTTTGACCAAATTTGTGCTTCTTGAATCAATTAGCTTATTCCTTAAAGTCTTCTTTTGATGATATCTTTTCAACTTTTTTGTTGGCATTATGGATACATGTTCTTAATTAATTTTTAATCTTTTCATGTATGCCTATTCGTGATATATATAGTTTTTTATATATAAAAGATTCCTAACTTTTGATATTTATTTGTTTTATACCTTTAAGTTAGGATGTTGAGAGAAAATATTTATTAATGTCTTGCTCATGACTAATTATGGATGTTCTATTAAGGATCACATAGTTTTATGCTTTATCTTGCATGTTAAATTTACTTCCTTAATTAGTGCATATTTTCTAGTTTGTATCTTTATAATTTACTATGGTGCACTATAAAATCTCTTCGAAAAAATGTACTTCTTAATATCTTTAGCACATTTAGCTTTCTTGATCTTAATGATCTTTCTTTGCCAATTCCTTGGATTTATGCTTCTTTTTGAATTATTGTTGTCCAATGGATTTTGTAGCACATGAGAATACATGTAATTGATACATCATATTTCTTATGACTTTAGCTACTATGGTTTGAGCTTTTGTGTTAAGATTTTCCATTTCTAGAGAATACACTTATTTCATAATGGCTATAATATTTTGTATTCTCTAGATCGATCTATTATTTCATGGATTAATCTCATTACTTGGCAAAGAGATTTATTTTATTGTATTTTCTTGAACATCTCTTTTGTCCTTTACTTGATAAGAGTCTGATTGATTTATTTGTTATCTTATGCTCTTATCCTTGCTTAGTAAAGAATTTATAAATTATTTTGTTCATTCAAAATGTATTATCCTTTTTGTGAACTCTATGCTTAAGCAAGTATCTTTAGTGTTAGTGACTTAAGATTAAATGAGCACATTTATCTTGTTAATGGCTTATCTCATTAATCTTAATTAGTTATGTAGCTTGCTTACTTATGATATATTGTTAAGCTACATAAACTTTGTTCACTTTCTCTCATTTTCACTCATCTAGCTATTTTCTTTTCTTTTCAATCTATATATGATATGCTAGTTTACATAAACAAGATTTGTGATTCTCCTAAATATAATTTGTATCCTATTTTAGATACATATGTCTTGTTCTCTAAAGCTAGTTTGACAAATATTTGATTTTATCTTATTTTTTAAAAGAGGTTTGTGATTCCTTACTTTAACTTCCTTCCATACTAGTCATTAGTATCTCTTAAATTTCTCTCATTTTGAGTCATGATTTCATCGTCTTATCATTTACATCTCTTTTTTTTTATTGAATATGTAATTATTTAAATGAGATTGACTCTTTCCCATATTGATTTGTGAGATTTTTATATGGATTTGTGAGTTTCTTTTGATGAGATTTATTGGATCATATTTATTCATTTGCTTTCTTTATGAATGATGATAATGATTGAGTAGTCCTAAACTATCTAATTTTGTAAATGTCAAGTTAATTTACTACTCTACTTCGACTACTCATGGATTATCACATAGTGTCTTTGCTATTTGAACTTTATTGGTCTTTCATTTAGATGTAGCAAAGTTTGGATATTACCCGGTTGATGGGTACATATGTGATAAAACATGCCTAGTCCATGTAAAGTAATAAATTGGTTGATTCTTTCTTAATTAGATAATCATGGACATGATATTTGAGTTTTATTTTTATTTTATTTTTAAGCTATATTCTGTCTATCATCATGATTGTTCTTAATTGACTTTATTCTTTTTCATGATGACATTTTCTCAAAGGATAACATACATTTATCTATCATATTTAAATATGAGATCCTTCTATATAGATTAATGTATGCCATCTTTTGATTATACGTGCTTAATTGGAATATTCTTCTAATTTTTCATCTTTAGCGGCTATTAATTGGATATCTCTTCTTGACTAAAGATGATATTATTCGTCTTTTGATGATATTGTAGCCTTATATGCATTGAGCAAAGGGGAAAAATCTATAGTTGATTTATCCCCCAAATCTTTTAGTTATATATTTTATGCTATAAGTGCTTTGGAACTAGACGCATATTTTGAGGGGGAGCAAATTAATTGATTCAATTTATTTGTACCCTATAATATGTCGTATACCTAGTTCATCATGGACCCATATTTTCTTCTATTTTTATATCCTATTGATTGAGGTCATGATATTTTTATTTGTGAAGGATTTATGAGAGTGTATGCAATTGTCTTCATCATAGTATCTCTCTTTTATGTGGGTTAAATAAGTCATCTTCTTAATATTAACTTTCATATCTTATCTTGATGACTATTGTGCTTTCATTGTTTTGGCTTTCCTTATCTGCTTAATTGATTTGGCTTTTCTTATTGAGGACTTACCTAAAATTCATGTTTATCTATATTTTTCTTATTTACCTTCATATTTATCTAAAGGATATTCACATAGTATGATAAG